>JANRMT010062837.1:37986167-38013033 GCA_026402145.1 Polypterus bichir lapradei | reverse complement strand
AGACAAGCATGGGCAAAAGTAGGTTTATAGTTGTGAGTACATGAAACACAGAGTTTATTCTTGTTATTATTATCTATTTATTTCTTTATTTCTATTATTATTTATTTGTTATAAATGACATGTATCTGAAGTGCACTCTGCTATTGTGACATTCTTTTGAGAAAATAAAGCTATTGTAATAATCATAATCTGAATGTCTTTTTCCTTATGGACAACTGATAACAGGTTTCAGGTTCAGAGTGACAACACACTAACTTCATTGGAGATTTGCAAGGCCAGATAATTTATCTAGTGTCTCATAGACCCGTCTCCAGATACATCCAAGAAAGGACTTTTTTCATATTATGACCTAAGAAACTCCTCTTACAGTTGTGAGAAAGCAGTGATTCTATTACAGCATCCTCACATATTATTGATCTCCTTTCAGATGGACTAGGACAAAAAGTACACAAACAAAAATCTGGGTGTAAAAGTGTGCAGTGCATTTATTTAGAATCAAAAAGTCCAACAGTTTCCAAAAGTGAAGTTCAGTTAAATAAATAAACCTTAATAAAAGCAGTGTCTTTATGGAGGCTAAAATTTATCGATAAAGAAATCCAATAAATAGGTTAAAATCAAGAATAAAATCAAATAATGAGCTTAATTTCCTGTCTTGTCTTTTGAGCCCCAGAGCATTTCTCTAATCCTGTCTGCTCTGCTCCCCATTCTAGGCTGTTTAGCAGCACCAAGACAACAGTGAGCATGGCCAACCTTAATCAGCTCTTTCCCCCTCCACCATCCTTCAGCATATGAAATCGGCAATCAGCTTCTCTTGCTTCTCTAATGCTTAACAGGAGCAACCTCACCTCTGAAGCACTATTCCTCTTCTTCTTCATGGGGCATCCCATCATCTCACCTCCTTTCTTTCATACCGGTTCAACTCTGATCCTGACATTTTCTGTCTCTGTCTTTCTTGTGGTTTTACGTCCACTCTTTCTCCATCTTGCTTTCTTGATTTCTTTCAGTTTATCTCCCTCCCACTCTCAGACCCCTTTTATTCCCAGTGAGTGCAGGTGTACCAAATGACAGCCGTACCAAATGCTTTTGTGCACATTACGCACAATTAGCCAATTTTCTTATCAAGTTTTCTACAGTCACATGGATTTCCTCCCCACACCTACATTCACAGGGTCTGAGCTCCTCTACTGTTTTTAAAACCATGCATCACCACATACATACATACCTCTGATGCACTTCTTCACAAGTCTGTGACCACAAATGAGTGCAAACCAAGTGTTGTATCCAAGGCCTTATCTCCTACTTCACCACCACCATCTGAAATAAAGCCCTGCATTCTGTGAACTGATCGATTTGTTCACTCTCATGATCACCTCTAGTGTCACTTACAATAAAAACTGCAACATACTTGGGGTACTTACCTGGAAAAAGCAAGCCAATCTTTTCAGCAGAAAAATATGACCTCTGTTTTGGAGATGCTAATTCTAATATCAATAATGCCACAATCGCTTAAAAGCAATTACACTGCATGTCAGAGAACACAACCAAATGAACACAAGAGGACCACATCATTTACAAAAAGAACAGATGTAACTGTCAAGCCCACAAAATGGTCATTCTGAGATTCTCAGCTGTTGTCTTAAATTCTGCATATGAAAATTTCATATACTGTATAAGAGGAGACAGAACAAAACTTTGAAGGAGACTCATGCACACTTTAAAAGTAAATCATACATAAGGTGTATGCAAAACATCTCTCATAGTATAAATATAAAGAATGACCCAATTAACATGTAGCAGCAGCCACTTCAGAATTTTATACTGTACTCTGGTGTACAGGATAATGTTTTTTCTATGTCTACAAGAAATGTGTATACATAATTTGTAAACTCCCTGTAAGAGCAAATCTTAGAAAGATAATGCTTTAAGTTAAATTCATATAGTGTTGGCTTGATTCCTATAGAACATTCGTTTAATATAGCTACTGTGATGGATGGCCGGCCGTTCATCCCGGCCAATACCCCCACACTGCCAGGTGGAGCCCTCCCTGCAGCATGGAGGTGCCCCGAATGCCAGCAGGGAATTATGCTGGATACCATGGGGGCCATTAGAAGGTGCTGCAGGGAGGAGCAGTGACTATTTTCCCTACGCCCCAGAAGTACACATGGACAAGGGGAATGACATGCTTCCGGGGTAAAGAAAAAGGATTTTTTGACCCGGAAGTGATCCTAGTCACGTGGACAGAGAGGGTAAAACATTTCCGGGACAAGGACTATAAAAGACTCAGAGAGACACCAGAGCGTTGAGCTGAACTGGGTGGTAGGAGGACAACGCGTCTGGGAGTGGTGGAGAGTATTATTGTTATTGTATTGATTTGTTATATGAGTATAGTGGAGGAGAGGGTGCTTTGTGCACTGTTGCATAAAAATAAAGTCAACCTTTGGACTTTTTCCTGGTGTCTGGAGTCTTGGACAGGGGTTCAAGGGAGTGATAGCGCCCCCTATCTGTCACACTACCTAGAATATGATATAGCCTTTTACTCCCTGTAAGTTAACATGAGATAGAACGTTCTTTCTATATCTGTAATACAGTGTGTTAATTAAGTCCGTTTGGAATAGGCACATTGCTAGCATGGACTGACAGAACCATTTGCATACCGTTTTCTGACTGTTTAGAAATGGTTCAACTGTATGAGCAAACTTAAAGAATGAAACAAGATACAGTATATAAGCTTTAAACAGAACTTATCTTAAACAAGAACTTTTCTTTTCTTTGCTATATCATTTTTTTCTCTCTTTTTGTATGAATTGTTTTATGATGAATTATTACTAAAGCTTTTAAAAACAAAGATATTTTGTCTGTGGAATCATTTCAATGTGTCAAGCGATTTCCAGAATCCCATGAAATGTACTAAAGCAGCAGAACTTTGGTAATTTGGGTAAATGCAGCTACACTCCCAAATCCTTCAAATAAGAATGCAAATACAAAGAGCTACTATAGTCCACAGTTCCATGGCAGTGGTGAATGGTGAAGCTGTACCACCAGATCTAAAGTTGAACTGTCTGCTTGAGTGTCTTTTCTAATGTCCCAACAACACCTTACACTATAATAAAAATGACATCTCATTCTTAAAGGTAATCCCAGTATGTTTTACAGGTTCAACCATACAATTGCTGTATATATGACTTTTTCAAACTTTAACTTTAGATCATTTTCTATATTTTTTACCTTGTGGGCTTGCGTCTTGCAATCCTGATTTTCCACACTGCTAGGTAACTTATTTCATGGATCTAGGTTTCTTTGTGTGAAGAAAACTCTTCTAATGTTTGTGCAAAATTTACCCTTTCCCCATGTTCTTGTTGAACTCATTTTAAAGTAGCAGTCCTGATCCAGTTTACTAACTTCCTTCATAATTTTAAACACTTCAACTATGTCACCTTCTAATCTACTTTTGCTTAAACTGAAAAGGTTTAGGTCTTTAATCTTTCCTCAAAACTGATCCCCTGAAGTCCTGGAAACCTTTTCACTCTTCTCTGGACTTTTTCTAGAGCTTCTATGTCTTTTTTGTAGCCTTGAAACTGTACCCAGCAGTCTAAATGAGGCCTCACCAGTGCATTATAAAGTCTGAACATAACCTTTTTAGATTTGTACTCTACATATCGTGATATATAACCTGACATTCATTTAGCCTTGTTAATGACTTTTGAACACTATCTGGAAGTTGACAGTGACCAGTCCACTTGTCCAACTCCTAAATCCCTTTAATAAGGTATACTTTCAATTTTCAGACCTCCAATTGTGCATTCAAACCCAACATTTTTACTTATATGTAAAACTTTACATTACCTAATATTTTTATTTCTTCTGACGCACATCTGCCCACCCCTATATGCTGCCCAAGTCCCTCTATGATGATTCAATGGACTCTTAATTATCTGCAAATCTGCTTTGTTTTGGTATTATCTGTAGACTTAATCGGCATGTTATTTATATTCCTATCCAAATCACTTATATGTATTAAAAATAGCAGTGGGCCCAAAACTGACCTCTGAGGGATACCAGTCTTAACATCATCAATTTAAGGTAAGGTTCCTTGGACCATAACCCTCTGCTTTCTGTGTTTTAGCCAATCATACACCCATCTACACACTATACCCTGAACTCCTACTTCTTTTAGTTTGGAGCCCATCCTCCCATCTGGGACCTTATCAAATGCATTCTGAAAATCACAATAAATAATAAGGTATTATATGCTCCGCGTGATTGTATCTTTTTGTTGCTTCTTCGTTGAATTTTATATGTACTCATTAACCTCCTTAAGCACTTGAGGATGAAAATTGCCTGATCCTGGTGATTTAATCCAAGTAGTACTTTTTTTCCTACAATTTCAAACTAAGCACCACTTTAGTTGTCCCTGTTACCTCTGGGAGGATAACCACTTCCTCACATGTGAAGGCCCCAGAAAAGTGTGAGTTTAGAGAATCTTCTATTCCACTGTCTTTATATTTTAATTCCTCTTTACATTTTATCTCCTCATTGCCAGTTCTCTTTTCTACTAAAACACTAAAAGAATATCTCTGGGTCATCTTTTGCCATATCTATTATGTAGCCTCTCCAATATCCTTCTTAATAGTTGCCCTCATTTTCTCATACACCCTTCATTTTACATTGGAGTTATTAGTCTTATATGCCTTATGCAATGACACTCAAAAAATCCACAATGTTGATGATATCACTGTGACAGGGTAAATCATTAGCATCATGCAGCTCCTGGTCATCCAAATTTCCAGATAAATAAAAAAGAAATCTCTGCTTCTGGTTGATAGTATTCTTTATTAGTGTCACAGACCCCTTTGCTGACTTAATCTTTCATTTTTGGTTTAGCAATTTGGCTTAGACAATAGATAGGGTGGCTTCTTGATATTGACTCTTTTTTGTTTTTTCTGACATTTTCTGTCTAGTAAGCAACATTATTTCTAGTTTGCCTTTATTTCTTTTGGCAAACAGTGTGTTATAGAACTTTTTACTTATTTTTGAAATATCTTATTTTTCCCCAATATCTTGAAAGCCATAATTATGTAATTCCCTGTATATGCAATAGTAAGTAATTATTTGGCAAATTTGGGTTAGTATTTAAGATAGCATATGATCTGGAATCCTTACTTACATGTTTATATGTGAGTCTGCTTTACCATAATGGTACTGATATTGATATGAAGCTGCCCTTGGGATATAGAGTGACAGGGGGTTAACATAATACCTGCAAAACTGGGAATAAGAAAAGAGTCAGTTAAGCATGGTGCACAGTGATTTGCATTGGGCTAATTTAGATTTGTTGGTGAACACCACATGCAAGCCAAAAAATACTGGAATTAAACTAAGGTTTAATAGTACTCGTTGAACTAAACTACCAGCATGTATGTGAAGCAGTATGATCTAAATTTTGACATAAACAGCAGAATCTCAAGTCTTTTTAAAGGATATCATTTTCTAATATTTTTCTAGATATAATGTACTAAGTGTGTTTTCACTTTTTGTAGTGTTTTTAGAGAAAGGGGCAGATTTTTGCAATTTTGAGTAGAAGGTTGTGATTTCATTCCCTTGAGTCCTTTGTTTATTCGCAAAGTAAGAATAGGTACTATTATAGTGTTGGGGCAAGCCCCTAATTAAATATATTTGATGAAAAAACACAGAGTGTAATTCATTAATATTTATTTTGATTATTAATCATATACTTGTCAAATACATTAATATATTGTTAGTAGCCATGTCCATTTGATTAATCTAAGCACTACTTCGTTACTAATCCTTTTGTGCCCTTTTGTGCAGTCTGGGTTATTAGCTTGCTATCAGTCAGCCAGCATTTAAATAACTGGTAACATAATCCAAAGTACTTGCAGTGCCACCGTCTAGAGGAATGAATGTTTGTATGCCACCACAAGAGTTTTCTGGCCAATATTTATCAGTTACACAAAGATACAGTTAGTCTCTGTGAAGGTTGTTGACATTCTTGAAATTGTGTTTTTCAGATTTTGAGAAGAAGAGGAGTCTAGTGGGTTGTTATTAATTATACATACATGCTTACACTTACCTTCTGTACTCTTTTAAAACTTGTATCATGTGTTGGACTGATGCATTTACCCTAGGTGACTTTCAAAATCAGATTATGATATAACTGTTGCCACATACATGCGAATGGAAGGCAGCCCCAGGGCTTAGTTGATAGTAATTGCCCTCCGAGCAAGGGGTTGGTGCTGTCATCTAATGACTCTCTTCCAGCTCCCACTGCAGAAAGATTAATTGACCAACTGGCCTCTGATGACTTCACATCTGGTTTCCAGTCTACCGAACCAGCCTTTTTCTCTGAGTTTCCTCTGTAAAACACCATCTTGGGACAGTCAGACGACAACTATATAAAATAGTCTTGTTTAGTCCTTCTTTATTAAAAAAACATCATCATCATCATAATAATATATTCACTTTACACACCCAGCATTAACTTAACAAAATGTTATACAGTTTGGCAAATGTAACAAAATATGTAAAAGAGGTATCAGTCATGGGCTTGGTTTATGATTATTATTGTTTTTTCCTTTATACCACCCACTTTTATCAGATATAGTTAGAAAACTAAAATTTGCTTTCACTTTTGTTACAATGGCACCCAGCTGCATCCATCACTCAAATCCAAATATTTCTCCTTTTGTATCTCTAAAAATTTTAATGAGTTAAAACAATGAATGAACCAAAATCTTTGCTGTGTTCATGAAAAGACTATTGGTGAAAGAATGATAGCACAATTGGTGCAGATTAATACTCCGTCAACACTCAGCTAATAGCAGAGTATAACAATGGTGCTTAAAGATGTCTGCCAATTCAGGTTAATATAGGTATACTTAGAGAAAAACGTCCAAGTCCATCAATGAATCCTACTAATTGACAATATAATTACCGATCAGGTACAACCCCTCATGGTGGCTGTGCCATCATCTGTGAATCTGATTATCTAGCAGGATAATGGTTTGTTATGCAAAGACTACAAAAGTCTTGGGATAACTGTGGAAACATTACAGTAAATTCAGCAGTACTAGGGTGTTGTACCATGTTAGCCATTATGAATGTAGTAAGAAGTCAAGTAAAAAGACACCTTTTATTGGCTAACTAAAAAAGATTACAATATGCAAGCTTTCGAGGCAACTCAGGCCCCTTCATCATACATCTTGCCTGTAGAAGGGGCCTGATTTGCCCCGAAAACTTGCAAATTGTAATCTTTTCTAGTTAGCCAATAAAAGGTGTCATTTTACTTGACTTCTCAGTAAATTCAGTTTAATGCAGTGAGCAAATCTTAACACACTGAAGCATTTGTGAGTTAAGGTGCAGCAATATATTTGATCCATTATCAATGACTTAGTTTTGAGTCCATGTACTGATGAATTCAGTTGGTTATTAGAGCAAATAAGGGAGAGGCTTGAGAGGCTTGAGAGGCTAATGAATGAAGAGAATGAGAGAGAGAAGAGGTTGGATGATGTGGTGATAGTGAATCAGAAAGTGCAATGGATTAGCAAGGAGGAAGTAAGGACAGCTATGAAGAGGATGAAAAATGAAAAGGCCGTTGGTCCAGATGACATACCTATGGAAACATGGAGGTGTTTAGGAGAGATGGCAGTGGCGTTTTTAACCAGATTGTTTAATGGAATCTTGGAAAGTGAGAGGATGCCTGAGGAGTGGAGAAGAAGTGCACTGGTGCTGATATTTAAGAATAAGGGGGATGTGCAGGACTGCAGTAACCACAGGGGAATACAATTGATGAGCCACAGCATGAAGTTATGGGAAAGAGTAGTGGAAGCTAGATTAAGAAGTGAGGTGATGATTAGTGAGCAGCAGTATGGTTTCATGCCAAGAAAGAGCACCTCAGATGCAATGTTTGCTCTGAGGATGTTGATGGAGAAGTTGAGAGAAGGCCAGAAAGAGTTGCATTGCGTCTTTGTGAACCTGGAGAAAGCATATGACAGGGGACCTCGAGAGGAGCTGTGGTATTGTATGAAGAAGTCGGGAGTGGCAGAGAAGTATGTAAGAGCTGTACAGGATATGTACGAGGGAAGTGTGACAGTGGTGAGGTCTGGGGTAGGAGTGACGGATGCATTCAAGTTGGAGGTGGGATTACATCAGGGATCGGCTCTGAGCCCTTTCTTATTTGCAATGGTGATGGACAGGTTGACATACGAGATTAGACAGGAGTCCCTGTGGACTATGATGTTTGCTGATGACATTGTGATCTGTAGCGGTAGTAGGGAGCAGGTTGAGGAGACCCTGGAGAGGTGAAGATATGCTCTAGAGAGGAGAGGAATGAAGGTCAGTAAGAACAAGACAGAATACATGTGTGTAAATGACAGGAAGGTCAGTAGAATGGTGAGGATGCACGGAGTAGAGTTGGCGAAGGTGGATAAATTTAAATACTTGGGATTAACAGTACAGGGTAATGGGGATTGTGGAAGAGAGGTGAAAAAGAGAGTGCATGCAGGGTGGAACGGGTGGAGAAGAGTGTCAGGAGTAATTTGTGACAGACAGGAATCAGCAAGAGTGAAAGGGAAAGTCTACAGGACGGTAGTGAGACCAGCTATGTTTTATGGGTTGGAGACGGTGACACTGACCAGAAAGCAGGAGACAGAGCTGGAGGTAGCAGAATTAAAGATGCTAAGATTTGCTTTGGGCGTGACAAGGATGAACAGGATTAGAAATGAATACATTAGAGGGTCAGCTCAAGTTGGACAGTTGGGAGACAGAGAGGCGAGATTGCATTGGTTTGGACATGTGCAGAGGAGAGATGCTGGGTATATTGGGAGAAGGATGCTAAAGATAGAGCTGTCAGGGAAGTGGAAAAGAGGAAGGCCTAAGCGAAGGTTTATGGATGTGGTGAGAGAGGACATGCAGGTGTGGGGTGTAACAGAGCAAGATGCAGAGGACAGAAAGATATGGAAGAAGATGATCCACTGTGGCAACCCCTAACGGGAGCAGCCGAAAGAAGAAGAAGAAGATTAGAGCAAATAAGGGACTATAACTCAGTGTGTAAGATTTTGGGTTGAGCATAACTGTAAGTTTTCATTACCATTATGCACACTTACTTTCACAACAGCAAAACAAATTGGATAATCCAGAGCTGAATTAAAAAAAAAAACCTGGACAGCAGCTTTTGAGTGTAGGAACTTTATAGTGTGGCAGAAATGTTTCAAAGTTAGGATTGTGACCAGGACAAAGCAATGCCTTTTGTAGGCTCAAATAGTATACCCCCCTATTTATTCTGATTTGGAGGTGGCACAGTGGTAGCACTGCTGAAGACTGGACAAGGAGACTGAGGTTCAAGGACCAGGTGGCCAAGATGTGGAGCTCTTCCTGTGTCCAAATGGGCATTCACCCATAGTCCAAAGGCATGTGGGTTACGTGGATTGTCGATGTTAAGCTGGCTCCTGATGCGTTTGTGTGTTCACCCTGCGATGGGGCTGGTACCATCTCATTGGATTGCTCCTACTTTGCTGCCCAAAGCTTGTTGCAATAGGCTACAGCTTCACCATGACTCTGCCCAGGATAAGCAGGTTTGGAAAATGTACAGATGAATAATGTGATTTTCATAATGAGATAAATTTGAAGTGAAAAAGTTTTGGTTTGATGTTGTAGGAAAATGAGATTAGCTAGCAAACAACACTTTGGGCACAGCCTGCATATCATCTCATGTAATGATAATCAGCATAATTCTACTCTAATAATTTTTGTATTGCATTGCGATATCAATTTAGCATTATTTGGTTTTATAATATTTTTTATGATTCACATTATCTCTTTATCAATATGAACTTGAGAAGTTTAAATTGAAAAAATTTAAAATGTAGAAGACTAATGTTGCATCAATTCAAAAAAAAATCAGAACACAGTAGTTTAAGCAAAAGGCAACAGAATGGTAAGTAAAAAAACTATTATCAAACTACACAATGAATGAGTTAGTATATTTAATTAAAACCAATGTAGAAAATACAATATAATCACAAAAGTAACAAAGCTTTACATTAAGGCTCAGTATAACACCAGAATGGTAGAGAACATTACATGTAAAATGCTAAATCATCATCTGCAAGTGGTCAAAGGAACCTGAAAAACTGCAACTCCAGTAGCAGTAAACCACATTATAATAAAACATTATTCTATAAAAGAACACATAATTTTGTATCACTATCTGAGCAAAGTGAAAATTTCTAAGGACAAGCAGAAATTAGAAACAAAGAGAAGAATACAGAGCCTATGAATTTAGACCATAGTCATTGTCTGAAGTACAAAATAAAGTTTTCATTGCTGGAATAGGAATAAAAAAATCTTATTAAAGGTTGGGAAAAAATAGAACTATGGTTTATCACATGAAGGCGAGCATCCAAATTTAACTGAACTGAGGATGAGCAAAGAAATATCAGTTGCTGGCTTTGCTGTGAGGTGATGTCACTGTTAGAGGATGTGAGCTGAGAACAAAGTGCCACATCTTTAATTTTTTTCAGAAAGATAGATTTATTAGATCAATGATATTTATACAACCTGTTGTCATGTCTTATCAAAAACGCCCATCCCATATTTGAAAAGCTGTATGAAACCAAACATTAATATTATATATTACAATATTGCTGTTTAATACCTAGGTTATGACTGTATGCTAGTTTGTCCAGATTAAATACTATTAATCAGCATATTTGGCTCAAAAAACATGCCTTTACTTGGCAAAATTTGGCTTCCTCTTTCTAATAACACACCACACAAAGATTACACAATTAAGTTAGCAGCACTGAATTTCTAACAGAAAATCCACTTCTCTAATGGTCTAACAGGTGTTCTGTGGCGATAATATAATTAACCACATTTTTTTCTTCTTTCTTCCATATTGTATCAAACAAAATGTGCAAGTCATCTACATAACATTGTCAGTGTAGTCAAATACAACTCTGCTGAACATCTTACATTTCATGCAAAAACTGGATATCTCAAGCTGTCAATTTAATTTGGCGAATATGGATGTGCATCCACTACTGCATCACAGATCTAGTATCCTAGTTTTGAATCTCACATAATATGCAAGAAATCTGTATAGTCTTCCCATGCATGCGTGGGTTTCTTCTGTCTGCTGAAGACTGTGGTTTCCTCCATCCATGAACATAGAACAGAAAAGTGTAGATGAGCGAAAAAGACATACTGGCACAGTGAGCCCAAAGATAGACAAGAGACAAAGATAGACAAGAGACATATTAAAAATTAATTAAAATAGACAGGGAAAGAGAGCCACATAACAGCGTGCGTAGAATTCACACTAAAACATGGAGTATGGTACTGCTGGGCGGTATGACCAAAATTCTGCATCACGGTATTTTTCAAAATTATATTGGTTTCAAGGTGTTCAACGGTATTTTTTTCCCATGCATGAGTGGATGTTAACCACATTTTCCAATGCAATTACTGCAGAAGACTGGTTAAGAATAACCTATTCCACTGTCATGAGAATTGTACATTGTAAAAAAAAACATTTTAATGTGTACTTAAGTATTAATACAGGTTTGCATGGCCCCATAAAGTGATAGTTTCAAGGGGGTGGCACTAACGAAGAGAAGGAATCACATTGCATGACAGTTGTAGTCAAAATATTGAACCTTTTTATTGAACAAATTTTGCAAATAACTTAAGATAAAATTTTGACAACATATTTTCAACCATCCAAAGAGGCTCTTAGACTAGTAAAATATTCAGAGGTGCTTGTCAAAAGTTGTATTGCACTGAAAATATCTTAGAAAAGGAATAAATCCTTCTATATAAAAGCGGTCGGGATTGTCCTTCCGTCCCGTGAGTGCTACGCAGGCGCGAAGTTTCACACACACCCCGTCCATTTTGCAATGCACGATGGGATTTGTAGTTTCGTTTTTCCAGGTAAAAGATGATTTTCTACTCCAGACTGTGCAAGTAGCACGGAGTTTCACACACGCCCCGTCCATTTTGCAATGCACGATGGGATTTGTAGTTTTGTTTTTCCAGGTAAAAGATGATTTTCTACACCAGACTGTGCAATATCTTCTTCTTCTTTCTTACTATATAAAAGCGATCGAGATTGTCCTTCCGTCCCGTGAGTGGAAAGCGTAGCGGTATTCCGCTTACAGACTTACTACTTGCAGCTTGCGGTACGAAACGACATGATGTGAGCAGAGTTCTGGTGCTCCCATCGTTCCCTTGCTTTTGTGTGCGATGCGCTGGAAAAATAGACAAAATTATGTCTCTGGAAATAATTAATGTTGATGGAGTACAAATGCCTCACCGCGTAGTAAATATCAGGGGGGTTCAAAAGGGCGACCTCAATATAGAAAAAAAGGTTAAATTTCATCACAAAAATAACAGAAACTACGAGTATTAAAGTAATACCGCTCAAATGCAATATAACCAAATTAATGAGTTTGTATAAAATATCAAATTGATCTACATATTGAATTGCCTTAAGAAGTGGTCAACTTAAAAGTCGGTCGCCTTAAAAGGCGGGTCAGCCTAGTAGTAAATATTTTTTGTAAACCAACTACACTTTCTGTTAATGTTAACAACCTCTGTCCACTGACACGTTAAAGTGACTTTTTAAACAACTTTACCATCATTAAACTGCATAATATTTAATAAGTTAACTAATAAATAATAATAATAAAATAAATAATAGTGCAACTTCCAGTAATAATACTATTACTTCAAGACTTCAAGCCCAGGTGCATTACACAGTATTCACCAAATAAAAATAAAGAGAGAGACATCTTTACCAACTGAGCCATCATTAAAGCAAATTGCATTAATATGGACCTTGCTTCAAGCTAAGCTATATACATAAATAAAAAAAACTGCAACTTGCATTTATAATGCCATTTGTGGTATAGTCCTACTGAATCGTATTAGGGCCACAGTGAAGAAAAAAACTATATGTCGAGAATAAAGTCGACATGTTGACTTTATTCTCAACATTTCCACTTTAAATGTTCAGGGAGCAGGAATATCATGAAATTAATGTATTCTGTGTGCTGCCTGCACCTCCTGTTAGTGCAAGAGGAAGTCAGTTTAAGAAGCACAAAGCGATTAATATGGCTCGGGTACACTTAACACAAAGCATTTAATGTGCTACATAACTTTTGATGGGGTATGAGAAAATCTTGTAAATTAAACATTGATTTTTGGATGAAGTGTAGTTTACGATGTTCTACTTTAATGACAAATTACGAGAATAAAGTCAACATGTCGTCACACTATTACACAGTACCCAAGTACATTATACAGTATTGAAAAAAATAAAACAAGTACAACTTGGCTTCCAGTATTACCCAGTAGTATAGAAACAGTATTCACACATTTGAATATAATGGTCCACATCCGACCTTTTAAACCCAAAGTATCTCCAGACAACAGACGTGACTCCTTTTTCCAGCAAAAGTTCTTCTGTGTCATCATGTTCAACTTTATCGCCTGCTACAGCTTCAGTTTCGGAATGTTCTCTGTCCATTTTAACCGCGCAATACCACCACTACCGCATGTACTTCGTTGCATGCCTGTTTAGCGTTGTAGCAGTGAAAGAGAGCCCCCGTGCAACACCTCCACTAACGCATGCATAGACATATATAGGAAGACGCTGCATTCACTGTACATCAGCGCAAGCACCATATTGCGAGTGGCAAAAGTGCCATTTAAACTAATACAGGTAGACGTGGAAACTGGGTTTTCTGATAAAAAAACAATAATGTTTAAAACAGTATCGTTACATACAACAGATTTTGGCAAATCGTTTAAATGCAATTATTTATATCCATTAATACACTAATACTGTAATGGCAATTATGAAATAATAATAATAATTATTATTATTAAATAATTCCTCCCATATAAGTAACATTTCTCGGACTGTCTTCTTCAATCTCTGAAACATTTCTAGACTTTGTCCTGTTCTTATGCAACACAGTACTGAAGTATTGGTTAATGCCCTAGTCACCTCACGTATAGATTACTGTAATGCTATTCTATCTAGCATCCCACAAAAACGAATCCATCACTTACAAATTCTTCAAAATTCTGCTGCCAGAATAATAACCTGTTCTAAATCCACTGAACATGTTACACCTATTTTCTCTCAACTTCACTGGCTCCGGGTTCACTACTGAATACAATACAAAATATCGCTCTTAACATTTAAAGCTCTCCACAGTCTTGCTCCCCCCTACTTCACTGATCTCCTACAGACTTACACTCCCTCTCGCTCACTCAGATCCTGTAATTTGAGAGTATTCAGTCTGGCAATATGGTGCAGCCTTAGTTTGTGGAAGACAGACATAACTAACGACATGAGCATAAAATGATGGTTGTCAGTTTCAAACTGTGTTTCCTCAATGTGCTCCTTGAGAAAAAACATATCATCTAAACCAATCTCAGCCCGAACAAACTGATTGATCAAAGATACACTGACAGCTTGCCCTAATGTCGACTGTCGGATAACACGCTCAGCTACTTTGACCACCTTGACTGCACCCTCAAAAGGAATCATCAAACCTCCTTTGTTTTTTAATGTGAGCAAGTGGTAGCTTTGATCATATGATGCCGGTACAGCATCTGTTACCAAACTAGAATGGCACATATCACAGGACAGCTTTCTCAAAATCCCGTCTAAGGGCTACCTCCCACTGCTTCCTGAGGTGGATTTCTTTGGGAAACCTTCAAAGTTTGAGAAATATTAACAGCTAACAACAATCTACATAGTTAGTGACTAAATATGTCCAGCCAAAACGCTGTTTTGAGGCTCACTTGAGCAGTTAAATGCATAGCTTTGCTAGCTTAGCCTGGTGTAGCTAAAGTTAAGATTATAAAACGGGATTTTCTAATGGCCAAATATAACCAAAACAATTGTTCAGCCTTACCTATGAAATGTAATCCCCCGGGATCTGGTTTGGAGTGTACAGCGGTTTATACAATCCCAAGCAGCACATGCGTGAGGCATCTTTATCCATTACTTCACTCCACAGCAGTGCCACTCGCAATATGGGGGCGACGTTGACGTACAATGCTGCTGGTCATCCGGCGTCTAGTAATTCTATGTCTATGAACACATGTACTCCGTTGTATGTGTTTAGCGGTGTAGCAGTGAAAAAGGTCCCCCTTAAACAGTTTCCCTCTGCGCCACGTTCCGAATGTTGTTTAGGCAATTTAAACCGGTGTTGCGGTATAAGAAAAATCCATATCATAATAAAAATAAAAAACGGTTTTCAGTATGAACCGCTATACCACCCAGCACTAGCGTATGGACATAAGTGGAAATGTGTGTACGCTCAAAAAAATCCAGATACATAATATTGATAGTGATGAACTGGCACCCGGTCCAGAGATTGTTTATGCCTCATGCAAGATGCTTGCTGCACCGTGTGCGACCTTCGATGAAATAATTTATTGCGTAGTACTGTCTCTTTCAAACGTACTAACCCCCAATTCCTGCCCGTTCCTTTCTTTCTCCAAATACCCAATCACTACACAATCAGCACTGTAATACATGTAAAGCCATCTGTAAGATGAGAACGCCAATTCTTCAAAACATTTAAGGAACATTCAAATATCTTCATTGTACATGTTTAATTATTCTATCCATCTATCCATACAGGGTCGCACCAGTCCCAGTAAGCATACAGCGCGAGGTAGGAACAATCCCTGAATGGGGTACCAGATTGTTGTTACTGCTTTCTACTGTGTCCTCACATGTTATTAACAATATAAATTATTTAAATGATGTTAACATTTTATCTGTATAATGTAATAAACATATTTTGCTGACTTTCATCTTAAAAATGATATCATCATCATATGTAAATACGTGTTTTATAAAGTGGCTCAGGTTGTGCAATATTATAACTGTATCACAAGTTTACAGTTTCTGATCCGCGATATCCCTACAGGAAAGGCTCTGAAGCGTTTGCCGTATGGGAGCAGTTCGAATGACTGAGGCAGCATGTACTTGATGCTGTATACCGATAATTCTCTTTCCGATCAGCTGCTGTAGAGCTGTGATTCCATACTCAGATACAGTGGGATAAATATTCTGAGTGGTGCACTAAGTGTAACAACGCTAAAGGAGCTATGGTATTTGGAATAGTTTGGCCATAACGTGGACCATTTTATTGTTACAGGTTAATTACAATGAGATTCCTTAATCTAATAAACAATATGTGGTTAATTTCAGGGTATTTGAAAAAGCCGGGTCAGGGATGTGGATCTAAAAAAGAAAGAGAAACCACACTGGAACAAAAGCACTGCTTTGACATTGGGTACTGCCTGTTTGCAAAACTGAGCAGACAACTTGCATACGCCAAGAATTTAGCTGGCGTGAAAATGTGGATAGCTTTACACCAAGTTTAGTTCGTCACTCCTACCGCAGACCTCACCACTGTCACACTTCCCTCGTATATATCCTGTACAGCTCTTACATACTTCTCTGCCACTCCCGACTTCCTCATACAATACCACAGCTCCTCTCGAGGCACCCTGTCATATGCTTTCTCCAGGTCCACAAAGACACAATGCAACTCCTTCTGGCCTTCTCTAAACTTCTCCATCAACATCCTCAGAGCAAACATTGCATCTGTGATGCTCTTTCTTGGCATGAAACCATACTGCTGCTCACTAATCATCACCTCACTTCTTAACCTAGCTTCCACTACTCTTTCCCATAACTTCATGCTGTGGCTCATCAATTTTATTCCCCTGTGGTTACTGCACTCCTGCACATCCCCCTTATTCTTAAATATCGGCACCGGTACACTTCTTCTCCACTCTTCAGGCATCCTCTCACTTTGCAAGATTCCATTAAACAATCTGGTTAAAAACTCCACTGCCATCTCTCCTAAACACCTCCATGCTTCCATAGGTATGTCATCTGGACCAACGGCCTTTCCATTTTTCATCCTCTTCATAGCTGTCCTTACTTCCTCCTTGCTAATCCGTTGCACTTCCTGATTCACTATCTCCACATCATCTAACCTCTTCTCTGTCTCATTCTCTTCATTCATCAGCCTCTCAAAGTACTCTTTCCATCTGCTCAACACACCCTCCTTGCTTGTGAGTATGTTTCCATCTTTATCCTTTGTCACCCTAACCTGTTGCACATCTTTCCCAGCTCGGTCCCTCTGTCTAGCCAATCGGTACAGGTCCTTTTCTCCCTCCTTAGTGTCCAACCTATCATACAACTCATCATACGCCTTTTCTTTAGCCTTCGCCACCTCTCTCTTCACCTTGCGTCTTATCTCCTTGTACTCTTGTCTACTTTTTACATCTCTCTGACTATCCCACTTCTTCTTTGCCATCCTCTTTCTCTGTATACTCTCCTGTATTTCCTCATTTCACCACCAGGTTTCCTTTTTCTCCTTCCTCTTTCCAGATGTCACGCCAAGCACCCTTCTTGCTGTCACCCTTACTACATCTGCTGTAGTTTCCCAGCTTTCTGGTAACTCTTCACTGCCACCCAGTGCCTGTCTCACCCCCTCCCTAAACTCAACCTTGCAGTCTTCCTTTTTCAACTTCCACCATTTGATCCTTGGCTCTGCCCTCACTCTCTTCCTTTTCTTGATCTCCAACGTCATCCTACAGCCCACCATCCTATGCTGCTTAACTACACTTTCCCCTGCCACCACTTTGTAGTCTTCAATCTCCATCAGATCAACTCTTCTGCATAGGATGTAATCTACCTGTGTGCATCTTCCTCCACTCTTGTACATAACCCTATGTTCCTCCCTCTTCTTAAAATACATATTCACCACAGCCATGTTCATCATTTTGGCAAAATCCACTATCCTCTGACCTTCTTCATTCCTCTCCTTGATACCATACCTACCCATCACCTCCTCGTCTCCACTGTTCCCTTCACCAACATTACCATTGAAATCTGCTCCAATCACCACTTTCTGTCCCTTGGGCACAGTGTTCATCACTTCATCCAACTCACTCCAAAAATCTTTCTCACCCTTTGCAAACCCAACTTGCAGGGCATATGCACTAACAACATTCATCATCACACCTCCAATTTCCAGCTTCGTAATCATTACTCTGTCTGACACTCTTTTTACCTCCAAAACACTCTTGACATTCTGTTCCTTCAGAATAACCCCTACTCCATTTCTCCTCAAATCCACACCATGATAGAACAATTTGAATCCACTTCTGATCCACCTGGTCTTACTCCCCTTCCATTTAGTCTCTTGCACGCAAAATATATCAACCTTCCTTCTTTCCATCATCTCTGCTCTCTCCCCTTACCAGTCATACTGCCAACATTCAAAGTTCCTACCCTCAGTTCCACTCTTTTTACTTTCCGCCTCTCCTCCTGCCGCCGGACACATCTCCCTCCTCTTCTTCTCCTTCTTCGGCCAACAGTAGCCCAATTTCCGCCAGCACCCTGTTGGCTAACAGTACTGGCGGCGGTAGTTGTTAACCCCGGGTTCAACCGATCCGGTATGGAAATTTGTATTGTTGTCCGCATATTGATTTGGCAAAATTTTACACCAGATACCGTTCCTGACGTAACCTTCCCCATTTATCCAGGCTTGAGACCGGCACAAAAAAACACACTGGTTTGTGCATCCCCTGTGGCTGGGTTATAATGAACATATATGGATTCAAATAAATTCTGAAAAAAGCCTGTTTTATTCAAGTGCTGTTAACAAAACCGTCACTTAAAATATACAGGATAAAATACTGAAAATTTACTGCATTCAGGGTCGCTAGTGTTTCTATACTTTTTAGGCAATTAAGTGATCATAATAAAATAATTTTAAACTAATTTGGTGTATTTTTGGCAGTAAATTGTTGCTGATGAAATGAATGAGACAAACTTGGGGAACTGTGCACTCACTGTCTCATATGACCTTGTGAGAGATGTAAACACAAGTCACAGGCGACCCAAGGTATGTATACAAGGGTTAATGACATAGATTTTGGTATTGTTAGTACACTGGTAAAATTTGCAGATGATACTAAAATTGGAGCAACAGCAGACAATAAGGAGGCAGCAACAAAATTCAGAAAGACTTGGACAAGTTTCAGAATTGGGAGAACACTTGGAAAAATGCAATTTAATGTAAAAAAGTGAGAAATGCTACACGTGGGCAAAAGGAATGTCAGCTACAAATACAAGTGGGGAACCCTTTCTAAAGGAATCAAACTCAGAATAGCACTTAGGGGCTATGTTGACACAACATTTGCATTGTCTAAACAAGAAGCAATTAAAAAATCAAGTACAATTTTAGGTTGTATCACTAAAACTGTTCACTATAATTCAATGGATGTTATGGTCATACTATATAATGCACTAGAGAGACTGCATTTGGAATATGGTGTGAAGTTCTGGTCACCACAGTACAAGAAAGACATAGTAGCACTCGAAGATGTGCAGAGGAGAGCAACCAAGTCCATCCCAGGACGTCAGGATAAATCATATTCTGACACTTAAAGAACTAAACTCTTTAGTCTCGAGTAAAGGAGACTGCGTGGGGACCTTATCTGAGTCTTCACAATTGTAAAAGGCATTGATAAAGTATATCTAGCAGAGTTTTTTCAGCTTAATATTGAATCACATACTCAAAGACACTAGTGGAAATTAAGTGCATTTAGGACTGAGGCCAAAAAGCACGTATTTATTCAAAGAGCTGTGGGACTCTGCAGATAACTACTGAGACATGTAGTTGAAGCAGATGACCTTTAAGAAGAATTTAGGTGAGATACTGGGACAGCTTAGCTGTTCGGTAAACAAACAAGCTTGATGGACTGATTGGTCTCCTCTCTTTTGTTAAATTTTTTATGTTCTGCTATCTTAGTACCATATAGTAAAGGGCTTTGTTTCCTACAGTAGCTTTATTTAGTCTCAGAATTTGAGATTACAATGCATGCTGCGGAGTATGGGTACTAGTAAGTTAATTAGAGTAAAGATGGCTAAACTATTTAATGTTTTTCCGTGAGATGAAAAATTTTAAGATTGTCTGTAGTCTTAATTGAAACTTCACAAAGTGATTTAATTTATAATTTCATATGTCAATTATTAAATCAGTGTGGTGTAGTGGTTACGACTTCAAACCCTGAGGTTGTGTGTTCAAATCTAGCTACTGACATTGTGTGTCCATGAGCAAGTTACTTGACCTGCCTGATGTGGTTAATCGATGAACATTAGAAAATCATAGGGATAAAAAAGGATCATACTCATAAACTTCTGTACAAGTCTCCTATTCAGGAAATCGGCAGAGATTTTCAATGATGAATCTGCTTTTCTCATTTGCCTGGGACAGGTTTGTACGTGAATTGACGTGATAAAGTTATTAAGTTAAATCTGCTTAGAATGGCATTTTTTGAACTTACAGGGCATATTTTCTAATTATACATCCAGAGATTATTCTGGTCTTAAGTTTGGTTTTCTTGTTCTTTAAAGTGTAGCATTACCACATAGGGTTTTTTTATTTTTTAATGTATGTCCTGTTTGGTGATTGGTAAATGTTAATAACGACACTGGTCACTTAGATTCCTGGTTTGTAAATATGGTATCTGTGTCGTTAAACAGGTTTACATGTATGTGGAGGGGCTTTTGGAATTTGTAGTTTGTAGTTGTAGACACTGCGCGTATAAAACTGGAAGAGAAAGATGTTGCAGGACTTTTTGACTTTTCCATTTTCCACCAACTTCATCATCAGCAGCACCTAAAATCCTTTATTAACTGGACGTTTGCCGCAGAGGAGGATTTTGCACAGCCATCGGTTACAGGGACAGCAGAGGGTACTTTTTCTCCCAATCCTGTCTACAGTTGCTCTTTGTGAAGAGGCATGCTATAGAAGATCAGTCATCTTCTGGACTCTGGTGCTAGATCTATTTTTCCTGGAAGCAGTTTACTAAAGGGGGATGATTCTACCACATCTTTCCTTCTGTTAACAGTTGTTTGTACTTCAGGATGCACACTCATCACTTACCGTAAAAACTTTTCCAGGACTGTAAATATTGTTTTGTTTGTGGCGTTCATTTGTATTTTTGCTATTACCTTTCTTTGTAGTGCCTGTAAATAGTTAATATAAATATTTGTTGCTTAATATATTTAATGTGTTTGGACTTTGTTCTGGTGTGTTGCTAATATTTGGGTGTTGGGGTGGAAAATACTGCAGAGCTCAGGTGTCGACCTGATTCTATCTATCACTCATTTTAAAAGCATGGCAGCCTCATTGCTACACAAATCTATAGGGTGGTCCAGATCTAATTATGCAATTTTCATTATGCTATAACTTATTAAGTTTATTACATAGAGAATTCACGAAAAATTATTTTTGTTGCCGATATATGGCAGCACCTGCCCTGCATTCCAAAACAGTGGGGAGACGGTTGTTAGTCGAACAGCGGGTGTGATGTGTTCGCGTTTTCTCGATAATGGGCAATGTTTCCAAGGTGCATTGCATTAAAAGTTGCATAATTAGATCTCCCCTCCTTGAACCGTCACCTTATTGTGGTGGAGGGGTTTGCGTGTCTCAATGATCCTAGGAACTATGTTGTCCGGGGCTTTATGCCCCTGGTAGGGCCACCCAAGGCAAACTGGTCCTAGGTGAGGGATGAGACAAAGAACGGTTCAACAAACCTCCAATGAAGAGTAAAAACTGTGGACGACGTTTTCCCTTGCCCGGACGCGGGTCACCGGGGCCCCCCTCTGGAGCCAGGCCTGGGGGTGGGGCTCGATGGCGAGCGCCTGGTGGCCGGGCCTACACCCATGGGGCTCGGCCGGGCACAGCCCGAAGAGGTAACGTGGGTCCTCCTTCCCATGGGCTCACCACCTATGGGAGGAGCCAAGGAGGTCAGGTGCAATGTGAGTTGGGTAGTGGCCGGCGGCGGGGACCTTGGCGTTCTGATCCTCGGCTACAGAAACTGGCTCTTGGGACGTGGAATGTCACCTCTCTGAAGGGGAAGGAGCCTGAGCTAGTGCGCGAGGTTGAGAGGTTCCGGCTAGATATAGTCGGACTCACCTCGACGCACAGCTTGGACTCTGGAACCAATCTCCTTGAGAGGGGCTGGACTCTCTACCACTCTGGAGTTGCCTCCGGTGAGAGGCGCCGAGCAGGTGTGGGCATACTTACTGCCCCCCGACTTGGAGCCTGTGCGTTGGGGTTTACCCCGGTGGACGAGAGGGTGGCCTCCCTCCGCCTTCGGATGGGGGGAAGGGTCCTGACTGTTGTTTGTGCGTATGCGCCGAACAGCAGTTTGGAGTATCCACCCTTTTTGGAGTCTCTAGAGGTGGTGCTAGAGGGCATACCTTCTGGGGATTCCCTCGTTTTGCTGGGAGACTTCAATGCCCACGTGGGCAATGACAGTGAGACCTGGAAGGGCGTGATTGGGAGGAATGGCCCCCCCGATCTGAACCCGAGCGGTGTTCTGTTATTGGACTTCTGTGCTCGCCACGGATTGTCCATAACGAACACCATGTTCAAGCATAAGGGTGTTCATATGTGCACTTGGCACCAGGACACCCTAGGCCTCAGTTCGATGATCGACTTTGTGGTTGTGTCGTCGGACTTGCGGCCATATGTCTTGGACACTCGGGTGAAGAGAGGGGCGGAGCTGTCAACTGATCACCACCTGGTGGTGAGTTGGCTTCGATGGTGGGGGAAGATGCCGGTCAGACCTGGTAGGCCCAAACGTGTTGTGAGGGTCTGCTGGGAACGGCTGGCAGAGTCCCCTGTCAGAAGTAGCTTCAACTCCCACCTTCGGCAGAACTTCGACCACGTCCCGAGGGAGGTGGGGGACATTGAGTCCGAATGGGCCATGTTCCGTGCCTCTATTGTTGAGGCGGCTGACCGGAGCTGTGGCCGTAAGGTGGTCGGTGCCTGTCGCGGCGGCAATCCCCAAACCCGTTGGTGGACACCGGCGGTGAGGGATGCCGTCAAGCTGAAGAAGGAGTCCTATAGGACCTTTTTGTCCTGTGGGTCTCTGGAGGCAGCTGATAGGTACCGACAGGCCAAGCGGAATGCGGCTTCGGTTGTTGCTGAGGCAAAAACTCGAGCATGGGAGGAGTTTGGAGAGGCCATGGAGAACGACTTTCGGACGGCTTCGAGGAGATTCTGGTCCACCGTCCGGCGTCTCAGGAAGGGGAAGCAGTACAGTGTCAACACCGTATATGGTGGGGATGGTGCGCTGCTGACCTCGACTCAGGACGTTGTGGGTCGGTGGGGGGAGTACTTCGAAGACCTCCTCAATCCGACTAACATGCCTTCCAATGAGGAAGCAGAGCCTGGGGACTCTGAGGTGGGCTCTCCCATCTCTGGGACTGAAGTCACCGAGGTGGTCAAAAAACTCCTTGGTGGCAGGGCCCCGGGGGTGGATGAGATACGCCCGGAGTTCCTTAAGGCTCTGGATGTTGTAGGACTGTCTTGGTTGACACGTCTCTGCAACATCGCATGGACATCGGGGACAGTGCCTCTGGATTGGCAGACTGGGGTGGTGGTCCCCCTCTTTAAAAAGGGGGACCGGAGGGTGTGTTCCAACTATAGAGGGATCACACTCCTCAGCCTCCCTGGAAAAGTCTATTCGGGGGTTCTGGAGAGGAGGGTCCGTCGGATAGTCGAACCTCGGATTCAGGAGGAACAGTGTGGTTTTCGTCCTGGTCGCGGAACAGTGGACCAGCTCTACACCCTTAGCAGGGTCCTGGAGGGTGCATGGGAGTTTGCCCAACCAGTCTACATGTGCTTTGTGGACTTGGAAAAGGCGTTCGACCGTGTCCCTCGGGGAGTCCTGTGGGGGGTGCTCCGGGAGTATGGGGTACTGGACCCCCTGATAAGAGCTGTTCAGTCCCTGTACAACCGGTGTCAGAGCTTGGTCCGCATTGCCGGCAGTAAGTCGAGCCCGTTTCCAGTGAGAGTTGGACTCCGCCAGGGCTGCCCTTTGTCACCGATTCTGTTCATAACTTTTATGGACAGAATTTCTAGACGCAGCCAGGGTGTTGAAGGGGTCCGGTTTGGTGGACTCAGGATTGGGTCACTGCTTTTTGCAGATGATGTTGTCCTGTTTGCTTCATCAGGCCGTGATCTTCAGCTCTCTCTGGAGCGGTTCGCAGCTGAGTGTGAAGCGGCTGGGATGAGAATCAGCACCTCCAAATCCGAGACCATGGTCCTCAGCCGGAAAAGGGTGGAGTGCCCTCTCAGGGTTGGGGGCGAGATCCTGCCCCAAGTGGAGGAGTTTAAGTATCTCGGGGTCTTGTTCACGAGTGAGGGAAGAATGGATCGTGAGATCGACAGGCGGATCGGTGCGGCATCCGCAGTGATGCGGGCTCTGCATCAGTCTGTCGTGGTGAAAAAAGAGCTGAGCCGTAAGGCAAGGCTCTCAATTTACCAGTCGATCTACGTTCCTACCCTCACCTATGGTCATGAGCTATGGGTAGTGACCGAAAGAACGAGATCGCGAATACAAGCGGCTGAAATGAGTTTCCTCCGCAGGGTGTCTGGGCTTTCCCTTAAAGATAGGGTGAGGAGCTCAGTCATCCGGGAGGGGCTCAGAGTAGAGCCGCTGCTCCTCCGCATCGAAAGGAGTCAGATGAGGTGGCTCGGGCATCTGATCAGGATGCCTCCTGGACGCCTCCCTGGTGAGGTGTTCCGGGCACGTCCAACCGGGAGGAGGCCCCGGGGAAGACCCAGGACACGCTGGAGGGACTATGTCTCCCGGCTGGCCTGGGAACGCCTTGGGATTCTCCCGGAAGAGCTGGAAGAAGTGGCCGGGGAGAGGGAAGTCTGGGCTTCTCTCCTTAAGCTGCTACCCCCGCGACCCGACCTCGGATAAGCGGAAGAGGATGGATGGATGGATGGATGGATAATTAGATCTGGACCACCCTGTATTGGCAGCCTCAGCACCTTCCCAGAAGTCAGGGTTTGCTAGATAATTAAACATGAACATTAAAATCAGTGCTTGTGGTCTATTTCTATGTTATATTCCTGCACATTTCAATAATTTACCCAGGTTTCTGTTATTCCCATTATATCAAAGTTATGGGCAGCTACATATGATTCCAACTCCTTAATTTTATTTTTATTACTCCTAGCATTAAGGCAAGCAATTTGTAATGCATTACTTACTTTACTTTGGGTTTTTAACACTGCACTAGAACTTTCAAAGTTATATTGTATAATTGTACTTATATCACTGTATGTCCCTTTATGTGACGTATAATAAAGCTGCCATGTCCTAAACTCCCTGCCCCACCATTCTATAGTTTAAAAAGTCCTCAGCCAACCTACTCATATGCCTCCTCAGTACATTAGTATTTTTTCTGTTCAAATGTAACCCATTATTGAGGAAGAGGGTGTACGTGTTCCAGGAGAAGTCCCAGTGGCCCATAAACCTATGCTCTTCTATTCTATATCAAGATTTTAGCAACTTGTAAAGCCTTATAGTCTCCTCAGTCTTACCTGGACTGGTATGTGGCACAGGCAGCACTTCAAAGAAGACCACCTTGTCCGTTTTGCACCTCAACTTGGTGCCTAACTCCTTCAAGTAGGATTATGGAACTGACAGCCTGCCCTTATGTATGTCATGTGTTCCAACATGGACAATGACAAGTGGATCCACCCTGCCCTACCTAAGAGATTATCCACTCTTTTAGTGATGTTTCCTACTTGTGCACCTTGAAGGCAACACAGCAGACCAGAATCTCTGTCTCTGGAACACATGTGCCTTAGTCCTCCTAAATGATTGATTAATGATGAAAAACAACAAGACATGTTTAATACTTACTGACCATTTCTAAGGCCCTGTTGAAGGTGCTGTCACACATCTGTCTCACATTAAGCTGCCTGCTGAATGTGTTTTTATCTCTTGCTAGACCTTCCCTTTCTGTTTCTCCAAGCAGCTGTCTCTTTACCTCTTTTTTTTAACCTGAAGCAACTATAAACAGTATTACTGTGTAACTGACCAACAACACCAAAAAGGGCTTTTCTAATTGTGTAATCTATACTAATAAAAGGCAAAGCCCTCACTCACTCACTCACTCACTCACTCACTCACTCACTCACTCACTCACTCACTCACTCACTCACTGACTCATCACTAATTCTCCAACTTCCCGTGTAGGTAGAAGGCTGAAATTTGGCAGGCTTATTCCTTACAGCTCACTTACAAAAGTTAAGCAGGTTTCATTTCGAAATTCTACACGTAACGGTCATAACGGTCGATAACGGTCGACAACGTCCGCCATGTTGAACTTTCTTATTTATGGCACCATCTTCACGAAATTTGGTAGGCGGCTTCCCTGCGCTAACCAAAACCGATGTATGTACTTATTTCGATGGTATGACGCCATTGTCGGCCGCCATTTTGAACTTTCCAACGTCACTAATTTTCCAACTTCCCGTGTAGGTAGAAGGCTGACCCCATCTTCACGAAATTTGGTAGGTGGCTTCCCTGCGCTAACCAAAATCGATGTACGTACTTATTTCGGTGGTATGACGCCACTGTCGGCCGCCATATTGAATTTTCCAAACATCACTAATTCTCCAACTTCCCGTGTAGGTAGAAGGCTGAAATTTGGCAGGCTCATTCCTTACACCTTACTTACAAAAGTTAAGCAGGTTTCATTTCGAAATTCTATGCGTAACGGTCATAACGGTCAACAACGTCCGCCATGTTGAACTTTCTTATTCATGGCCCCAACTTCACGAAATTTGGTAGGCAGCTTCCCTGCGGTAACCGAAACCAATGTACATACTTATTTCGGTGGTATGACACCACTGTCAGCCGCCATATTGAACTTTCCAACGTCACTAATTCTCCAACTTCCCGTGTAGGTAGAAGGCTG
>JANRMT010062837.1:37963826-37986157 GCA_026402145.1 Polypterus bichir lapradei | reverse complement strand
CTGAAATTTGGCAGGCTCATTCCTTACAGCTTACTTACAAAAGTTAAGCAGGTTTCATTTCAAAATTCTATGCGTAATGGTCAACAACGTCCACCATGTTGAACTTTCTTATTCATAGGTAGAAGGCTGAAATTTGGTACTTATTTCAGTGATATGATGCCACTGTCGGCTGCCATATTGAACTTTTCAACGGTCTTTGTTACTTATGGGCCCATCTTCAAGAAATTTGGTACGCGGGTTCCCAACGCTAACTGAATCCTACTTACGTACATATATACGTCCATAGCCTGCAGCTCGGTCACCGTGTGAGGCGGCGTTGGGTCCCCCATCCCAACGCCTCCCACGTTGTTGGCTGCCTGCCTATATAAGGCTGTCTGTCGCTCCAGTCTCTACATTCCCTTCCTTGCTTCGCCACGGTATTCACGTCTCCCTGCTGATAACTACAGCCTTTTTATTTAATCCACGGCTTCTCCACTGTTTTATTATTCATTTATTACGATTATAGTTATTGTATAGGTATTTTAAACTTACTTTACATTGTTCAGGTACCCATTTCCTTTATCATTCAAACCGTACCCCCATTAACATGTCTATCGAGGTAATCACCATCGATCAAAGAACTGTCACTTACCAAGTGGTTTCCATGCCCGGAGATGGCACCTGCCTTTCCATTCTCTTTGTTACATATTGCACGGCCATATCAGGCTCACTATTGATATCCGGAGGAACATTGTGTCTTATGTATTGAATGACTGGGACAGGTTCAAGGTGTGGACTGATGACGGTACAGGAGATAATTATACTACACAGGAGCACTAGAAGAGTGAAATGCTTAAGTGTACCGAAATGGCCAAATATTTTACACCTTTGGACAACTGCCAATGCCTCTTAAACATCTTAGCTTCACAGGTGACGATTTCAGTAGTGGACACTTTGATGTTTAGAAATGTTTAAACTCTCAAAAGCTGGATGTGAAGTTATCAATGAAACTGGTTGTATACTTACAACGCTTGACAGATGCCGAATGTCTCTTCAACACAAGTCCTACAAATACTGTCGTAACTGAAACAAACCATGAAACTCAAACCGATTATGACAGCAGCAATCCAAGCTGTGAGATTTGAAACAAGATTACTGTTCACATGGCCAACTGTACATTGCATGCTCAAGAGTAAGCTCAGCGCACAGCTACAGCTTGATCATATTGCAACTGGAGGGCCGAACTGACTGGCATACAAAGAGATCTTTAACAAATAATTATTGGTATATTTTCCCTCAGTTTAAAAAGGTTTAATTTTCTTCTTAATAAAAATTTTAAGGCAGTACTTCACCGCTGCGAAGCGCGGGTATTTTGCTAGTGCTAATATAATTGGTGAACATTGTATAACGTTAAATAGTACTCAGCCTACCCTGATAGGCAGATGTGAATTGCTGTCTCTGTTATGTAAGGTAGCCAGGCAATAATAACTGAAAAAAATACTCTTTAGATGGCTTATATTTTTTCACTTTGAATGAGGCTTAATTATTTCAGCAGCCACTTCCACCATGTCGTGACACATGCCTTTGCCTCTGTGCCCTGTGCGCTGGCGCTGCCGCTGGTGGATCCTCGTTTATGCCAGCGTCTGCATGTAACGTACAGTTGTTAATCATCTATATATATAATTCACTAAGGCAAGACACCTATGGAAAGCACACCGGAAGGGGCGTGGATTCACTAAGCCGCCGACAAGTAAGACACCTATGGCGCACGCAGGAAGGAGCCACGCCAACCAACTCCAAGACCATTGGATACGATGACAACTCGCAGAGCCACACCCATCAACTCGGACGCGATGACACAGAAAAAACGGCGTCATTTATATTCGTCTGTCGTAGAGGCCACATGCACCTCCGAGCCACGTTGACTGTTCATAGAGGCATGTTTCTCGCGGAGGTGAATCGCCATATGCAGCGTGTAAAACGGTTTGTGAGGGGTATCCCATGGGATCCTTAAAACAATCCTTTACAACTGAGGTTAAAACACAATGAAGTAAGCAGTCTTTAAAAACCGAGTTTTCGGTTACGACGCAAAACCGCGTGCACCATAGCAAACTGTTTTACACGCTACATACAGCAATTTGCATCCGCGACAAACATGCGTCTTCTTAGATGCTCCTGCAGGAACATGGAAGACGTGAGTCACAGGTGCGTCTGGACTGTGCAAAGACGACAACGACTCAAGTGACGAGTTTGAGGTGGGCACATGAGCAGGCAGTGCATACTAAACGAGAAATCAGCAGACTAGCATGACGGAGGGAGCGGAATGGACGTCCTTCTCCTCTCCTCCCGTTCCACCCTCAGCACCGTCCACCCCCATCCCTCCATCTGGGAGGAGAAGGCGCAATGGCGGTCCGCCAGTTTTCAGTCATGGACAATTGTGTGTTGGTTCGTTCCGTGCATTGTTACAATGTTGCTTTTCTTGCTGATTTATTACATTACAGATTTTTCAAATGATAATCTTCTCCCTGTGCTTAAAAATCATTAAAAAACCAGCTTGATTATGCGGCGTATGGTACGCCGCGGGTTGGCTAGTATCTTATACTTTTGAAAGTATTCCCCATGTATTTATGGATGGATTGTGTTTTTGTGCAAAGTAAATGAAACTTTTACATACTCCATTGATTATTCTTCGTCTTTATTCTTTTTTAAAAAATGTGCTACTGACTTTTAGCGAGCAAGCTTTCTCGATGTGCTATAAAATGGAAGCAATGCTCACGTTTTTGTACTTTTGCGCCAACAAGCAGAACAGCCTATAGTTGAATGAGACCTTTTGTAACGTTACCTTCTGAGATATGTGGTTAGTTGTGAACATAAAGAGGTGTTTCTAGGCTCTGAAAACATCTGGGAATAGGATGCTTTTCTGCGTCTTTTGTTGCTGCGTTGTATGAATTGGGTTTCCGCTCCAAGTTGGATAGCGACAGGTGCCAGTCAGGGTCGTCTACTGTTCGTAAAAGACGGTGCAAAAACTCCACGGAGGAAATACACCATCACCATGCCACTGCAAAAACTCTACAGGTGTTTCGCTGAGGAGAACGAGCGTAAAAATGCTCCCTTCAGAGAGTCAGTAAAACATTCTGCTTCTCAGTAAAAATGCCAGAGTTCTAGAAATATTGTCCGCAAAAAATTAATAAATGCACACTTAAGATCCAGGAAATTTAATGCTTTTAATATTGATGTGTATTAAAATAAAATATATTAAATTTGATTAACTTTTTAAAAGTTTGCTTTAACACTTTAATATTTGTTCTTAAAGAACCTTTAAAACTAATGTCAAATGTGAAACTCGTATAATTCTTAATATATGCTAGAATTCTTACCAAATGTACCTTAACATATTTAAAGCGTTTAAAATGTATCTTATACAAATTATACCACACACTTTATTTGTGAACTAGCATGCTTCAGTACACAACAGGAAAGTTACATGTATAATATATTATTTTAAAGTATACAAAAAATACACCAAACTTTACTTGTGAACAAGAATATTTAGGTTCAAGTAGCTTAAGTACGCTAAAGCTGATTCACATTTATAATATACTATTATAAATTATACAAAAATACACCAAAATGTGACCAAGTATACATAAATGCATTTCTATTTAAAATATATTTTTTTAAGTGTACAAAATTACAAATTAAGTGTGTTTGAAAAAAATGCACCTAAAGAAAATATATTTTGTTATACTTTTAAAAATTGTAGTACATATTAATATGCTATTTTTTCACTATGATATCCAAGGTGGTGTAGAACATTTGAGATACAATTGGTTACATTCTTCTTGCTTTTCCAATTAGAGCACAGGCAGAGTCACACAGTGTCAGTAGCAGGATGTGAGCCCACAACTGCAGGGTTTGGAATTCAAAGTCTTAAGCACTTCACCACACAGCCTGCCTTTTTACTAGAATGACTGTGATTCGGTTAGAGCATACCAATATCAATTTGAGTAACTAATAGTATTATTAACAAGCAAGAACTAATCACAGTTAAATGTTTTATTACCACAAACAACTGCCCATACATTTCATCATATATTACTGGGAACACAATGCAAATCCTTTAAAACTGCAAAATAATGTCAAGACACTACTTGGAGGATCTGAGCCCAATGTGCAACTTTACTGAGATCTCTGCTGAAACTCAAGTGGAGACACTTGTGAGACAACCAGAGTATTTTTTCTCAAAAATCTGAGAAGTGTGAGACAAAAGAACATGTCTTTATTTTATTTCTTTCTGATTTTATTGTTGTCTAGGAGAAACCAAAGAGATATTAAGGAGATCTTTTTTTTGATTTTTCATTCCTATGGGAGTGTGCCCTCTCACTGAAAAAGGCCTCTCTTATATTGTAACTGCAGGCACACAAGAAATTGAAATTGACTCACAGTAATGAGTTCATGCTGTGGTGTAAAAACACATAAAATAATTTGAAATTATATTTAATTTCCTGAGAATTCTTTCAAGAAGATAAATGAATTTATGTTATACAATATGCATCCATCGAAGACCATTGAGTCTCAGCTCATAAAACATCTAAAAATAAATTATATTTTAAATAAAATAATACAATACAATACAATACAGTTTATTTTTGTATAGCCCAAAATCACACAGGAAGTGCCGCAATGGGCTTTAACAGGCCCTGTCTCTAGACAGCCCCCTAGCCTTGACTCTCTGAGAAGACAAGGAAAAACACCCAAAAAAACCTTGTAGGGAAAAATGGAAGAAACCTTGGGAAGGCAGTTCAAAGACAGACCCCTTTCCAGGTAGGTTGGGCGTGCAGTGGGTGTCAAAAGAAGGGGGTCAATACAATAAAATACACAGAACAGAACAAATCCTTAATACAGCATAATAATACAAATTTTAGAAGCACGGAGCAGAATTTAACTGTAGATGATATCCCATAATAAGATTTGGATATTTTTAGAGTCCTGGAGACCTCATCCATCAAGCTGCCTCCCCATTTGGCCATTCCATGGCTGAAACGTTGCTCGGCCAGCCAATCCGATGAAAGGACCCCTTTTTCCCATGATTCCTGTGATTCTCCATCAGGGATGACTTTACCATAGGCAGGCAACAACTTGGCAGGTGGGTCGTGGCACCAATTGCCACATTTGAGTACCGAGAACAGAAACAGAATAGGTGAGGGTTAGTAACAAATTATAACAATCATGTTACTTATGTTTTAGTGCTAATGACTAACAACAGAGATGCAGTATGTACAGTTAATTAGCAGCTCTAGTCAGGATATGCTAAACTGAAGTAGTGAGTCTTCAGCCGAGATTTAAAGGCTGAGACCGAGGGGGCATCTCTTATAGAAGCAGGAAGACCATTCCACAATTTAGGGGCCCTGTAACTAAAGGCTCGACCTCCCACTGTTATTTTATTAATCCTTGGAATCATAAGCAGACCGGCATCTTGAGATCTTAATGTGCGCTCAGGTTTGTAAGTCATGATAAGTTCAGACAAGTAAGCCTGACCTTGGCCATTTAATGCTTTATATGTTAAAAGGAGGATTTTGAAATCTGCCCTAAACTTAACCGGGAGCCAGTGTAAGGATTTAAGAACTGGAGTTATGTGTTCATATTTTCTTGTTCTTGTAATAATTCTTGCAGCCACATTTTGGATTAACTGGAGGCTGTATAAAGAACAGTTTGAACAGCCAGTGAACACCGCATTGCAGTAGTCAATCCTACTAGAGATAAATGTATGAATTAATTTCTCACAATCCTGTCTATTTAGAAAGCGCCTTAATTTCCTAACATTTTTAAGATGGAAGAAACATATTTTGGACAACTTTGTAATATGTGCTTTAAATGACATGCTAGAATTAAAGATAACTCCTAGATTGCGGGCTGATTCAGTAAAATGAATTGGGATTCCAACTGAGTTAAATGATGACAAAATATTGCTGTGATCAGCGTCATTCCCTCCAACAATTAACATCTCTGTTTTATCTGTATTTAAAGACAAGTAGTTCTCATTCATCCACTCCTTTAATTCACTAACACAACTAATTAAAGACAACATCGGAGATACTTCATTTGATTTAAATGAAAGGTATAACTGGGTGTCATCTGCATACGAGTGAAAATTAACATTATGTTTCCTAATGAGAGATCCCAGAGGAAGCATGTAAAGTGAAAACAGTAAAGGTCCCAGTACTGAGCCCTGCGGGACACCATATTGAACTTCTGTGTATAATGATGGAGTACTGTCAGCACATTTCTGTACATATTGGAATCGATTTGATAAATAAAAACTAAACCAAGCGAGCACGGGGCCTGTAAGCCCAACATCGTTTTCTAGCCTGTGCAGTAAAATAGAATGGTCAATGGTGTCAAATGCTGCACTTAAATCTAACAACATAATTACAGTGGCGTTTCCTTCATCAGAGGATATCAGAATGTCATTTACAACCCGTGTTAGTGCAGTTTCTGTACTATGACCAGTGCGAAAACCAGACTGGAATTTCTCAAATAAATTGTAATGCATAAGGTGTGACTGAAGCTGACTGGCGACTACTTTTTCTAGTACTTTAGAGAGAAATGGTAAATTTGAAATAGGCCTATAATTATTTAATATGTGTGGGTCTAGGTCTGACTTTTTAAGTAAAGGTTTAATGACTGACACTTTTAGTGCATCAGGTACAGTGCCATGCAGTAATGAACTATTGATAATGGTTAGAATAGGCGCCGCAAGAATATCCATGGCACTTTTTTTCTAGTTTTGTTGGCACTGGATCTAGGGAACAAGTAGTGGGCTTCATTTTAGTAATTAAAGTTAAGACTTCCTGCTCAGTTACAGGATTAAAATTACTAAAGTGCTGAATGCAATGTGCGGCAGGATCTGCTAAGCTAGTATTTGGTTTGTACTGTGATGCTGAGATCTGGGATCTTATATTTTTAATTTTCTCATTGAAGAAGTTCATAAAGTCTGTACTGCTAATATCTGTTGGTATTTTGCACTGTTGATCTGAATTCCCATTTGTTAATTTAGCCACTATTCATAAACAGTACCCGAGGATTTTTATTATTGCTATCTATTAATGTAGAATAGTATTCTGAGCGAGCTTTAAAGAGGGCTTTTTTATATTTATTAACACTCTCTGTCCATGCAATTTGAAAGACATGTAGCTTTATTGTTCTCCATCTGCGCTCCAGTTTTCTACACTCTAATTTAAGAGCTCGAGTATTTTCATTAAACCAGGGAGAGTTTCTATGTGCTTTGATCACTTTTGTTTTAAGGGGAGCCACCGTGTCCAGAGCATCTCTCAATGTCACATTATAATGTGATGTTAATTGATCTAAATTGTTTTCCACGTTTACATTTAATGTTAACTGATCTAAATGGTTTTCCACAATTACACTCGACTTACTCAAGGTGTCTATAAATTTTGAAGCAGAATTACAATCTAGATGTCGCACTGTCTTTGTTTTAATCTGTGAGTGCATTGGCATGGGCAGAACTAAATCAAATGTAATTAAGAAGTGATCGGAAATGACTTCATTTAATGGAGTAATATTTAAATTTTGAATTTCAACTTTGTAAGTTATAATTAAATCTAATGTGTGGTTATGATTATGAGTTGGACCTTTGACAATCTGACAAAATCCTCCTGAATTTAACAAATAAGTAAAACATTTGCTAAAAGTGTCAGTTTCCACATCAATGTGTACATTAAAATCCCCCATCAGTACTATGTGATCATAATTTATAGCCAAATCAGACAGAAGGTTGCTAAATTCAGTCATGAACAATGAATATGGCCCTGGTGGTCTGTAGACTAGCACTATAATTGTGTTGGAATCTGTTTTAATATTTAAAATGAATACCTCAAAGGATGTAAAGTTGCCTAAATTTTTAGAAGTGATTTGCATTTTGTTACAATGAATTATTCCAAGGCCTCCTCCTCGACCAGAATCTCTAGACTTATGAAGGAAAGAGTATCCATCTGGTGACACCTCAGCTAGGGAAACAGTGTCACATTTACTAAGCCAGGTTTCAGTAAGAAGACACAGATCAGATTTTGTACTTATATAATATAATATCATTTACCAAAACAGCTTTAGTGCCAAGAGAGCGAATGTTCAATAAACAGCATTTAAAACTGCATGGTTTTTTCTGAACTGGTGATATATTTTTTGTTTTAATTTGAAGTAAATTTCTATTACAGATGCCCCTGGTGGAGGGTCTGGTTTTATCCCTTGGTCTAATTATACACCTTATTTTTTGGTTATCAATTAATTTAAGGTTTGTATTAAGACTAAATTTACTGGATGCCCCACAACAGGGATTATGGGTAACAGCTTCAGGAAAATAATAGGTGGGATAAACAACAGCCTGTGATTTAAGATCACACGACTGCGGCCTGGATGGTGCTCTAATCAGTCAACCAGGCAGTTTTGCTGCCATATTTTGGGATAATACATAAGATCCCCTCCAGTTAGGATGAAGACCATCTCTTCTGAAAAATCCAGGCCTTTCCCAAAAATCATCCCAATTGTTCACAAATGTTATGCTTTTATTTGCACACCAGGTTTCTAGCCAGCAGTGAAAGGAATGCAATCTGCTATAAATCACATCCCCTCTATATAATCTTGGTAAGGGACCAGATACAATTAAATTCCGACATTTTCTTTTAGCTTTGGTGCATAGAGAGATGAAGTTCCGCTTTAATACCTCAGATTGCTGTAAATAAATATCATTAGTGCCGACATGCAGCAATAAGGTAGATACTTCATCGTTGGCGACACGGTCCAATGCGGCCTCTATGCCAGAAATCTTGACCTCTGCGAGGCACTTAACATTAATTGCTGGTTTAACATAATTTGGAATTCTAACATTCCGCACTATGGAATTGTCAATTATGAGCACTTTATTATTCTCAGTTTGCACAGGCGCGCTGCCTGTTAGTTAGGAGGAAAATCAGTCTTAAGTTGGGGAAAAGGCCTTTTATTCATGCATGTTGAGTGGTATCGTTGTGTGTTGAGTGCCAGCAGGTAGAGGCAGCTGTAGCTCCCATCCAAAGCAGAGGAAAACTGCAGTATGAATCTGTTTCTTTTAGTGGATGCGTTAAGTGAGGTTTTAGATAGTTTGAAATGTCCTTTTCCATGTTAGGTGTTTCTTGCTTATGTGGGATACAGACATACATGTCAGTTGTGGGTTCAACAATACCCTCTTCTTGTACTGTTAATTTAAACCCAGCTACATGATCAGATAGTTAACAATAGTTTATCATTTTGAAACACAAAGCTACAGGATGCTTGCATAAAGTAGGACATTTATTTGGCTTTTTCTATGTTTCTACAATATCTGGAGGGAAGTAAATGCACTATTAGACTTTTTGCAGTTGGACTGTTAAAGTGATAATCCTTTAGATGTATTTTTGTCACTCAGGAGAGTAGTTTTCAAGAAAGCTTTCTGTCCTAAAGGCACTAGAAATTTAATCAAAATTGTACCAGCTGGGCAGTTTTGGGTGATTTGGTCATTTGTTTCAACCTACCATTTTATGAGTCTAATTCGATCTAAATAGTGAGACACATACACAGAGGTAGGGACAAATAATAAAGGCCAAGTACATGGATTAGTCAGACATTCAAAGCTTTGTAAGAGAATACTAGAATATTTCAAGGATAAAACAAAACTTGTCACAAATGATCAGTTGCCATGTACTTGAGACGGTACCATATGAGCACCGCATCATGATCAAATACATAGTACTGTACTAGAAAGTAATCATCCTCAGCAATATGTATAATAAACAGAAAGACTAATTGGGGTCTAAGTTAACTAATCTGCCTCTTGAAACAGGTGGGACCTAATTTTTAATTAGTCCAATATTTTGAAATGCCTGTCACCTTACACTCCAGATTGTAACCTAAGATCTTCGAATGAGTGTCTGGTTATAATTCCAAGAGCTAATATTAAAAGAAGTGGTGAGACAGCCTTATGCTGTTATGTACCTAAAATCTGGAACAGCCTACTGATATAAATTTGCCAGGCTAATATGGGGGAGCGCTTTAAAAAAACACTAAAACCCCATTATTTTAACATGGCTTCTCATAGCTACATTTTAGTGTAGCCCTGATAAACTATATATGCATTGAATTATTATTTTTACTATGGCTCCACAATCCATACTAATCCCTACTTTTCTCTGCTGTTCTTTTTCCAATTTTTCTGTGGTGGTGATCAAGGCACCATGCAGTCCGTACATTGATGGATTGAAGGTAATACCCCAGATGTCCACATGACCATCATCATCTAATTCACATGAAACCTGAAAATCATGAGGAATGATTGAGATCATTTTTGTTAGGTAGAATGCCCAGTGGGGTCTGGGTGGTCTCGTGGTCTTTGAATCCTCTGCAGATTTTTTTTTTCTCCAGCCCTCTGGAGTATTTTTTTTTTTTGTTTGTTTGTTTTTTCTGTCCTCCTGGCCATCGGTCCTTACTTTATTCTATGCTATTTAGTATTGCTTAATGTTTTTTTTTATTTTTTATAAACGTTTCTTTCTTCATCTTGTAAAACACTTTAAGCTACAGTACACCATTTGTATGAAAATATGTTATATAAATAATTGTTGTTGTTGCTGTTGTCATGCCTGACTGTAACTAAAGAAATCGTGTAAGGCCAGCTCATACAGAAATGGAGAGAGTTTGTTGCCTAGTCATTAGGTAAAATGTTTCAAAATGAGTTTTTAACTTTTCTTTTTAAGCAGTTGAAATACCAGTTATTTGTTTTTTTTCTTTTATTTTGTTGGCTTCTGCTTTATTGGTGTTTTACTGCTTTATTTTATAGACTATGCTATTTCTTTTTTTTTATTACTGCCGGTGATATTCATATGTTAACTTTGAACCTTATGTAAAATTCTGCTTGGGGAAGAAATTGGTTGTTTGCTTTATTTTTCACATATGTATTCTTAACTAGTATTTGATTTGTTTGCTGTAGGTTTTTTTCTGTTTTCACATTGTTGTTTGTTGTAAGATTTTCCATGCCAATCGTTATCATCGTTATAATCAGGTCTAATAAAAACTTGTCTTTTCTTATTTCATTCATTTGAAAGGGATCTGTTCAGGGTGGATCAATTAGTTAATTCAGCGACCAACTGATCACACTCTAGTCCTGGTATTGTCTCGATAGCAGTGGACAGTATAACAGTGGATTTGGAATACTGGATAAAAGTCTACTTCTGGTATGGATTGCTTTAAAAACGTTTAACTGGTATACTAAATGTACAACACAAAAGGAAAATGGGATGCAAAAGGCATGTAAAAGAAACTGGGAAATATTATTTTGTGTCTAAGTTTTAATTTCTTAAAGGTGCTGCCTTTGTGAATGGACTTGTATTAGAACTGTGTGTAAAAAGTGAGTGTACTCCTTTAAAAGAATTACCCAGAGTGTTGTGTGGTTTAAATTGATTAGTGAATTGATGCAAAAAGAAAAATAGGAGAAGACGAAGCCATTGCGTTTGCTAAGCAGAAAAAACAAATGAGGGAGTCAATAAGGAAAAAAAACTCTTTTATTGGTTTTAGATAGGTGACTACCTATTTGAATCTGTTTGAGTTGCACAGCATTAACAAGAATTTCAATGGCTAAAAATGCAGGATGTAGGATTATTGTAATTATTGTTCATTCATTATTTTAACTACTGTATCTTTCTAACTTTAACCTTCACCATAATACAACACTTAGAAAATATTGAATTAGAACTTTTATACTGTGTTAATATATTCATCCTTTAAATGAAGAAGCAGTACCCAGAAGATTCTAAATTTTGTATCAGGAAATCCTATAATTTTGTATCAGGAAATCCTAATCCTATAATCCTATATCCTACAGTACATTTTTGGCATTTGGTAAATGTGGAATTAATACAAACAAAAATAAATATTCAGTGAGTAATGGTTTTACAATAATTTAAATAGTTACTTCTTACTAGAACCACATCTTAAGCAGCATTGCCTCCTTTGTTTTATTTTTCTAATTTTTGTAGATAATACAGAAAAGCTGGTGAAATAACCAATACCAAGGCATGACAATTTTTATACTTTTTAGCTATTATGTGCACAGGTTATTCTACAATGTTAGTAAACCCGGCTTCCGAACAAGGTATATATTGTAGTATGTTACCCCTTCAGATACTGGACAATATTTGTAAAAAAAAACCTACTCACAGCATGAATCACACACTAGAGCACAAGTTTTAAGTAACCAATACTATGAAAAATTTTATATCAGAGGTCTCCAGTACTTAGACATAATACCGCATCTATCAATGTGCACTATACTAAAAGCATTGCCATTATTGAAGAAACAATAACATTAATGTGTTAGTCAGTCTCACTTTTTTTTCCTTCACAGGAGGAGAATCTGAATTGATCAATATTAAATGATTGATTCATTACTGGTAAGGACAGATGTTGTGCTATATATGTGTATTTTATCACTTACCTCTATTGTAATAGTTAAAACGTTTGTATTTAGATGTACATGCTTTTTGATGTCTTTAATAGTCTGTATGATTTATGTGATTATTTGTTTTATAATCTTCACCACCATACTAAGCTGGTGTGACCTGCTTACCTGGTGGTGTAAATTAGAATGCAACTTTGTATCCCTTCACTGGTTCTAAGATGCATATTGCAATGGCAGTAGGTCTTAGTCTGCAGCTAGTTTTGATCTTCTACTACTATGCTGTTAAACTGCACACTGCAACAGTGTTAAACCTTGACAGACATTCTTGTTACCAAAAGTATGTTTGAAGATGAGACCTTGGAATGATTCCATGCAAAAAGCACACCACAACTGGCCTAGTTAAACTCTAATAATGAGTCTAAAATGACTGGTTCAGCTTAAGGGGATGAACTCATCTCCAACTTGACATAGTCAATGCCTTAACTTGGTTCATTTTGCCCAACATCATTTGAACAAAATATTAAAGAATATTTCTTGGAGATTTCCTTTGGCTTGCCTGACTGCAATTGTCAGGAATATTTTAGTTTTTGATGATTATGAATAAAGTGATTCCATACCTAGGAGGGTGCTGAAGAGACTGTCTTGACCAGTCCAGATGTTAATATACACTTGTGGTATAAGTAAACACAAACACCTGTTGTTGAATTTGCCATTCCTCCTCCTTCAGTCACAAATGTGATTTAGCCCCACAGCAATTAAATGCATTGTGAGCTACAATGAATAGGCTACTATCTGGTCCTTACATGGCAGCTGAAAACAACTGCAGCAGTGATTTATTATGCTGGTATTTTGACAGGTTAAATGCATCTATTGATATTTTCTGCATAATGAGGGTCAGGAGGCTGGAAGTGCTTGGAGCTGATAACAGTTATCAGCCCTAGTGACTGCTGACACCCACAGACTCCATTCTCTTTCTTTCCCATTAAGTAACACTGTACTGTGTACATGTGCATAGAACTGATACAACTAATTAAGAAACCCAAAACAGAGGTTGGATCACTTTTAATGTTTACCCTGTCAAGGAGCAGAGCCAGACACTGAGGTCACTGCAATAATCTAAACTGGAGAACATTTCATGAATATGAAACTGGTATCACTTCTTTTTATTTTGTCAGCATTTTCCCAAGGTCACTTATTAAAGCCATTTTATTAACGTAATGATTTTTTTGTGTTTATTCATTGATTACCAATACTTTTAAAAAGTCATATTCATAACATTCTACCCTGCCCCACTACCTAAGTCACTCAATGTGTTGTTGGGGCTCTGTTTCCCTCAAAGTTTGATTATCTTAGTTCTGTTTTGGCAGGGCTTCCAGCAACTGCTATGCAGCATCTTCAGCTCATGCAGAAATTTATCAGCATATTAGAATGTTCTGGTCCTGGCTATACACACACACGCACCCACACACACACACACACACACACACACACTAATCCTTGGCTTCATTTTTCTACTTGTGAAAAATGTCACATAAATGCATTTTAATATACTAAGCACTTTTTATAGAGTACATAAATTTAATGGTCCTAAAAATAAAGTTTGGACTAAACATGCCTTTACAACCAGTATGTGCTAACCTTTTGTTAGTTTGTTACACATTGTGTGACAAAGTTGGGATTTTATTGATTTTTAAATTATATTAGCGCCTACTTTGCATACTAACTGGGGCCAAGACAATGAGAGAATTGCATGGTAGCATTCATGTGCAGTCTTATTAAATAAGCAATTGCCTAGCTGAAGCGTTAACTGATGGGCTTCAGCTGTGCCAGAGGCGGTCAGTGGTTAAGGTGCGTAAATATATAATAAGTGAGAAGTAAGTGCAAATGAGAAAAAAGGAATAAAAGAAACAGCTATTTGAAAAGAAAACACACACATCAACACACCACCCACACAAACCTGGAAAGATCGTGAATTGGAATAGAAATCAGGAGTGGAAAGAGACAGAAGATAAGACCAAGAGAGAGAGAAAAAAGTAAAGGACTGAAAGTGTTGTGTCTTCTGTAAGAGCAGGGTCAAACCTGCTCCACTGCTGTGAGAAAGAGTGGAGATGGTTGACTGAGTATCAATTGTAGGTGGCAGAGAGAATGTGACTCCAGGAGTCTGAGTTTGGGGAGCAGTTGAGACTGCTAATGGGGTGCAGAGGAGCCATAATGGCATCAAGTGGATCTATGGGCTAGAATGTCTTTGGCATGATGATTGAGAGGATGAAGCGATAAAGAGTCACTATCAATATCATTAGTCATTTGATGATGGAGGTGATGGTGCTCCATCTACAGAATGAGTTCCAAAATGTGTTGCAGGAAAGATAGTCCTGGAGGAAAGGACTGTGAGCATCTGTTTTTTCTACTGATTTTAACTGTGTTTTACTTATTGATAGAACTTATTTATTGTACTCTAGATTACTTTGTTTTATTCTCGACTGATTATGCCTTGCCTGTTTTTTGCATAGTAACACTTTTTAAAACAAATTGCACATTTGCACTTTTTGGCACCTTAATCTCTGTTTCCTCACTTGCTCTAGGCCATCCTTGGTTGCAAACTACTACATATCCCAAACATAGAGCAGTGCCCATAATTGTGGGCGCTGGTGTGTAACAAAGTTATATTGGTTAATATTGAGTAATTAATAAATTAAAGATTCTAAAAATACATGCTGAGATCCTTATGTGAAACACTTGGCAATTTTCCATGAACCTGTGAATATCAGGGAATCAATTTTTTTTTTGACACAGGATTTTTTGGCCTTTTTGACTATTCAAATCTTTTTTTTTTTTCTTAAATTAATCAATTTTTTAAAACATTAAAACAGGCCCTAATCTGCTTTACAATCCATTATGCATTTAATGATGTATCGCTGAAAAAACTACAGAGTATAATCGTATCTCGCTTAATGAGGGCATATTGTTCCGACCAGTGCGTCATTAGTTGATTTTGTCATTAAGTGCATTGATGTATATAAAGGGGGTGTAGACAGGCCTCTACGTCTGTCATTTTCGCTGTGTTGGCTTTAGATACAAGGCGCCACATCTGCACTCCAGCATTCAGAGTGAACTCCCTCTTTCTGTCCCCCAGCCAATGATGACCCAGATTAACAATGCACAGTTCATCATAAACATCATCCCTTGGGAAATTGCAGAGGCTTCAGAGAGATGGCCCTTGATGAACACAAAAGCTTATTAAAGGCACATAACATTTGTTTCAAATGCAGTGCATCAACCAAACATGTTGCTTGCAAGGGTGAGACAAGTGTCAGAGAGAGTGAGAGTGACAGGCATTTAGCTGCTCTCCATCCAGGCCCTGTTCCTTGGCTGTACAAGTTTTCTTCTCCCCTCACACAGCCTGGCGGGAAGAAGGAAGCAGCAGATGAAGCCATTACATCTAAATGCACTGTGTGGGAAAGGCTTTAGTGGGAAATCTTGCACAAAAATATGCCTTGTGAATGTTTACCTAGCAATGAAATGCAACAAAAACAGGAGGATGTATGCCATGCTAGATGGCCAAAGCAATAGGTCCTTGGCATAGGCAGACTTTTTCACATATTCAACATCTATAGACCTTTAGCTGCATATACACTTAAAACCTGCTTTGGAGTAGCTGAAGCCACTGGAAGGCGAGCAGCAGGTTACATTGTAAAGTCAATAGACAGAGAAGAAAGTCTTCCTCTGTCCATACTGCTGGAATACAATATGATCCCCCACAACAGAGGTGAAATTCCTACTCCAGCAGCAGTGTGTCACCACCATCACCTCAAAGCAATAGTCCACGAAATATTACCTCTAAACACTGAAACAGCAATTTTATTGTTGTTGAGAAGGGACATATTAAAGGTGCATAAAATCCATAAATAAATAAATGGACCCCATAATGCAGCATATGCCAAGAAGTTCGACGTGGGCTGGGTAATAGTTGGTGACGTATGCCTGGGTGGTACACACAAGCCTTCAGAGGACGCTAGCATGAAAACATACATCCATAACAATGGCAGATCAAGCCACTTTCGCCAGTGTGAGAACCATATAACAGTCAAAGGGAAGTTAAGCCCTTCTAAGCAGCACAAGCTCTTTTGCTACATTCCTAGCAAAAGCCATCTGATCAGAGCCATTGGTGAGAATCTGGGCCAGTCAGTTTTCTGCCAAACGAAATGAGACAATAAAATTGCACCTTCAAAGGAAGAGCTTTTTTTCCTCAAAACTATAGGGAATTAATTCTTTTAAGATTCAACAAGGGCGGCATGGTGGCGCAGTGGTAGCGCTGCTGCCTCGCAGTTAGGAGACCTGGGTTCGCTTCCCGGGTTCTCCCTGTGTGGAGTTTGCATGTTCTCCCCGTGTCTGCGTGGGTTTCCTCCCACAGGTTAGGTGGATTGGCAATTCTAAATTGGCCGTAGTGTGTGCTTGGTGTGTGGGTGTGTTTGTGTGTGTCCTGCGGTGGGTTGGCACCCTGCCCAGGATTGGTTCCTGCCTTGTGCCCTGTGATGGCTGGGATTGGCTCCAGCAGACCCCCGTGACCCTGTTCGGATTCAGCGGGTTGGATAATGGATGGATGGATGGATTCAACAAACAGCTGGATGGCCCCACTACCCTTTCACAAACCATGGAGGCAACTGCCAAACAATCATTGGTATGCCAATAGCCGTTTTAAATCTCTAAGCAACACACTTGGAAAAACATCCAGAGATGAAAGCTTATTCTCTGGAATTCATGAAAAAGATGCTGAATGGCTGCCATGCAGAGCTTGCACCTCCAGTACAAGAAGGTATGGAATACTGTGATACTTTGCCATTCTTTGGAGTGTACTTCCCAAAAATCCCCTCCCATATACTTATAGGTTTTAATTCTAGTTCCCTTAAAATGTGCTGCTCTCTGGGCCAGACCTGACCAAGAGCCTGTAAATCCTTACAAGGTTTAAGAAGAACCCTGTTGCAGTTACTGCTGTCATCAAGCAAACATTTCCTTGTGTTCTAGCATGAGAAGATTGCAAGGACATTCTCCGCTTCCTCTGTCCCTCAACTGGTGTGGCCATTTATGGTCTCAGAGGTGCAGTGTAAGATGGAGAAAAAGTGTGTGGCAGTGATGTACACCACTTTATTTAAAGAGACTTTTATATGGGTGATGTTTTAAGGCAGACAAATTGGTTGAGACACCTGCTGCAGTTACCGGACTGGAGTAACCAAGGATTACAATCTGACTTAACTCTCCACTGTGTGCTCCTGAACTACAGATCGTTAACAAATAAAACTACTTTTCTCAATGACTTATCTACTTCTAAAAAACTGTACATGCTGTTCCTTGTAGAGACGTGGCAAAATTCAGGTGATTACTTGTCTAAACCCCATCTGACAGGCCGAGGTGGTGGATTGACGGTGGTTCATTGCGATTGACTTAAAGCAACCACTGTTGATTTTCACAACATTACATCTTTTGAATACCTGGGTGTTAAAATCACTGGAAAGGCTTCGCTGCACATTATATTAATTTACAGGCCTCCTAAGCTTCAGCCAGATTTTTTCTCTCATCTTTATGAAATACTCACTCTTGTCCTTCTACATGTCTACTGCAGTTATTTTGCTTGATGACCTTAATATTCATGTGGATACTGACTGTCCATCTGCTTATGAGCTGCGTTCAGTACTGGATTGTTTCAGTTTTATGCAGCATGTTGTTTTTTCAACCCATGCTAAGGGCCATATTCTGGATCTTGTATGTTTCACTGGTCTGCAGAATGTTTGTACATCTGGTTCTGTTATCGATATCTCAGATCACAAGCTGATTAAATTTAATTTCAGTTATCCCCTGCCTAAAATAAATCTAAAATCATCAACTTATATTGCTGAAGTAATATCTAAATTAAATCAATCTACTTGCTATTTAGACCCTGCCCCTACTTTACTGATTAAGGCTTGTACTGATAAACTTTCCGCTCCCATTTCTCACTTTATCAACCGCAGTTTCCGCAACTGTGTTGTTCCAAGTGATTTAAAAACTGCTGTTGTAACCCCTGTCTTAAAAAAAACCTAGTTTAAATCCGTTACAGCTAAAATTTTATTACCCATTTTCTAATCTTCCATTTATGGCTAAGATCTTAGAAAAGGTTGTTGCTGCTCAACTTAATGATTATTTAAACTTGCACGACTTGCTTGAGCCTTTCCAATCTGGAATCAGAGCCCTACATAGTACTAGAACTGCTTTACTTAAGGTAACCAATGACTAACTTATAACCGCAGATTCCTGGATGGCCGCTATTCTAGTTCTCCTTGACTTAAGCGCAGCATTTGATAGTTAACAATGACATTTTACTGTCCCGACTTTCAGCTATTGGTATCTCTGGTCCCACTCTTTCTTGGTTCATATCATACCTCAGTGATCACCAGTATTATGTCTTCATTAGGGAATTCAAATCTGCCACTACTTCACTCACACAAGGTATCCCTCAAGGGTCAGTTCTAGGTCCAATTCTCTTTAACATCTATATGCTCCCATTAGGTGAGATTATCCGTCGGTATGGTCTAAGCTACCACTGCTATGCTGATGACACACAACTTTATATAACTGTTGATGCAACTGCAACATCTTCACCTGTAGCAATGACTGATTGCATTCGGGAAATCAATCATTGTATGACAGATACATTTTTACGACTTAATTTCTGATAAAACAGAAATCTTATTAGTTGGTACCAAATCTGTCCTCTCTACCTTTCGTGGGCTAAAAATTGACATTGATGGGAGGCTGGTTGAACCCTCAGCAACAGTCCGTAATTTGGGTGTCATCTTTTATCAGCTTCTTACTTTTCAACCACATATTATCTCAATAGTACAGACAGCTTTTTTCATCTTTGCAACATTGCTCATCTGCATTCTTTCCTCAGTGTGAAGGATACTGAAACACTCATTCATGCTTTCATCACTACCCGTCTGGACTATTGCAATGCATTGTTTTATGGCCTCCAGACTAAATATATCAATAGATTTCAATATGTTCAGAATTCTACTGCTCATCTACTTACAGACACTAAAAAATCTGCTCATATCACTCCTGTCCTTTATGATTTGCATTGGTTACCAGTCTTTTCAAGAATCAAATATAAAATTATTCTTCTCACCTTTAAAGCCCTTCATGGTTTAGCCCCTCGTTATCTGCCTGAGCTGCTGCTTCCTTACATTCCTGCTCGTGCATTAAGATCATGGGATGCTAACTTACTAACTGTACCTAAATAGAGGTTAGTAACTATGGGTGGCATAGCTTTCAGTGTGATAGACCCTAAAATTTGGAATGCTCTTCCTCTCAGCCTTCGTGAGGAAAAATCTATTACTCATTTCAAAATCCTGTTACAAACACATCTATTCAATGAGTATTATTCATTTTCTTGTATGTATTTTCTGTTGTCTTGTTAATATGTTTATTGAATTGTAAAGTGTCCTTGAGTGTATGAAAGGCACTACATAAATAAAACTGATAATAATAATAATAATAATAATAATAATAATAATAATAATAATAATAATAATAATAATGTCTGTCACCACTGTGGAGGGAGCAATTGATCTTCTCAAGAGAACACATGAAATGCTAGCAGCCTTAAATCTTAGGCTCCAGAAAGTGGCCTCAAACAATGTTGAGGTGATGTTAGTTTTCCTAGTGAATGATTGAGCCAAAAATCTACAAAATCATGACTTATCTGGGGATGACCTACCTAATCAATGAAGTCTTGGGGTGAGATGGAATATAATGTCAGCCATTTTTACATTCTATGTACCAGAAATTGAAAAACCATATACTCGCAGAGGACTAAGCTCACCACAGGGAGCAACTTTGCACACCTATGCTAAGGCATAAATATGCCTTGTGGGGACACTTCCCTAATAAAGTCCAGGTGTTGTCACTACATGTAGTTCCCCAGGAGGAAAAATTTCAAAAACAAACATAAATTTCCCTTGTACAAATGAGAAATATGAGCAAAATTTGTCAGATATAGTTTCAAAAATATGGATTTGTAAATTAAACAAACACAAAACACAAATTTAGTTTTATATATTACAAGTAATAATAATAATAATGGGAGTGGCATGATGGGACAATGGTTAGCATGTTTAAAATGACAGCTATAGAAGGAGTGTGTCCTAACACAGACTAGTGCCACATCGAGGATTAATTCCTGCTATGGGCCATGAGTTGGAAAAAATAAGTTTAGAAAATGAATTAATCAATAACAGCAATACCATTACTGTAGTAATAATAACTTTAAGGTGGTGGTCTGAGTTTTCAATTCTGCTTTGAATTGCTCACAGAATAGTTTTCCACTCTCAGCCACTTCCAACAAAATTCCATCCTGTTTCTAACTGTTCAAGGCCACTTTCTCTGGAGTCTGCAAAACATTCCATTCCATGTCCAACCGAATTCCCACTTTCTTCTTTAAAAGACACTTGAATTGGATACATAGAATCTGTAAGGGAAATAAAATGTCACACAGATGACAATAAATCTCTTTATCACTGTTTTATTCTTTTTAACAATATAACAAGAGTTGCTCTATTGATATTCTTTTCAAAACTTAATAAACAGATAAATACTGTAGGTTTAGGGTGACAAGACATCCTCTTTTTCACAAAACTGTCATCTTTTTTAGACTAAATCATTAATCTGGCTTTTATTTATAAAATCCTTTCAATTGTCCAGGATTTGTCTTGATTATTACTTAGACCATGTAAACAAGCAGCACACCTACATATTGTGCCCTATCCATACACATAAGCTCAGGGTTTGCATAAAGAAAAGTATACATGGCAGCTTGACTCAAGTGACACCTAGGAGGACTACATAGAGCCGTGTTACTGTTTAAAACCATCTTTTAAGTACAAAAGGTGTAAAAAACAAAAAGATTACACACAGCGATGTGGAATGAACTGCTAATTGACAGAAACCACTAAGGTAAGTCAATACAAATATTAAAAAAACAGTACTTCAATCAGTAATCACTATTATGAACATGTCTTACAAGCAGCTATGCACATGCACAAAAATGTTGGCAATGATTAATTTGAAAATTCAGAAAAAAAAAATATCACAAAAAAAATAAATGAGGCACTACCTCATCACAGATATTCAAAAGTTATTTTTTATGACTGTATGTCAACATAGAGTGAAACAGTATTGATTGTAACACTGATGATAAATTATAATAGTAAAATATATATAATATATATATAACATATATAATAGTAATATATATATAATTTTTCAAGAATTTTCTCATTTGTTCATCAACTGTCTTGATGTCCACACATGACCACAGGAAAAAATTATATTCACCCATATCCATTCATTACTGTTAAATTTTGTTCCCACACCACAAAAAAAAGTGAGTCTGGTCCCGTGGGGATTTTGCAAGAATGGAGAACTGTACTTTATCTTTTACCCTCTGCATTGAAGGGGACATTTAAAGTACACACTCTTCTCTGACTTGTGAACTGCCTGCATAGCACACTCATAACACTGTGTCATACTTTATCTTTGACTTTCTCTGTTATAAGTGACTGTCGACTCCCAAGAGGTTTATTTTCTTCAAGGATGCTGCTGACTGGAGTTTTTGTTTTCCTCTCCTCCTTTTGACATCTGGCCATATTTCAACAATTAACCCTTATACAGTTACTAGCAGAATACCCGCGCTTCGCAGTGGAGAAGTAGTGTGTTAAAGAAGTTATGAAAAAGAAAAGGAAATATTTTAAAAATAACGTAACATGATTGTTAATGTAATTGTTTTGTCATTGATATGAGTGTTGTTGTCATCTCTCTCTCTCTCTCTCTCTCTCTCTCTCTC
>JANRMT010062837.1:37902433-37963426 GCA_026402145.1 Polypterus bichir lapradei | reverse complement strand
AGCAACGCGGTAAGTGTTCGGCAAGGCAGCTGAAGCGCTGCATTATGGGATCTGTAGTTTATTGTGTTACCAGCGCTTCATATACCCGGGCCATTAATAACAATAATACAGTATATAAAATGATCTCGCGGGCCGGATATAATTACACGCCGGGCCGGATGTGGCCCGTGGGCCTTGAGTTTGACTCATATGGACTAAATAGGACTTGAAAAGAAATATTTTTTGGAATGTGATCGCGCAAGTCAGTACATCGAGCCCGCATGCTATTGTGGTTTTGCTTGTGTGCTTCAGTAAGTTACCGTCCCCTCGCTCTTACTTTTTTACCGTTCATCTAATGAATACACTGAGTATGGCTTTACCAAAACAATCATTGATCGCGAATAAAGTATCCATTATTCATGAAGCTTCAATAGGTGAATAGGTGATCTGTCTTTCTGCATTAACCGCATGCGTTTTCATACGTCTCAAACTAAGGGAATGCGAGGTTAAAATAAATCGAGAAGTGCACGTACATACTTAGTGCATCTCCTCTCGGGAATCGAACCTCGGACGTGGGCGCTACAGGCGAATGCTTTACTATCGTGCTACGGCGTGTGGTTTATCTATTTGAGCGTAGCAGTGTAATTCGGTTTTTGTTCAGCACTCTTTGGAACTGTTACTTTTTGTCTGCGCACTGCGTCAGTTCACGTGAGCTGCTGAATATGGTTTTATATGTCACTCGCTCGCTTCTAATTGTTTCGCTGCCTTCTTAATTATATAATGCATGTTTTCTAAAGCGCGTTTTGTAGCTCTTCCTGGCTTTCTACGTAATGCGTGATTACGTGAGAGGCATGATGATGTCATACGAAACTCCGCCATTCCAGCTGAACTCCATTACAGTAAATGGAGAAAAATAGCTTCTAGTTATGACCATTATGCGTAGAATTTCGAAATGAAACCTGCCCAACTTTTGTAAGGAAGCTGTAAGGAATAAGCCTGCCAAATTTCAGCCTTCTACCTACACGGGAAGTTGGAGAATTAGTGATGAGTCAGTCAGTCAGTCAGTCAGTGAGTGAGTGAGTGAGTGAGGGCTTTGCCGTTTATTAGTATAGATTGCTGGGTTCCATTTAATTTAATCAGATTCAAACTTTTTATCTTCCTGTCTGTTTAAAAAAAAAACTTTGTCTTTATGTGTACTCATTATATAATTAGTAAAGTTTATATTTGCATTATACTTGAGAACTTGCCACAGTGCTCTGTGCCTGCTCTCAGTGAAAAGTGTTATGCAAAAATAAACTGAATTGAATTACTGTACATTGACTGCCACTATCTGTCTCACTCTGCACATTTGGTATGAGAGATAACACCATTGTCACTCATGTTCATCAACTCTGTAAGCTGATCTAAACAAGTATTGTTCTAGACCAGGGGTTCTCAAAGTCGGTCCTGTGGGCCCACTGTGGCTTCAGGTTTTGCTTCAACCAGATTCATAATCAGTGACAACTGATATCACTGATCTCAATTAATTAGCTGGTATTTTTTCTCTTCTGTTATTCTAAATTAAGAAAGAACAGAAGCATGGTTTTTACATTTATAAGACATTTATAAATATTTAAGCTTTTGCTATAGATTTAAATGCTTAACTTTCTTTTATTGATTTCATTATATTTTACCCTTTTTCTGTGCAGTTTGCTCACTTCATTGTATCTTATTAATGACAATTTAAAACAAGCAGATGAGACACCCAGGCATACGACACTGAATCGTGAAAGGCTGCAAGTACTTTACCATTACGCCCACTAATTAGAAAACAATGGATTAATTAAACAATTAGTACACCCAGAAAAACAGAATGAACATCAAGATGAAAGTATTGTTAAAAAAAAGAAAATGCATTATTCCCATATAACTGCTTAGTACATTTTAATTTAAATTTTTTTTTTTTACCAAACCTTGTGTTCTAATTTCTATTTCTATTGTTCCCAAAACACAGAATATGGGCAATAACAGTTCACTTAATTAGCCCAGGATTCCAATTACAACCAGAAGCTGGTTGGAACAAAACCCCGCAGCCACAGTGGGTCCCCAGGACCGACGTTGAGAACCCCTGTTCTAGAGCAAGGGTCCCTAACTCCAGTCCTTTTGTTAATTAGTGACCTGTAGTTGCGCTTAATTAACTTCTTTTGAATTTAGTTTATATGACTTGCTGTTGAAGACCCAGAGCCCTTAATTGTTTCTTTTTCCTTAATTAGCAGCCAAACAATAATGAGATAAAAAATGACCCAAAACATGACTAGCATGATCCTACAGTATATGAAACTAAAGAAGGGTGAAGGTCTCAGAAATGCTGATCTGCTCAGGTCCCCAAAACGTTTTAACACAGCTCTTAGAAAAGAGAAAATCAACAATTTTGAAAATGTATGCTATTACACAATGAGAGCAGCAACAATGCCATGGAACGGGTTTAATTAACAACAATAATCAGAGGCTAATTAAGCAACTGGTGAAGTTGGCTGGAGTTTCAGGTCCTGACTTATTTGATCTTCTGTTGGCTCACCATCCATCCATCCATTTTCCAACCCATGATCCGAAGGGTCACGGGGGTCTGCTGGAGCCAATCCCAGCCAACACAGGGCACAAGGCAGGAACCAATCCCAGGCAGGGTGCCAACCCACCACAGGGACACACACAAACACACCCAGCACACACTAGGGCCAATTTAGAATCGCCAGTCCACCTAACCTGCATATCTTTGGACTGTGGGAGGAAACCGGAGCGCCCGGAGGAAACCCATGCAGACATCTGTTGGCTCCCTCACTTCACATTTCATTTCTGTTTGGGTGCCACTTAAGGAAAGAAATGAAGAAATTCAGAGGAACAAATCTTAAAAAACAAGTCAGTTAAAATAAATTTAAAAGATGTTAATTAGCAGCAAAAACAGTGGACCAATTAAGACAAGGGTTAGAATGAAAACCTGCAGCCACTTGAACCCTCCAGGACCGGAGCTGGGGACCCCGTTCTAGAGATTCGCTGGTAGCTGCTCACCCTAGTCAAAGAATTTCAGTAGCAGACAAGTGCTTCTAATGTGCTTTCAGTTTGTGCCCTCTAATTGTGCCCCCGTTTCCAGTTTCACACTAGAGTAAATATTATTTGCAAATTCAGAAAATAGTTGCAGATGAAATGAAAGTATATGTATTAATAGTGCATATTTACCTAGTTGTGAAACATGAATTGTTTCATGATTTTTTTTTTGCACTTTTCACTTTTGCTGTACATTTCATTTTTCATAAATTGTTTTGTTCATCACTAATTATAGCATAGCTGCCTTTTTTTCTAACAGTGTTCAGTCAGTATTCCTCTGTCTGTGATGTACACATTCTGTGATCATACTGCACTTTTGCTTGCATACGGAAAATAATGTTGATACTTGTCCCGATGCCAGTAATTGTCTTTTTACCTCTTTACGGACCCAATATGATGCCCCATTTATCATGAATGCCTACTGGTAACATAACATTAATACTCTATATGGTAAGTGCCTGTAAAAACCGGGCTATACTGCAGATGCTGTTATCTACATAATGCTATACACTATACCAGTGTTTCCCAACCTCGGTCCTGGGGGCACACTGTCCTGCAGTTTTTTGTTCCAACCAGCTTCTGTTTTTTGTTGGACTCCTGGGCTAATTAAGTGATGTGTTATATCCCAAGTTATGTGTTTTCGGAACAATATGTAAATTAGAAAACTAAGTTTGGTAAAATATATATATATATATTAAAATGTACCAAGCAGTTATATGGGAATAATATATTTTTTTTCGTTTTAACGATATTTTCATCTTGATTTTCATTCTGCTTTTCTAGGTGTTCTAATTGTTTAATTAATCCATTATTTAATAATTAGTGGGTTTGATGCTAAAGTAGTTGCAGCCTTTGATTATTCAGTGTTGTTTGCCAGCATGTCTGCTCTGCTTATTTTTAATTATCATTAATAAGATACAACGAAGGGGAAAAACTGCACAGAGAAAATAGAATGAAATCAATAAAAGAGAGCTGAGCATTTAAATCTGTAACAAAAGCAGAACTATTTTTAAATGTCTGATTAATGTAAAAATCATGCTGCTGTACTTTTCTGAATGTAGAATAAAAGAAAAATAATACCAGCTAATTAGATGAGATCAGTGTTATCAGGTGTTGTCACTGATTAGGAATCTGGTTGGAACAAAAACCTGCAGCCACAGGACCGAGGTTGGGAAACGCTGCACTATACCATACTAGCAGCAGTGGCATGTACGACTGTAACCAACAGAAACATGGGATTTACTGTTGTAGACTTTATGTTAAAGATGATTTCATACAAAAGTGGATAAAATCTAGTACAGTATAATGGCAGTAAAATGCTAGCACTGCTTAGCAGATATTCTTTAACAGTTCCAGGAAGCCCCACTTTCATGTCAAACCTGAGGATGCTAACATCCCAACATTAAAACATTTTTTTACTATCACAAAAACACAAAAGGTCATACTAGAGAGATTTAGGTTTAATGCATAGTAGACATTAGTAAACAAATATCGCCAATATGTAGAAAATTTGTTCATTATGAAAGACGGTTTCATCAAGAGTGCATGTTACGACTCAAGAGTAATGCTAAACAGATTTGCACTAAAGTAAAGAGGCTATTTTTATCTTGGAGTTAACAAGAAGAAAGAACAAAAGCGACAGATGCCATTTAATCTCAATGGATTTTTTTTCTCAGTAATCTTAATAAGAGAAAGCTGAAGGTCACCAGTCAAGATATAAAGTACACAAGAGAATGTAAAGGGGGGTGATAGTGGTGGCAGGAAATTGAAATTCAACATTAAAGGAATAATTTATCAACTAAATAATGTGGTGTAAAAGGTACAAAAATGGACTCTAAACCACAAAGATGCCAATTCAGTTCTCTCCTTTGACCAACTGTGTGACCCTCAGCAAGTGCCACTTAATCTGTATTTGCTCTGGGAAGAGTGTGAAGAGTTTCACTATGGATCTATACTTGTAAAGTGCCTTGGGATGGTATTATCTATCTTTCTACAAGTAACTGAGTGTGTCTGTTGGTTAATGAAATCATGAAAAGTGGGCAAATATTTTACTCAAGAAACGTTTTCTATTTTCTTGATGTTTTTAAACACCCTAGTCATGATTCTCCAAAAATAAAAAAATAAATAAAATGGTCTGGATATCAGCATCCTTGATAAGCCTTGAACCAAATAGCTTCAAATCTGCTTTGGTTAGGCTGTTTCTTATATTCATGTACAAAGCTGATTTGACTTTGTACACTTCAGATTACTTCATTCTGTTAGTTGCCATGCAGTATTAAGTTACCAGAAATTGCAGCAGAATGTATTTTTATTCAATATTTTTTCATATGAAACAGATGCCTAATGACTATACATGCCAATCTAGTATAGAACAGAAAACCACAATCACACAAAAATGTTTTGCCTCTATCAAACATTTAAAAAATAACAGGCTCATGTCTGAAATTAAGTTTTTGGTAAGAATTTCTATGCATCTTCTTTGCTCTGCTTGATTTTGTGTGTTTTTAATAAATGTGCTACAAAGTGCACTTAATCATCCTAACAGGATGCAGATGCAAAATGCCAGACAGATATCTAATCCTCTTCCTGTGTCATGTTTCTATTCCAAACCCCACCTAATTAAAAAAAACACATTGTTATGGTATTATATGTGTATTTTATTCTTGTTTTTGTTGAATTGCAGTATATGTCTTATTTTAACGTGTTTTCTGTTGCATGTATTACTGAGTTGTGTCCTTTTAAATGTTCTTGTATTCTGTGATCTTTGTGGGTGGAGCTCCAAGAGGCAGGACTGCTCTGACATCACTACTCCCTGGGACCTCCCTCTCACTATATCAGTGCGCTGAGAAGGCTTAGAAATGGGAATGATCTATCCGTTGTAGAGCTATAGTAATCATTGTGTTTTCTATCTTGGATTTCTTGGCTTTCTTGATTACTTTCTGCTTTATTTAAAGAATACTAATTTTTGGATTTGGTATTAGGTCTTTGTTTGTTAAGGATTAACAATAAGAGAACTCCTTTGTGCCTTTGTTTGCTATTTTAGGCCTTTCTTTGTATTTTGATATTATTTTGTAAATAAACCCTTTCTCTATAAAGATTTTTCGTTAGCACTTTTAATATAAGCCAAATTTTAACTGTTTTCCTTCCTCTTTTGGGGCATTTGCTTTATTTTTGACTATTTTTGTTGTTTTTGCCAGCTCCCCATTTTTGGGCCTGCTGAAGCTGAAGCCAGCAGGTAGCCTTAGGCCAGAGATATACTTAACGCTACGTGACACATTTGCTTTACATTGTTTACTGTTCATTCTACTCTGTAAATTGAAGCAATGTTTGAAACACTTTCTTCATTTCATAAATGTTTAATAACTTCAATTTTTGGTGACAATTTCAACACCACATTCATACTTTTATCAGCCATAAGAATGTATAGTAGATTCATTATAGCAAAAGGGAAAAGTTATGAAGCGCTATTAAAACTGAAGGTACGTAACTGACACTGTGGAGCTGGGGAAGTACACTATACACTAGCAGAAGAGAAAGTTGTTCCAGTGTGCAAAGCTCACAGTGTACGTAGTAGTACAGTAATAGGTTGGGTTTTTTTTGGTCCTAATGGTTAATGGATACTGACGGATAATCAAGGTTTTACTATAATTGTTTCCATATCATTACATTTAAGTATGAAACTGAAAAGAAATTTTATTAAAATTTTACAAATCACACAATTTATTCAAGTGACAATATTGTTCTGTTATTTTAACATGAACATATTTAGTCAATTTAATATTTTTAAATACATATGTAAAGAAAACAATAATACATATTCATTGAGTTGCATATAACTTGTCTAGTTTTTGTCACTTCTTAGTTTTTTTTTCATCCAAAAATTTTCTTTGGTGGGCCGTTGTTTCTAGACATTTTCTGTTGCATTCCAATGAATCATGCAGTAGTAGTCCTCCATCATACTGACATCCCAACATTCCTGATACCATCTTTCTATGTCCTGGAATATCGATGGAATCTTTTATCCTGCTTACTCACTGGTCCAAGATTGTCAGGCAAAAATTCCAAATACGAATCCAAAATATGAGATTGATGTTGCATCCCAATTCTTTAAAATTAACTAATAACTTTTTTACAAATTCTTTAAAATTTGGATCCTTATTGTTACCTAAAAATGTGAAATTACTTCTTTAAATGATACCCAAGCCTTTTGTTCCATCACACCATCAAACTGTGCATCAGAAATCAGATTTCTTTTATCACGTCTGGTAAAAATGCCTTCTTCCAATATTGCCTCAAACAAAGGCAGAAACTTCGGCACAAATAAATCAAATGGGCGCCATCTTTTGAAAGGGGTTTGACAAACCACTTTATTAAACCAAGCACTTTATCTGGATCCACCAAGCTAGGTCTGATGAAATGTTTGGAACTGATCTGTAGCTTTTTTCTAGCTGGCCATTCCTTTTGAAAACAATGTAAATTCTTGGCTCTGCTGTTCATTTAAAGAGAAAACATAGGAATTTTGTATGCCCCAACTGCTAACCCATTAAGATACTTTTAGGTTCTCACATATTAATCAAGTGCTTATTGTAGTTCATTTTCTCGAGAGGATTTTCAAAGTTCTCATTGGTTTCTTTCAAATGCACTGAATGAGCAACAAGCATTGATATGCATTCATTTTTATGATTTTTAGAGTCATCTTTTAAATGAATCAATAAATATTCTCCATTGGTCTGAATTTTAATCTCTACCATCTTTCTGCACTAGGCTATCTGAAAGTACATCAGGGCAGTAAAACGAGGATCCATCTTTATTGACATATGAAACTCTTCTTCCAAGAGCTCAGGTCCATTTTGTACAATTCATATTGCTGATGGAAGATTAGAAAACAATTTCTTTCTGATTCATTTTGTTATATATTTTGCATCAACAGAAATAACAACTGTCAGTATGATTTTTGATTCCCTTCATATCCTCTGAATGCCAAAAGAAAGCACTTCCTTTTTGTCAAGCTTTTTTCTAAAGTAGGAGTAAAAAGTTGGTTTTTTTTTGTTTTACTGCACACTTTATACAACTTCAGGACTGATCACACAACCTCTAGAGGCCATAATATTAATTAACAGTACAACAAAAGAAAAAAACTCTCCACTGATCATTTACAAGTGTTGTGATCAACTGCCTGAGTCACACTGAGGTGTATTTGCTACACTCCAGTGAACTGTATCATTGGTAAAGAGAAAACAGCCAGACATGCTGCTGCTGCTACTACCTGGCACAAGGATTCATCACTCTGTTCAGTTCCACCTATATTCTGACCTTTTATTGAGTAAAATGACTGTTTTGCCTCAAACTTAGATTTAACTATTAGAAAATATTAAAGTTAGAGTGGTGTCTCTGATATGAAGGATCTGTGGTGGTAATTGTAAGGTTCCAGTTCAAATCTCATTACTGCCAGAAGCAATCCTACTCTGTTGGTCCATTGAACAAAAGCCCTTAACCTGAAAATTGCTCATGAGGAGCTGCACAATGGCTGACCCTGCACTGTGACTTCCAAGGGTCATGCAAACAGGATTAACAAAATATATCAAATTAAAAAAACAAATGTTTTTTAAAAATTTGCGCACACACACATGCTCACACACACTATGGTGTGAACACACACCAGGATGACTGAAAAAGAAGAAAATTAAGAAAGAAAACTTCTGATTTGGCAATCACAGTCACATTCAGGTATTATGCAGGCATATTGCTGTTAGCATAAAGAAGCCCCATTAGTGTTTCTTCACATACTTTTGCTAAATAATCCATTGGCTGAAAGTACTTACTTAGTGTTAGTGTGTCAAAGAGATGAGGTGCAGTATTGTTCATAATTTCAACCATTTTTGTTTGATTTCTCTCCTTCGCTACTACCTCTAGGAGGTTAAAAGTGTGTCCCATAACTGAGCCTGTCCTTTTAGTTAATTTGTTGATTTGGCCAACCTCTCTTGAAAAGATGTTATTACCTCAGTACATCACAGCTTGCAAAATTGCATTGTCCATCACAAAGTTGCAGAATATGTGAAGAATGTCACTACCCACATTAAAATAATGCAATCACTTAAGAAGAAAAAAGAGTCTGCTCTGCCCTTTCTTATATAGTTCCTCTTTGTTATGAGACCAGTCCGACCTGTCATTGATATTGACCCCCAAGTACATGTTAGGAGTACTTGGGGGACCACCACCTCTAAATCCTCTCCCTGAATAGTGGCTGGACACAGCATTATTTGTGGTAAAAGTCAATAACCAGTTACTTTGTTTTGCTCCCCATGTGACTCCTTTATTTTGTCTCATCTCCCCTATTGATACAACACATAAATGCAGAATTATCTGAGAATTTCTGCAAGTGACATGACTGGGTGTTATATTTATAATCTGAGGAGTACAAAAGTGAAGTGAAAAGGATACAGAACTGTTCCTTGTGGTTCTCCAGTATTGCTCACATCCATATCAGAGCCTCCATACTTCTGATTCCTCCAGGACCCTTTTGAACTTTCCACCGCCAATAACATTTCTGAGGGATGAGCCAAGCAAATGAGGACATCACATAAGGCAAGGGGAAGGTGTAAAAAGTGCTCTAGTGCTTTAATTAAAGGAAATCAAACAAATTGTGTTCAAAAAGTGCAGTGCTCCATCCATAGTAAATAAATAATCCATTGAAACAGTGATGGTTAAAAAAAAAAATCAGAATTAAAATTAGCTTAAAATTTAACAGGCATCGGATCTTTAAAATTCACAGCACCTATACGAGCCCAGCACAACTCCTTCTTTGTCTCCCCAGCTCACCCATTGTTCATTCAGCTGGCTGAGACTTCAGCAGCTATAGTCCATAACCACCAGAACCATGTCTTGGTGCCACATACATCACTAGCCAGACCGCTCTGCGTCAGCTGTCCTCCCATCATCCTTATTACTCACATCAGCATTCCTCAGATATCTGGGGAGGACTAGGCCATGATCATCCACACTTCTCTACACATAATCAGTGGGGGCGAACCAGCCCCTAGAGCATTGATCCTTTGCTCTTCCATGGGGCTAACGTCTAACGGCTAACGGCTGCCTTTCCCACACTGCTGGCTGGCTGGCTGGCTCCCTCTGCCTCTCCAACCAAGCGTGCTCTCATGGATCTTCACTTTCTGTCTTGATCTCCCTTTTTCTCATGCCAACCTGTTCTTATAGGCCTCTGTGGGCCCAGTGCCTCAATCACACACCACAGGAAGCCAATGAAGCAATTGAGACAGACCACAACCTCATATGCAGGTGTATCTCACCCCAATTAGTCCACCAACTACCCACAACTGCATGAGCACGCACACGCATGGAGAATGAGCTGTCCAATTAATTTTTTATTTATTAAAAATGGACTCCTGATTGTGAAGCTGTTGACCTGCCATTCCATGCTCACAAACTGTGGTCTACTGGATTAATAGTGCATTATCCAGGACACCATAGGCACATCCAACTGCATATATTTGAGCTAAGCCTTTGAAAGGAACGACTGGTATTGAAAGCACTGGAAAAAAACAAAAAGCATAATCCTTACTGTGATTAGATTTTTGTCCATGTGAGAAAAAGCCTTGTGGAGAAGACAGATAATTGTATCATCCACTTCAAACTTTGACCATTTGACAAACTGCAGTGGGTCTGGGTGGTCTACCACAAGAGGACTCATATAGTTCAGGATCAGCCTCTCAAATGATCTTCATGAATTAAGACCTACCATAAGTGACACTGGTCTGCAGACATTAGGTCAAGAGGCGCCTGCCTTCTTCAGAACAGGAACAATGCAGGATGTTTTCCACAACAACAGCACTTTCTGAAAGTCTTAGGGACAAGCTGAACAGCTGACAGAGGATACAACAATGTTGGTCAGCACAAGCCTAAAGAACTTGAGGACTAACTCCATCTGGTCTTGCAGTTTGTCCTATGTGTAGCTTCCTCAGTTGTCTCATCACCTGTTCTTCAGTTGCTGACAGTCCATACTGAATGGTTTTGCTTGGTAATTTTCTGTAATCTCTGATTGTCTTCTTTGATTAATTTGAAGTATTTTTCATAAGCTTAATATATTGTTTATCTTTTATTATTGTGTAGTTATATTTCATTGTGGGGACACATGTTCTGTTAACAATCATTTTGCTTTTTAGGTGATTCCAAGAGGCTAAGCCACTTGTCTGACTCTGTCCTGAATCACCCTCAGCTCTATAAAGGCCTCTATAAAGAGCCCACTGGTCTAATGTGGTTCATTGTCATATTCTTGGTGTCGGTGAGCTCTCTTGTGTTTTATGATTATTAGTGATTCTCTGTATTTCTGACTTCTACTCTGTTTTTGACTGTTCTCTTTGGATTCTGCACTGGGACACTGTTTGCTTTTTAGAGTGCCCTTTGGGCATATCTTTTATGCTTTTTTCACTCTGTGAAGCAGTTCTCTGTTACAGAGCTTTTGAGAAAATACATCTTTTACTTTAAAAAGGTGTAGTTGTCTTCCCCTTATCTACAGCCAAAGGTTGATTGTTGCCCTCTCTCTGTTGGGGGAATTTGCTAAGTACAGTATTTTTTGGGACTTTTAGTTTTGTGACCACTTTCCCATTTTGAGGGTCTGCTACTTCTGAAACAAGCATGTCTCCCCTTGGAATTGGCTGAATTAAATATGCTTCTGCTGGGTGCATCAGAGAAGAGCCTGGCCCGCTCCCCAGACAGTGTGAAGTCATTGTGGATTTTGCTTGGAAAAACTCCCCCATCATAACAGATGGTCAGAGGTGAACTCATCATTGGCTGTTTCAGCTGAAGTGATAGAAGTTGTTAATGTAGTGGGGATGTTGTAGGGTGACTGGTAATTGGAAGAAGGTGGCAATGGGAAGGAGAAATCTGTTAACACTAGAATCCCTGAAGCCTGTGAAAATTTCATTGTTCCGGACCACTTTAATTTTCCTAACAGCTCCTTATTACCATTCGTTGTCATAGTTGCAAATGTGCAAATTTGCAGCACACAGCCTGAACATCTGCATGGATATCAAATAAAACTGGTTGAAAATGGAACACACAAACACACAAATGCTTGCAAACATCTTTATTTTGTACCCACTGATATTTGGGCTTCAGTTTTTACACATTCACATATATGATTTGTTTTTATTCTTAAATTAAAGCACACATGTGTTGTTATACCTTTTGTGAAAGTGTTTATTTGATATTTGAACTTCAGTCTTTACACATTCTTCACTTCACATCAACATTATATCATTATTACTATAACACATGAAAAAAAATTCTGTTTTAGCTATGTGTTCATTGCTTTACATTTCCTATGCCATCCTACATTTATACAGATCGTTATAGACACGGAACACACATGAAATGTATCTATTTTAAATAATGATATATCATTGAATTATACAATTCCCTACAACTTATTGACAGACTAAAACATCAATACTCACTTCAGCTGTGATCTTGCTGAATGGAAGGATGGGTCAGTGTGGTTCTGCATGCTGCTGATAGACACATTTGCAAAACAGAAGCAGTTGTCGGTAGGCAATTGCTGCAGTGATAAAGAGCTGTGAGGAAAATTAAAATTTTCGCAGGCTTCAGGAATTCTAGTGTTAACAAAATTGGTTCATGACATTAGCTTTGCCCACATTCCCTTCTAGCACCTGAGCACTAGATTGCTTGAAGCCAGCAATTATGCCCAGTCCATTCCACAGATATTTCATGGTATTCTGAGTAAGTTTGTTCTCTGTTTTAGCTTTGTAAGCTTCCTTTTCTTCAACAGTTGCTGTGTGTCCTTCAGAGAGTCTGTGTCACCAGATTTAAATGCTCTTTCACTCATTCAGGAGAATTTTTAGCTTTTTAGTAATCCAGGGCTTGTTGTTTGGAAAGCAACAAACTTTCTTTGAGGGTGCTACACTGTTGACACAAAAGTTAATATATTCTGTGAAGTAGAAACAGAGTTCCTTAAAATTGCTCCCATGTGACTTATACATCATTTTCCAGCCTGTCATAAAGAAGCAATCATTCAGCCTGCAGGCTCCACTTCCTCACTATTGTGGTGGTAACAGGTTGCTGTCTGCGAACAGGCCTTCAGCTGTTAATAAGATTAATTAGATGTGGTCAGATCTGCTCAAAGGTGTCAGAAGTTTACACTTAGTCATCTTTAACATTTGAATAGAGAAGCCCCAGCTTGTTGATTCCTTAAATGGAACATGACACATAATGATGAATGTTTTTCATTCTTCCCTCCACAGTAACATGGTTGAATTCACCACATATTATAACTGCAGGGTCACAGTAAGTCATCATTAAAGTGTTGGTGACAGAGTGAATCACTTCCATTGCGGAATCCCTATTTGCCGAGAGAGGAATTTAAACATTGATAAGGATGATGTGACTTATCTCCCTGAGCAAATAATGTGGATGAATTCAGACAGCCAGAATTTCAAAGTCGGAATTACATACTACAATTTTAACTGTAATATGTACCATTCCATATTCACATAAATGGCCAGTATCCCTCCTGTGTTTGTTTCCATACCACACTGAGTTTCCATACCACACTGCTTTAGCAGGCTTTCTTTCATTTTTTGCAATTCATGTTTCTCTAAAAGATCAAATCTTTGTCACATGAGTGAAAAAATGTGTTATGTTTGAGTAGTAGTACAAAAAAAACATAACTAGTAATATGAGTAGTTCTCTATTTGAACAACCACATAACCAGGGGCCTCATGCATAACGCCGTGTGTAGAATTCGCACTATGACATGACGTAAGCACAAAAGTCAAAATGTGCTTACGCACAGAAAAATCCAGATGCAGGAATTTCTGCGTTCGCCAACTTCCACGTTCTTCTGCTACATTAATCCCGGTCAGCGTGAAAAGTAACACGCGTGCACACGTGTGCTGTCCCGCCCCAACTCCTCCCAGAATTACGCCTCTTTGAATATGCAAATCAATATAAATAGCCCTTAAGCTCAGCCTTCTGTGAAAATACAATGGGAAAAGCACGGGGGAAAATATAAGAATTTCAGCAAATAACAAGTGGAGGCAAAGGAAAAACATACTATTTGTTGATTTAAACAGTGGTATAATCAACAAAAGGAAGTTGATCAAATGACATAGCGTGTCGGAGAAACTCAAAAGCTCAAGTTCACAAAATTGCACAGTGCCAAAATAAAAAAGAAGTTGTCAGATATCAAAGTCGCCATGAAAAGGGAGTCGTAGCCCACCGTCTGAGCTTATTAGGGTACAGACAAAAAAAATAGGCACGCAGTGGGAAAAAAGCACAAAATGTCAACTTTAATCTCGAAATTTCCACTTTAATCACATAGTTTATTTTGTCATTAAAGCAGAACATCATAAACTTCATCTTAAAATCATTTAATTTACTAGTTTCTTAAATCCCATCGTAACTAAAGTAGCATGTTAAATGCTTTGTTTTGAATTTGTTCTTCAATGTGCTCTATGTGTGTGAATCACTACGTGCTTCCGTTCTTTCTTTCTCCGACACGACACAGAATCCATTACATTCGTGATATTACAGCTCTCTGAATAATTAAAATACTGAGATGTATATGTGATATCATTTTCATGATGATTGGAATGAAAGCATGTTATTAAACATGAGAACACGATGGCGCAGTGATTGTTTATGTCTCACACAAGATGCTGCTGCGCCATGCGCGACCTTCAATGAAATAATTTATTGTAGCAGTACTGTCTCTTTCAAACATACTAACCTCCAATTCCTGTCCTTACTTTTCTTTCCCCAAATACCCAATCGCCACACAATCAGCTCTGTAATAGACGTTAAGCCATCTGTAAGCTTACAACAACAATTCTTCAAAACTTTTAAGGAACATTGAAATATCTTCATAGTACGTGTTTAATTATTCTATCCATCTATCCTTAAAGTGTCATGCCAGTCTCAGTAAATATACAGCGCAAGGCAGGGACAATACATGAACTTGCTAGCGCTGCGGCACCGTGTCCTCACATGTTTAATTATTAACAATACAGATTATTTAAATGAAGTTAAAGTTTTATCTGTATGATATAATCAACATATTTTGCTGCATTTCATCTTAAAAATGATATTGTCATCATATGTAAATATGCACTTTATAAAGTGGAGCAGGTTGTGTAATATTATAACTGTAGTGCAAGTTTACAGTAAGGTGATTGTACTTATAAGTACAAACAGTTCTACAAGGAGCAATTGATTGAGTGCATTTATAGTTCTTGGGATGAAACTGTTTCTGAACCGCGAGGTCAGTAAGGAAAGGCTTTGAAAAGTTTTGCTGTGGCTGAGGCAGCGTGTGCTTGATGCTGTATACCGATAATTCTCTTTCTGATCAGCTGCTGCTGTGATTCCCCACTCAGATACACTGATATAAATACTCAGAGTGGTGCAGGGAGAGTAATATGGAAAAAGATGATCCGCTGTGGCAACCCTTAAAGGGAGCAGCTGAAAGAAGAAAAAGAAGAAGAAGAAGGTGCAGTGAGAGTAACAACGCTAAAGCAGTTATGGTATTTGGAATACTATGGCTAATCCCTGGGCCATTATATTGTTACAGGTTAATCACAATCAGATGCATTACACTAATAAACAATATTCAGTTAGTTTCAGTGTATTTATAAAGCCGCGTCAGGAATGTGGTTTTAACAAATAAAGGGTAACCACACAGGAACAGTAGCACTGCTTTGACGCTGGGTGCCACCAGTCTGCAAAGCCGAGCGGAGAACTTGCGTACAACAGGGTATGAGGTACCGTGGAAAAGTGCGTGGCTTTACGCCAAGTGTAAGTTTTATACATTGCGATTTGAATGTGGAAACGTTCTTACGCAACGTTTCTGTGCGTATGCACCGTTTATACATGAGGCCCCAGGTGTTTTACATTGATGGTGGTATTGCAATTATAATTTTACTATGCAGCCACATAAACTATAACCATTTCAATTATATTTAAAACCTTGAACTCAACTGATTACCTTAATATAATCACAAAGTTCAATGAAATCAAAATGTAATTATCTCTTACCCATGATTCCTATTTACGGTATCCTAGCTATTTGCAAAAAGTTAATATCGTCATCCATTCAATGCACAATGTCATTTTTTTGATCTCAAGAGGTCAGAGATGTGGAATCTGAATGGCCACTGCACAGGACTAGTACTGGAACCATCTGTAAACAGCTAAGGGCAGAAGGTTGTTTATTTTTGTCATTTCAGCAAATCTAGAGATCGGACAATAGTAGTACCAGCAGGCTAACAATTTTACAGGAATTTTTTGTGATTTGGAAGAGGGACAATGCGCAAACAGTTTCCATGGAATTGGACATACGATCCAAACATAAACAGGAGACTCATCTTCCAGTTTCAAAGCCCTATCCCTGTTTTGTGTACAGTGCCTTTAAAAAGTATTCACTTCTTGAAAGCTTTCACAATATATTGTTATATATCATTGAAACAAATTCATTTGGGTTTTTTGAAAAAACGTCTAAGTTTAATGTGAAAACATATCTCCTCAAAGTGGTCTAAATTAATTACAAGTGTAAAACACAAAATAATTTATCATATAAATATTCATCTCCTTTATTTTCAGTATTAAGCAGATGCACCTTTTGGCAGCCATTATAGCCTTCAGTCTATGTGGACAGATTCCCTATCAGCTTTGCACATCTAAACACTGCAATATTTCCCCATTCCTTTTTGAAAAGCTTCTCAGGCTCTGCCAGACTGTATGGCAATCATAACTGAACAGGCCTTTTCAAGTTCAGTCACAAATTTTTAATTGTATTGAAATTTTGTATTGAAATATTCTGACTTGGCCAATTCAGAATATTAACTTTGTCATTTTTAAGCCATTGTGTAGCTTTGGCTTTATTCTTGGGGTCATTGTCTTTCGCAAAGACAAATGTTATCCCAAGATGCAGGTTTCCTGTAAACTGCATCAGGTTTTCTTTCAGGATTTCCCTGTATTTTGCTGCATTCATTTTATCCTCTCTGCAGTGGGTTGGCGTCCTGCCCTGGATTGGTTCCTGCCTTGCGCCCTGTGTTGGCTGGGATTGGCTCCTGCAGACCCCCGTGACCCTGTGTTCGGATTCAGCGGGTTGGATAATGGATGGATGGATTTTATCCTCTACCCTTGTAATCTTTCCAGGGCCTTCAGCAAAGAATCGTCTCCATAGCTTGACGCTGCCACTGCCATGCTTCATGTTGCATTTTTAAATATGTGCAGTGTTTGATTTATGTCAGACATGACAGTTATAGTCTGATGGCCAAAAAGTTCAATTCTGGTCTCATCAGACCATGTAACATTCTTCTAGCTGACCTCAGAGTTTCACATATACCTCCTGGCAAACTCTAGTCAAGATGTCTTTTTTGTTTTTACAGTGGCTTTCACTTGCTACTCTCCCATAAAGCTGTGATTTCTGAAGCACCCAGACAATAACTCTTGTATCTCTTACAGTATCTCCAATCGCAGTGACTGTAGCTTGAAAGATCATTTGGTTTGTCATACTTTATGTAGCTCTCTTAGTTTATCCTGTGATTTGAGCTTTTCAATCACATCATCATGGAGATGTCTGGAGTGTTCTTTTGCCTTGATTGTGTGGGTTAAGTCCACCATAGTGACTCACAACAAGCTGGACTCTCTGGTACAGTAGTATTTATACTATAATCAACTGAAACCCCAGACAAGGGATGTCCATTGCATTAATGAAATAACCATTAAAACCAATTGGTTAAACCAGTGACGATTAAAGTGTGTCATAATAAAGGGGATGAATACTTATGCAATCAATTGTTTTGTGGTTTATATTTGTAATTAATTTATACCATTTTACAGAGATCTATTTTAATTTTGACATTAAGGAGTCTTTTTTTGATTATCAGTGTCAACAAAACAAGATTAGATCGATTGTGATTAAATGCTTTATAGCAAAAACTTCCAAGGAGTGATTACATTTTTTTTTTGCCACTGAATCCTTTATAAGATGTAGAATGGATTGTGGAAACAAATTTAAAATGAGTCCACCATTTTGTCATACTTCCCCTCAAAATGTAAACTTATTTCACCTGGTCACCAACTCGGACCAAAGGGCTACTTGACTGTTAAGGGCAGCATCCAGGCTTTAGTTCTATGATCATAAATGATCATAAATATTTATCATGATATATTTAATTTTGACTTACTGTATTCTTATTAGTTACTATGAAAAATTACTTTCTGCTACAACTGCAAAATGAATTACAAATAAATATGTGGTCTCCATACTTTGGCCTCAAATTAATTTCAGATCTCTTAGTGGGGATGTCTGCATATTTTTACTAATATAAGAATCAGATAAAAGTGTGTCACATCAAAGCATTCTAAAAATGTTCTCTACTGGACACTTGCTTGTTTGAAACTGTTTTAGATAATATTATGAGGGATGTTCAAAAAGTTTCTGCACTTTTTTTTTAAGTGTTTATTAAGAATTTCAAAAACAAATTACATTACTTTTCTACATTTTCCCAGCATCATACCAACTTTTTAATGCCCAATTGCTACACTTCCGGCTTTCACCGTTTCCAATGAAAATATAAATGCAGAAATGTTTTGATTGTCCCTTGTATTTTGAACACATACTCCTATATTTAATTTCTTCTTGAAACTTTGTTTAAACAAAGAGATACCACTTGTTCAGTTGCAATCTCTCCTATCTATAAATCACACATTAGAGATCAAGAAGGTAGACTTAGAGGGATGTTAATAATGTAGTTCAAATATCTTTACGTATCTAGATATATTAGACCATTAAAACTGAATTATGCATAGTGATACTAATAATTACAATCCTCCTTGTCCTTAATATACATCTCTAGTTTAGCTATTATTGATTATGATTATTTAAGCTTATTTATGACATTAATATTCATATGGTTTTTTAAATTTACATCCTCAGCACAGGTTTTCCCTGATTGATTCTTTGAGGTCTCTTCAAATTGTGAATGGTCCTACACATGCTCATACTTTAGACTAAATTATGACCCATGGCTCTAATTTTCATTATTTAATTATTTCTGCTTTTATTAAAATCTTTTACAGAACATTATCTGATTGCCTTTCATTTGTTTCTTCCATTCCAATAAATGCACAAATTAAAGGATAAATTATCAGACACTTAAATAACCACAGTAAAGGATGAGGCAAAAATCAAAGTTGAGGGACAGGCAAATGAGTAATAAACTGTTAGGAGCAAAGAAGTAACAACAAGCCAAAACAGAAAAAATAAATATCAGAGTCGAGAACTCACTTGATAACCTATTTTCAAATATTGTTCGGTCAATTTGGTTTTAATCAAACAAGCACGTTTTCTAGATTAAAAAGACTAGTCTGCTGAGAAAAATACCTTATACCAAAAAATGTTCCCAAACATTTCTTCACAGTCCTAAAATATACTCAGCAACATATTGCTCTGTAATTTGTCAGGAAAGGAAGACAGAGGTTACGAGTTGTTGCATTTTCATTAGTGTGTACAAGCAAGGATTTCACTGTATTTTGTACATGTAACAATACTGACCCTATCAACCGAGATCAATGAAGTGTCAGATCTACTGGTCTCTATGTACTGAAAGTTTTAAACAAGCCACTCTACAAGGCCATTTCCACCTCTATTTCAAATTATGAAATAAAAATACTGACACTTGTTTTATTCAGAACAATACATCCATCCATCATCCAACCCGCTATATCCTAACTATAGGGTCACGGGGGTCTGCTGGAGCCAATCCCAGCCAACACAGGGTGCAAGGCAGGAAACAAACCCAGGGCAGGGTGCCAGTCCACCACAGAGAACAATACATGACCCGACAAATAAGAGTCTAAAATGTATGAAAAAAATTCACTTAAAATTAGTAGCAATGAAGGTGTGAATTTTCTTAATAATAAAGCGTATAGCAAGAGATTACAAAAGGAGTGGTCAGCTTCCGCATCTGATAGCGCTGTAACACATCATGTCATGACAGCTTAGTAATTTACATTGATGAAGAAAACCGGACATCATCTGTAAAATTTACAAAATAAAACCTACTACTAGTCTTTTAGACCTAATTTCAAATAGTCTGTTGAAAAAAAGTATTTGGGGTAGTAGCACAACCAATACTACACATAATTAATACATTTTAATTAAATGGCAGTTTTCTGTATTTCTTCAGAGAAAAAACTGTTACAGCCTCATTAGGGAAATCAGATTCATATCTGAATATTATTAAGAATTACATAAACAGAGATGACAAGAGGAAAAGTCAGCGTTACCTGTTTAATTTTTCTTGAACACAAGATATGTGGTCTGGAGAAGGCACACAATTTCTCTGCATTTTAAAAAAATGTTTCAGGCAAAAATGAAGAATTCCTTATATTTAGGGAAACGTGTAACTTAGCCACAATTTAAATGCAACTTTGATTGGTATCTCTCTCAGTAATAAATGAGATCCCAATAGTGACATGCTTGCCTTTTCCATTTTCACATTCTTTTTGGATAGATACTACTTAAACCACAACCAAAGATACTTCATATTTAATTAAATCTACCAGTAAGAACTCCATATTCGGCCCAGGACCCTAAATAAAAAATGAAGCTCTGGGAATGAATGACTGCATGGATGGCTAGATATATTCATCTGTACTGCAACTGTTCAAAAGGGTATCGAGTACATAGAGCTGGGTGTGGTGTGTCTCATGACCGTGCCCATCGCATTACTATGAAACTCAGCAACATCAATTCAGAATACTGCACAGGAAAAAAAAAGAAGATGAGCACCATAAAAATAGATTCCTGAAAATAGAATGCTGCAGGCAAAAATATCCAACATTCCGATTTGCTCTGTCTTTATTGTCCTGAAAGGTCAGCAAAATAGATCTCACAATAAGTGTTCAGAAGGAGCTGCAAGTGGATAATTACAGACATAATTAAATAATACTGAAACGGTACTGGGAATCTTTAGAAAATCATTTTTATTTTCTGTGTTAAATCTTGTTTCATAAAGTAAGTGCATATTTCCTAAAATAATTCTTACTTTCTCATTTGCCTCTTGTGAAAAATTAAATATCCTACCTTTCTGCATTGACAGTAAAGAAATGAAATGAGGAAACATCGATCTGTTGAGATCATCATCCTGCAATGAAATATATGCTTGCTTTGTAAATCACATTATAAAAACATGGTTACTTAAGGGCACTTTATCCAATAAAGATTGATAAATGGGCAACAATACTGACACAACACTTAGCACTACAGTCTCATAGCTCCAGGACACTGGGTTCAAATCCTGGCTCCATCATTGTTTGTGTTATTCTTGGGCTATTACAGTTTTCCTCCAAAAGTCCAAAGAAATACATGAAATCAGGGAGTGAGCTCTATCTTGATCATGGTAGTAGTGCTGAAGGCCAATGCAGACATAATATGAAATTGCAAATGAAAGCAACTGTGGCACTGTACAGTAATGATGTAAGGTTGAATGTTGTTACCTCTTTATTAGGGTAACAATGCCATTCTATGTCCAAATTGGATATTCCATGCATTGCTAGTGATGCTTCTATGTGCCAAAATCTATTGGGTAATCTGAAGAAATGCAGATTAGAAATGAAACAATTCTCCAATATAAAATAATTGTTAAAATGTTTATGTGTATACATAAACTGAAATATGCTTTACTCTGGGGGTTGGTGGCAGAATTGCCACTCCAGCCACCATAAAAAACCGCACCCTGGTTCCATTACATCTAAACTAGTGTGGTGCTGAAGTGTCACCCATTGCATGACTGCACTCGGGTCCAAATCTGGGGATCCTGAGTTGGTTTGTTGTGTGGTTGATGCGGCAATGCGCTGTATCAGTGCGTTCTCCTAACCTCTCTCTGTCTCTCTCTTCCATCTTTTTTTTCAAGACTATGTAACTCCATTTCTAATCCTATCTCCTACCTGCTGATTCTATCGATAATATTTTGATAGCTGTATCCACTTATGCATGAGGTGTCACACTGCCATATTTCAAAGGTGTTTCTGTACATTGCAATAAATCCACAAATCAATCAAAAGCAATAATGGTATTGCTACATACCCAAGGTTGTCTTTTTTCAAATAAATCATAGATTTCCATTGTGTCTGCTCTCTATGTATTAGTAAAATACACAATTTGCACACATACAGTATAAGCCAATGCGAGAAGTGTATCACAACGGAGTGAATGTCCATCCATCCATTCATTATCCAACCTGCCATATCCTAACTACAGGGTCATGGGGGTCTGCTGGAGCCAATCCCAGCCAACACAGGGAGCAAGATAGGAAACACACCCCGGGCAGGGCGCCAGCCCACTGCAGGGCACACACACACTCACCCACACACAAAGCACACACTAGGGACAATTCAGAATTGCCAATGCACCTAACCTGCATGTCTTTGGACCGTGGGAGGAAACCGGAGCATCCGGAGGAAACCCATGCAGACACGGGGAGAACACGCAAACTCCACGCAGGGAGGACCAGGGAAGCAAACCTGGGTCTCCTAACTGCGAGGCAGCAGCACTACCCACTGCGCAACCGTGCTGCCACCTTTTCTAATATTTTACTAATAAGCAGTACATTTTGAAATTGGACGATAATTGCACACAGAGCTAGGATCCAAGTTATTTTTTTTTTAGTAAAAGAATTACCTTGGTGTGTTTAAAATAGGAGGAAACATACCCTTGCTTGAGAGAGCTATTGATTATAGACAGCAAAGATGGACTGATGGCCCCAAGTAAAACAGAAGAAAGTAATATCACTAGAGAAGATGATGTAGATCTCAGCTTGCCAACTATTGTAAATAGATCATTAAGTGAAATCTGAGAGAAAGAAGTAAAAGACTCTGGGTACTGAGTGGTATTGTCATACAGAGAGGAACTTAAGGAGATTTTAGATCTCAAGTCTATCACCTTATTCACAAAATGATTAAGACATGTATTGCAGTCATCATCTGAGAGAAGCAAAACATGCTTGGGAGAAGGTGTAATATTGTTGTTAATGGTATTGAATAATATGTTGGGATTTGTTGTGGTGTCAAATTGTGTATATAAGTTAATAAATATTTTGTTCATCTTTATTTGTAAGTCAGACAAAGAAAATGTAATATTAGTGTTTTATTTCATTGATATGCTTTCATGCCTAATCAAAGAGTCTTTAGGATTAACTCAGGAAATAAATTTTATGACATTGTTGGGGGACGTGATTCTCTGCAGTACTCTCTCAATCAGCCTTCTTAGGAAAACCAAACTACCTAGTTGGCAAGCTTAACTCAACAAATGGATTTTGGGGGGATATGTTGCAACCAGAACTCTATTGGTCTAAAGCTGGCTATTTGGTTTTGATTCAGAGGCCATTCAGTACCACGACACCCTATTGGTATAAGGGTTTTGGCAGAAAATGTATAAATTTGCTTGCTTTACTCCTCACTCTCTCTCTTATACACATCATTACAATGGAAAGGACAACACTATGAAGAGCACAGCTCAGCAGCCATATTGAGACAGGCATGTGGTCTGTCCCGAAGAAAGCTAGAAATGATGACTTAACTAAAGACATTTAAGTAAGTAACAAGTTTGTGTGCTGTATGTAAAGGCACATCAGCATTTATCAGGTTGTATGGTTGCCAATATTCATCTTGCACTTTGGTTATTGTTATTATTTTATTAATACTTTTAATAATACAATATTTAAAGTTGTAACTTAACTCCTGCTTATCTTTTACTTTATGTAAATTGGCTGAGGTTATAGATGTAGAAGGGAAGGTGAGGAGAAGTTATAAAGTACAATACCTTATAAACAGTGGTAAGTTTATGGGATTTGAGGGATTCTGACAAAGGCTACACATTAATGAATACAAAAGGGAAAGTAGAGTAATATAGAACTTTACCAAGACAAAACTGGATTTTTACTACAGGTTATGATATTAGCAAGATAAGACCGAGCCTCTTTCACTGATTCATTATAAGAGTAAAGTAATTCTTTAAAATGTTCACGGTGGATAACCAAACCTATAGACTTCCATAGATGCTCTGCTTTCCACCAGGAGCATCAAAGACTATGGGTAAGATTGTTAAGCCAAGGTATGTGAAAAACAGAATGACAACTAATTTTATAAGGGAAAACCCTATGAAGAATGTCCTTGCACTGATCATTAAAAGAATTAACAAGTACCTCAACATTATCATAAGAACCAGATAAATTAAAAAGAGATGAACATTAAGATATAGTAAAGTAATCAATAAAGTGATTAGGCCTAGGACATGTATTAGAGAAAGACTTTGAGCTGATTGAGATGTTAAGAATTTGATCTAGGATCACTAAAAGTAACTTTATTTATGTATAAGTTGTCAAGGATAACACCATAAGTGAAAACTAGGTCTAAAGTGTGTCCTGCAATGTGAATAAGGCCAGATACATGTTGAACAAAGTTAAAAGTTTCGAAGATGCTCTGAAACTCCATGGTAATATTATTAGATGAATTATCAATATGAATGTTAAAGTCCCCATCTTCCAATTTGAAAGCCAGAGAGAAAAGATGTAGCAGAACCAGGCGGACAATATTTTAAAACATAATACGGGCGTGAAAACGTCCAATTTTAGTCATCATCATCTCGAAAGACTTGCAAAGACACAAAGAAATCATTTGGCATAAAAATGTCTTCTAAAATTGGTGATTCTAAATTGGCCCTAGTGTGTGCTTGGTGTGTGGGTGTGTTTGTGTGTGTCCTGCGGTGGGTTGGCACCCTGCCCGGGAGTGGTTCCTGCCTTGTGCCCTGTGTTGGCTGGGATTGGCTCCAGCAGACCCCCCTGTGACCCTGTTTTCGGATTCAACGGGTTGGAAAATGGATGGATGGATGGATGTCTTCTAAAAATGACTGTGGTTCCACTTTCCCACCCAGAAGTCCGTGGTGCACTCTGGAATGAACAGTCCCCAGGACACAATTCCAAAAACTGTGAGACTTCATTCTCACGCTGCCACATCTCAGAAATGAACATAAAATCCAGCCTCTCATGGCAAAATAAGTAGTTGAGAATAAAGGAGTTTGAGCAACAGAGTGGACATTTATTAACATCATTTTAGCAGAGAGGTTCAGCAGAGCAGCAATTGGAGTGAAATCAGAAAGTTATGGTAAGCTACAAAGCAGATCAGGTTTCCTACCTTGATAAGTAGTAGGCGTCCACATTTTTAGATGGTAAGTAGGATGCAGAAGAAAAGGAGGAGTGGTGGTTGGTCAAGGACAGACAGGTCTCAAGCATACCTGCCTGGGAGCAGTCCTAAAACAACACTCTCAGATCGCCCCACTCTCACTCTGAGTACATGAGGTGATAAAATGAAATTCACAGCCCCACAATCTCTCCAAAGCCAAAGAAGCAGCACAAGAAATCCGTCCCCTTTTCCACACTTCCTCCAGTGGGATCCCTGACGTGTAAGCAGTTATCCCGACCAGCAATAGTGAAGGTACTCAGAAAACCGAATCATGCTGGAGCAGTACTGGAAAAAATAACATGATTCCACCTAAATTGGAACTCATCCATTGTAGATCAGAACGCCAGTACTGAGTGGCGATCATGTATGTCCACAAAAAAATGACAGCATCAGAAGAGAATGTACTAATAAAACAAGTAAAAAAACACAAACGCCTTGACTGAGGGAAAGGCAAAGCCAAACACAGGCACCATCTTCATAGCTTGAAAGCAACAGCAGTAGCAAGTGTAACAAATACTGCCTATAAAAAACTATTAGAAGCAGATTGGAGCGCTTTGGGAAAGCACAAAGTTCAGTGTCCGGACAGCAAGAACCTGCCAGAAATGGTTAGAAAGCTACAGTGGCTTCTGCCAGATGGAAGTGGAACAAAGAGTCTATGGGAGGAGTGGGATCAGTCCTTCACAATGCCAAAGAATTAAATGCGGTCCCTGGTAAGCCACACAGTTCATTCTGCAATATCAGTGGCTTCCCAGAGATCACACAGTTTAAGCTCAAAAATCATTAGTTGAGTGAGTGCTGTCAGGAACAGTCTTTTTGTTCCAATTCTTCTAGAGGGGTCTGTCCTCACACAAGTGTGAGACAAAGTAGCATGAAGTCCATACGCTGCTTTTTGCTCTTGAAATGCACTAAACAAAAACAATGAATCAGTAACATTGAAAAGAGAAATGGGGTTGCACATGTCAACACTTGCAAACTCAGAACAATTGCCAATCTGTTCACTGTTGGTATGGAATTTATTTGTTCTCTCATATCTTTACTTCCACAACACAAAAATACTCTGATCATCTTCCTCAGTTTGAGTGAGGAAGTCTGACCTTTATTGGATTAGTGGACTTAGCTTCCTTTAAAGAGTAAGAGCAAATGGTCAGAGTTTTATTTGCTAAATCTTGATGGACAATTAATAAACTTAATAGATGTCAAACAAAGTAATATTTTTTACATGACAGAAAGCTGAAAACCAGTTTTTAAACTCTGGTCGATGTCTGAAAGCTGTGCCTCCATGACCAAGTCAAGTCAAGTCATATTTTATTTGACACATAATGAACAATAAACATGAAATCCTTGCTGGGAGTATTTTTGCATTACTGCCTTTTAAACAGCAAACAAATGAACTTAAGGAATTTTTCATTAACAACCAGAGGACAAAAGGAAGGAAAACCTTGAATCCATTAATCCATTTTCATTATTTTTAAGGGTTATGTCCACATAACACTACCAATCATTACAGCAAATCTGTGTGGTCATTCTAAACAAAGTGTAAAATAGCATCATTATTGAACTTCTTCATCAATAAGACACAAATAAAAATAGAAAAAAACGATTACATCACTTACTTGATATTTAAAATGCAAAATAACTGAATAAACTTTCCTTTGTTGCAGAAACAAAGATGAACCTTCAGAAAGCTTCAAGCGGAAGGCAGCTACAACGCCCACTCTTGTTGAAGTTTCAACTGCCAGACTTTTATGTATACATCACCAATGGCAATATGATTTTGAAAAAAATATATCTTTGGATGGTTTAATATAGCTAAGCTCTTAAATAAAAAATATTGTACCTCTAAGTTATTTCATTCTGTTCAGTCTTATTAATTAAAACTTTAAATCGGGGTCCTTAATCACAGTCCTGGAAGACCATAGCAGCTAAAGTTTTTCATTCCAGACTGTTTCCTAATTAGAACTCAGTCCTTGCTGATAATGAAACTTGGCATTTAACTATAGGCCTTGTTAGTGCTTTCATTCATCAAAGACAAATTTTAGTTACATTGTAGATCAAAGGTCCTCAATTACAGTCCTGAAGGTCCACAGTAGCTCCAGGTTTTCACTTCAACTAATTTCTTAATTAGAACCCATTTATTTGCTACTAAAGCAATACATTTTGGGGCTTAATTGTAGTTATCTTGCCTGTTACAATTCAGAACCATTAATTGTCTATTTCAGTTTTTAGCAGCTGCATTTAACTTTTAATATTTGCCCGTTTTCTTAACCAGATATCTTTATATATAATACACTACCGTGGCTGTTCGTTTGTCTGTCCAGGATTTGAAATCACCTGTAGCTCGGAAACCGTTTGAACTATTGACCTGAAATTTGGTACACATATATTATGTGACGTCTACTATCTGCGTTTGGGGTGATGATTGACCTCCAAGGTTATTCCTCTTTTTATTTTTATTTTATTGTAGAATCAACATTCAGCAGCAGCCAGTAGGACAGCCGTGTGATGCATGCATACAGGTGCCGTTCTCATCCCCTACCACTTTTGCTGTCACTTCCCCTACCACTTCATATCTTAAATCATTCTTGGGGCAGATTGAAGACTTAAGTGCCAGCTTAAGTGAAAAATTAAAGAAAACGTACTAAGTAATTGCAACACAAACACTGACTTATTCAGTTTTAATGCAAAAAGATGCCGACGAAAGAAGAGAAGAACTGGGCCGCTAGGGTGGAGAAAAGAAGAGCTGCTCAGGAACCAGCAAGTGCATCAACCTCTGAGCGAATGAATGCTAAGCATACAGAGAAAGAGTATGAAAATTATGAATGTTCAAGATAACGTGCAGTGCGCTGTTACTGGTTACTTAATAATGAAATGTGGAAAACCAATAAACCAGCAGTTCTCCAGGTAACATGCATCTTTTTAAACCTGTGCATATGCACCATGAAGTATCTGTATGAAAAAAATGTTTAGAATTAAATGAGAGGGGAATTGGAAGGAGCTTTAAGTTTAAATCTGTTCTGGTCCACAAAACATACACTGTAAAAAATGTCAGTAAATTTAATTGTAAAAATACTGTAAATGGTGAAAGTAAAAGACTTTTTCTGAAAAAGAAAAGTTGCCTTATGTTCTACTGAAAATTACCTGTATATCTTAAACAATACATTTCATTATTTTTTACAGTCAAGTTCTGTAAAATCAATATTTTTCTACCTTTAAAATAAGCTATACAGTGATCCCTCGCTATATCGTGCTTCGACTTTCGTGGCTTCACTCCATCGCGGATTTTAAATGTAAGCATATCTAAATATATATCATGTATTTTTCGCTGGTTCAAGGATTTCTGCTGACAATGGGTCTTTTAATTTATGGTACATGCTTCCTCAGTTGGTTTGCCCAGTTGATTTCATACAAGGGACGCTATTGGCGGATGTCTGAGAAGCCACCCAATCAGAGCACGTATTACATATTAAATAAAACTCCTCAATGATATATGATGTGCTTCCTGCACGGTGCTTCGCATACTTGAAAGCCCGAACAGCACATATTGATTTTTGATTGTTTGCTTTTCTCTGTCTCTCTCACTCTCTCTGACATTCTCTGCTCCTGACGGAGGGGGTGTGAGCAGAGGGGCTGTTCGCACACTGGCCTAGAGGATACGGACGCTCCTCTAAAAAATTCTGAAAGACTAAATTCATATTGCTCTCATCCTTGCAGCTGCTTTCTCTGGCGGTGCTTCGCATATTTAAAAGCCTGAACAATCCCATCGATTTTTGTTTGTTTGCTTTTCTCTCTCTCTGTCTGTCTCTCTCTCTCTCTCTGACATTCTCTGTTCCTGACGCGCACTGCTTTGAAGAGGAAGATATGTTTGCATTCTTTTAATTGTGGGACGGAACTGTCATCTCTGTCTTGTCATGGAGCACAGTTTAAACTTTTGACTAAAGGGATTTATTTCATGTCTAGAGGGCTCTAATAATGTTAAAAACCGTATTTAGAAGGTCGTAAACAGATTTTCTATGCTCTAACTGCGAAATTATTCGATTTATAAATAAAGAATCCTACTTCGCGGAAATTCATTTGTCGCGGTAGAGTCTGGAACAGATTAACAGCAATAAACGAGGGTTTACTGCATACCGTTTACAGATGCATTACAATTACACTGAAAAAATCTGTTAATTTTACAGTGTAAAACTGTTAAATAGCAAGGTAAACAACTGTAAAATGTAAAACGGTAAAGCGCTGTTTCAGTAACACCAATGTCACGATATTTGCATAGGACACGCCCCCTTTTACAATATTGTTCCTGGTGAACCGCATACCTTTAAATAGTAGGGGAAAAAATTTCAACAAAGTTAACAAACTTATTTTTCCCTGCGTGCTGAAGATTTTTGTGGTTATGGAAGCTGATTTATGGTGGGTTGTATTCGTTAAGCTGGCACACCTGTAGGACACCATATACCATAAAAGCAAACTTTACTCCCCACCAGACAATGTGCCATAACTTCCTTAAACATTGAATTGTTTTCAATGTGTATAATTAAATGCTGCATATTTGCTATTGGTTGTTACTTTACTTTTGCAAAATGTGTACTGGGGTTTGACCCTGACAATACTTTCTAATGGTTTATTGATTAGCATATGTATTATACTGTATACATTTCTGGTTATAGTTAAACATTCCCTTCTGTTGGAATGTGTTGTAAAGAAAAAACAGTTATTTATTACAACATTATACAGTAGATCTAAAACCATTGTCACCTTATTTATTATAGCAAAATTTTGGCAACCCATCTGCCAGTTTTTATCAGAAAAATAACATTTTTATAGACCTAAAATACTGTCACTTTTTTTACGGTAAAATTCTGGCAACCCAGCTGCGAGTATTTTACTGTAAATTTAACTTTTTTTTTTACAGTGTATGACTAACGTTTTCAGAGAAGGAAACTACAGTGCAAATAAAGTTTCTCTTGGATGAATAAAAGCACTAACAAGCCAAATAGTTAAACAGCAAGTTTCATTATCAGCAAGGACTGTGTTCAGATTATGAAACTAGTTGGAAAGAAGACCTGCAGCCACTGTGGCCCTCCATGAACATGACTGAGAACCTCTGCATTAAATGTTTCAAACTGTAAGAGTGATATAGTGGTGGCTTTAAATGGATAAATCACTGCCTAACAGAGTCAAAATACTATTGTATATAAGTTTAAAATCTCACCTCTGATAACAAGGGCTGTATCTATAAGAGGCAGGAAAAACCTCTCTTTAAAAGAGCTACTCTTCCTTCACACTCAAGCTGTATAATTGTTCTTCTCTGATGCACCTCTGGCCCGCTCATCTCCACCTCAGTCCTCTTTTCTATTTCCCTGGAATCTGTTTTGGCAGAGTTTAATCCCTGATCTTGGAGTACATGAAGGAATTCTGTAATTGCCCTGATTTCCTCCATCACTGTCTTGACTGAAACTTTGGGGCTGTACATGGTCTTGCTCACTTTATTTATGTGGAACAAAACATTGAACCACACAATGCTATTTACCACAAAAGGCCATCTATGTATTTCCTGGCAGATGCTTCCAATTGTTGAGACAACTTCTGCATACCATTTCTCTGAGGCGTACACCTTTAGAGCAGTCAATGCCTTCATGATTTCAAGCAGCGGTAGTAAACAGCTTTAACATCTTCAAAACGACACTCACATCTGGATGTAGACGATGCTTTTAGCGTAAAGTTCTTGAAATGTTTTGTGGAATGGTGAACTGAGGAGCTAAACAGACAAAACAGAAAGACCAAACAGAATGTAAAATTGCTGTAACAGACCAAAGAAGCTGACAGATGTCACAGATGACTTGGCTGTATCACCAACAACAAGGTTTAGTGTGTGATTCCCACAAGGACTACATAACGCCTTAGTGTTTAGTTCCAGCACTCTCAGGACACCATGCTTTTTACCCTCCATGTTATTCCCATTACCATAATACTGGCTTCGACGGTTCGAAAGATCCAAACCTAGTGTCGCTAGGAGACCTTAAAATAACTTACATAAGCCTTTTGTGTTGTGTCAAGTGCCTGAAGAAAAACAACAAAGTGCTCATGAATGGAGACACCTTTTGAAATCTCACAATTTACAACTCATAAATTTATAATTGCTAATTGTGAGTCTAGGGTGCAGCCCATGATTACTGCAAAATATTTGCCTTTCCTTACTTTCTCTACAGTTGCTTCAGTTGTACATTTTGCCATAAGGCAAATTAGCTCATTTTCAATATGCTTCCTTAAATAAGTATCACTTGCTCTTTTACCTAATTTCTCATATGCTCCCACATGATGGAGTAAAACTGAGCTATCCATTCTACTTCTACTTCCAAGGAAACTTCCATTTCCAGACCCAAACAACCTGTCTGAGTGGCCATGAAATGCAAGGTTACACTCTGCCAGGCGGTTCACAATTGCAATTAATCTTCTTAAAATCTCTTTCCAGCAGTTTAATCCCAGAGCAATTAAATCTTGGTTCACTTGATCTATAGCTGTGTTTGTTTGTGGTTTCTTTGAGAGCTTGCACCAGGTAGCTAAGTTAGTGATGTGTTCAGTAGACGTTTGGTGCTGTCTCAAGTGTGTTGAAAGATTTTTCCTGTTATTGAACCCATTCCTCACTTAGTACTCTTTTCTCAGTTTCCAAACAGGCAGCAACAAAAGCACATTACATAGTACTTTTTTACTTCACGCAAGCCTGGACCTGCTTATCTTTTCTCCATTCTTCACTTGCATGTAATAGTTACTGCTTGTAAATCTGCTCCCCTTTTGATATTTTGAAACATCTTTATCCAACATCTGTTTTGGCCAGAATGCTGGGTCATCTTCAAGTGTAACACATTGGTTAGTAAGCTAACTGCTACTCACTAGTTGTTAAATATTATCTATATGACTGTCTGTCAGTTTCATTACCACTTCCAATCCAATTCGAAGGCCTTGTAAGGTTGTCTTGCATGTAGCAGTGGCTTCTTGTTACTCTTTAGTAATTGTGGTATCTTCACTAGACACCATGAAAAGGTTGCTACTTTAGGCAGCATTGCTAAAATCTTTCTGCTTTCCACCCGCTTCATCTCTCTTTAGCTCCACTGGAGTAGTTTCACTTAATTTTTGTAATATTTACACAAATGACTTCTGCAGACAAACGGATAAGATCGTAGAATAGTCCAATTTAATAGGGACTTTGGGATGGGATTTGAGAAAATCATTATTAATCATTCTGATGCCATCATAGCGTATACCAAACCAAAATTAAAAAAAAAAATTTTTAACCACAAGTTTCTGAGATGTTTTATGCGGCCCTGGGTACTTTGGCGCCTAAGGCAATTGCTGACCTACTGGTAATGTTCGCCCATTAGTGTGGTCCCGTGTGCTTTTCCAAACCAGTATTATCTAAGTACTGTTCATGGGAAACCAAGTCTGTCACTGATAACTCCCTGCTGCTACTTATGTCTTTAATTTTTGCATGAACTCTTTGAAAATTAGGGAAGCTGAAAATAAAAAATATGTTAGTAAACTCTCAATATGAGATCTCTGCAGAACAAAAATACATAGCGGTGTTTACTGTCACCTGGAAATTTCACAAACAAACAGTGTAAATATCAAACAACTCTGTCATGTAGAAATTTATTGTGGAGGGCAGACATTTAGCCACAACAGGCTTATCCTAAAGCTTTAATATTAGCCTCCATACTGAAAACAACAAGGGAAAGATGTTATACACCACATAAGTGATATTAACATCAACTCTGAAGTAGTTACCTCAATTAACTGTCACATTATATGATTAGCACTGGAGAGAAGCCACTCTGAGCCCTGCCCCTATCCATTTTGTGCCGTTTGAGGTTGGACATGAAACCAAGCACTTGGCTTCAAAAAACATTAGCTTACCCATGTGTGCAAGCAGGTCCCTAACTTCTAAATGCGACTTCAGGTGTGTTGTATTACACAGGTCTGTGGGGCTTAAGAAACTGACACAAAGTAGAGTTGCATTTGAACATAATTCATTTAGAAACTCATTTTTTCTTTTGGTATAGAGAAAGGAAACAATAATGGTATAGCAAATAAATGAACATCAGTTTTGAACAAACCCTGAGACATGTCAAAAATAGAAAGATCTGCTGAACTCAGCCCACTTGTGTCTCTGAAATCCCATCACCCTCTGTGTCCTCTTGTGTCCTTCCAGTACAATAAGAGTTAGACTGAACCCTGTCTTAGTGATTGCTGGATAAAATTTCTAAAGAATGCAGACAAAATGGAGGCTTGTTTTTGAAGAGACAACTGCAAGAGTTACATTTTAGTAAAGCATCCACAGATACAGTAATTAAACTCTAGGATGAAGGCTGCAGCAGGATTACATGAATTGGTTCTTCAATTTCAAAGCATAACATAATTTAAAGCTTTGCCAGCATTGTCTGTAAAGATTCAGGAATGTACTGAATTATTTTAGTAAAAACAGAATTTGTGTAGACGTCAGTTCCACAATCTGCTGTAAACTGAATAAGCATTCTTCTTCCCTCAAGAAATCCTTTGCTAATTGTGGAAAGTTGCATGGAATAAAAATACCCATTAACTATGTGATAATAATAATAATAATAATAACAAAGAAAAGCATTGCTTTAAAAATGTAATCTGACAGCATTGAGATTAAGGATTCCTCTAAAGAAAGATCAATCAGAAACATATTTTTTTGTGGAAGAAGCAATTCTGTAATCAGTTGTATCTCAAGTCTTCAAGCAATCAGCAGAAACAAATAAGTTTATCCACTACAGTTGGGGTATAATTTTCTTTATTAAGTTGTGTTTGTTTTTTGTGATCACTGCTATTTTGTGTACTAAATCATATAAGTAATATTTTTGCAGAAAGATTTATTATTCTCAGTAGCACAATAGTGTGATATACAGTAACGGAAAATAACCCAGGTTAATAATTTAAATACTCTGTCCTTGTATGAAAATAAACTGAAATCAACTGCACATTTACTTTGTTGGTAAAGTTTATGGTACAAAGAAGTTTTGAATCACATGCAATAAGGTAGAGAATCTTCTTTGACCTTATGGTCACCAGTGTAGTAAGTAAGTGTTTCATCTTCTAATTGTTAAGTCTCTTTATCACTTGGTTGTGTCACTGTTACCATAGTGTTCCTCTTTGGTCTATTTGGTATAAAAAAGTGGTGGCATGTTCATACGATAGAAAAAGAAGTTAGTGATATATTCTTATATCTACTTCATCCAGTCACAGGGAAGCCAGAGCATATGAGAGAGACAACAATCAACCCTAGACAGGCTATCAGTCCATTGCTGGGACAATCTGCATACACAACTATACTAACAGGGAGAATTTAAACCTTAAACCTTTTGTCCTTTTAATGTAGGAGCACATACAGTGACCTGGGGCCTCATGTACTGTATAAATGCACAAAAATGTTGCGTACAGCCGTTTCTATGCTTACATCGAGATGTATAAAAACTAAACTATGCACATTTTCGCGGCAGCCTCTGATAATGTGTACAAATTGTCACGGATGGCTGGGGCCCTTGCCAGGCCAGGACATGTCTGTCTGTGGCTGACATGCCCCCTAGTGGTTCTGTCACAACATGTTTCTGCTCGATTTTGTAAACAGTTGGCAACCAGTGTCAAAACAGTGCTGCTGTTTCTGTGTGGTTTCCCTTTCTTTCATAGAGTTGCATCTATGATGCAGGCTTTATCAAATACACCAAAATTAATTGCGTATCATTTACACATTTTTAAACAGATTTACAAGTCCATCTTAATTGTAATCATTCTGTAACAATATAATGGTGCACAGAATGGCCAAACTATTCCAACTACTATGGCTGCTTTAGTTTTGTTAGAAGACATTGCAAATTTAAGAATTAGAAGAAAGTGTGTATTTAGAGATCGTACTGATTTCTTGTGCCATGATTATGACTGGCTTCTAAGTCGATTTAGATTTCAAAGAGCTATCCTCTTGGAGCTGTGTGTTGTTAGAACACTAGGATGTATACTATATATATCATTTTTATGATGAAATACATTAAATTATGCATATTACATTTTACTGGTAAATTAACTTCATTTAAATAATGTATACTATTTAATATACTGTTAATTGCTTCCTGGAGTTTGTATGTTTTCCTGGTGGGTTTTCTTCATATGCTTCCATATACTTGTGCCTATCTCAACAAGCACGTGTACAATATAGGAACAATTCCTGGAAGGGAATCCAGCTCATCGCATGGTGAATACAAGCACACCCATACACGAGTAGCGTCAATTTAGCATCACCAAATCCCCTAACCTGAATGCCTTTGGAAGGAAACCGAAGCATGCCAAAGAAACACACCAGGAAAACATAAAAACTCCAGGCAAAGAACACTTCACCCACGGAATTCAGGGAAGACCAAAACGATCTGTCCAAGCTGAAGGCAATGATCACCACAATGGCCACCAAAATTGCCGCGATGGCCACCGCTCAAGACATAAAAGAGCTCAAGGATAATATAAAGAAGGATATAAATGATGTAAGGATAAAGGACATAAAAGATACAAGGAAAGAAATAATGGACATACACAAGACAAACGAGAAGCTGCTTCAGGATATTAAAGACCAGGAAACCTGTTTAAATAATCGCTTTGAGGCAGCCTTTAAAGGTATGCTAGAAAAATTTGAGGAAAAAATACAGGAAAATGCATCTAAATTTGAGAATAAATTTAGAGCACTTGGATATCAGTTTGAAAACATTAAGCAAACATTCACGACTCGTACTGAAATAGCAGAACAACTGCCGTCTACCACTGACGAAAAAGCAACGGCTGCAAGTTCCAAATGTAAACTGCATGGAGACAGACTAGCTGCACTGGAAGATGGATGCAGAAGGAATAATATCAGAATCTAATGTCTCCCTGAATATCGTGAAAATCCACAACCAGTGAAATTCATAGCTGAACTATTCTTTAAAATAATTGGAGAGGATTTCAAATCAGATACCAAGATAGCAGCAGCTTGCCATATACATGGATCGAATACCTCAAAGCCTAGGACTTCTGTGCGCTTTGAAAAATTACAGTTTAAACTATATATAATGTTACTTCTCAGACAGAAACAAGAAAAAATAACCACATTCATATTTTCCCTGATTTCCCACCCTTAACAGCTAAACGTGCCACATTTTACAGCATTAAACAGCGCTTACGGAACACCAAGATCAGGTTCAGCCTCTTGTATCCTGCCAAACTGAAAGTGGACATTCAAGGCAAGTTCTTCATTTTTACATCTATGGAGGAAGCAGAAAAAGAGCTAACAAAACATTTTTTGAAAGACAATCGTGTGTTGCATCATGTCCTGGCATGGCAAAGATCTTACCTGCTGTAGGACCCAATCGCAATGAAACTCATTCTGTAACTATACATTCCATTTTTATATTTTAATTTTTAGATTTTAATTACAATTATATGAATGTATGTATGTATGTATGAAGAATTTTTGGTACGTTTAACATCATACCCTTGGTTTATTGTATTAGGGTTTACTTTCAAACGTTATCTGCTTATCCAAGTCTACTGTTTAATATCATTCCCTGAGTTACTTTCTCAAAACTGTTTAAGATTATGTTTTATGCTTATAGTATTTGGACTGTACTGTCAATAGATATCTTTATTTTAATCATGCACCGCAGCTGGGGGGCTTGTTTTGTTCTGGACGTGCTGTGTCTCAAGGTATGTCAGAGGACTGGGACTTTGTGAAGTGTGTTTTAGAGCAAGCTGTTTTTTATCTGTCCTTTTAATCCGTATAATTGTAACAATAGGCTTCATGGCAATAACGTCTGGAAAAATTGTAAATTAAGGTCAAAGCTGTCTTATATAATTATGTATTATATTAAATTAAGACTACAGAATGTGAACAAAAGATCACCAAACAGTAAGTTATTCTTTAGTTCCACTTCACTGAACAGGACCTCCATTTTTCATTAGCTGAAATTCTTCCTTTTATACATTTCACTTAAACTCAAATAGGCAGAGTTCTAAGAGGAGTTGGGTTGGGGATGTAGACATGTGCATGTGGGTTAAAATTCACATTGATTAGGATTTATAAAGGGAAAGGACATAAAACATTTTTTACGCACAGTTTTTGGCATCTGAATTTGTTTTGTGCGTACGCACATTTCTACTTTTGTCCTTACGCCATATTTTAATGTGAATTCTACTCAAGATGTTATTCGTGAGCCCCCGGTATGGATTGGATTTATCATATAGCAATTGCAACTATTTCACCAAAAGTGTATCTTTTGGAAACTAAATGTATATTAAAATGTATGCTGCACAGTATCAGTACTAGCTCAGATTTAAATAATGAGAATTTTTATTGAAGAAGAGGATCAGGAGATGAAACATAATTGAAATTGGTTGATGTCATTATCAAAAGTTTAACTGGATTGTCATCAGGTTTGAAATGCTAACCAAAAACCAAAGACCTTTTTATGTGATCAAATTTCAATTGAAATACAAAACAAACACTTTAAAGGGGAAGCCATTCTAATAAGAATTACAATAAAGTACAACCACATGTTCGGCCCCACCCCAACTTCCCTATCACCCTGTAACACAACCCAACACTGCTACATTAAAATTGGAAAATTGGAAAACAAACAAATAAAGGAGGACAGGAGGACCAGCAAGCAAGGGAGCAGCACAGCACTGACCCCATTAAGAAGAAGAAGAAACAGAAGAAGGACTAGGGTTACACCTAGGACCAGAGGGTTGTGTACATTCATTTATCAGTATAAGAGCCAGATGCCCCATTGATCCCGACATCGCCAAAAGGATCATATTTAAAAAGGCGGACTTCCAGACAGAACGAGAAAAGCAATCAGGAGATTTCCAATGAGAGGCAAGTGCATCTTTAGCAGCATTTGTCCATAGCAGGGGTTGAGCCTGGTCAGTACCTGAATGGGAGACCTTCTGGGGAAAAACTAGGTTGCTGCTGGAAGAGGTGTTAGTGAGGCCAGCAGGGGGTGCTCACCCTGTGGTCTGTGTGGGTCCTAATGCCCCAGTATAGTGATGGGGACGCTATACTGTAAAAAAAAAGCACCGTCTTTCGGATGAGACGTTAAACCGAGGTCCTGACTCTCTGTGGTCATTAAAAATCCCAGGATGTCTTTCGAAAAGAGTAGGGGTGTCACCCCGGCATCCTGGCCAGATTTGCCCATTGGCCTCTGACCGTCATGGCCTCCTAATCATCCCCATACACTGATTGGCTTCATCACTCTGTCTCCTCTCCACCAGTAAGCTGGTGTGTGGTGGGCGTTCTGGCGCACTATGGCTGCCGTCGCATCATCCAGGTGGATGCTGCACACTGGTGGTGGTTGAGGAGATCCCCCCCTTGTATGTAAAGCGCTTTGAGTGCCTTGAAAAGCGCTATATAAATGTAATTAATTATTATTATTATTATTATAGCGCAAATAGCCTCTGCTGGATAACCAATAAATGAAGTGAGGAAAAGTCTAGAAGTAGGAAAATGTGGGGTAGCAAAGGGATGCTAATAAAGAGTATGGGAGTATGAATATCAGACATCCCAGACTAAAAACTAAATATATGCATGTACCTAGGGAGTATAATTGGTGGACAATTTTCAATCGAGTTTGTTGATAATTAGGATTCCTTGATACCAATGAAAATCTCTGAGCCACATTGACTTAATTGATAGTGAACAATATGATGCCTTACAAATCAATGCATATAATGTAGACACTGTTTTGCAACCAGAAAACAGAGTGAGAAACTATACAAAGAATGGGAAGCAGCAGAAGAAGACATTGGAACCCCACAGGCTTTAAAAAAAGATCTAACTTGTAGTAAAAGAAAAAGAAAGATAAGGGGATAGAAATGGAAGATTTTAGAGTACAGAATGTCTGAAGGCCTGACTCATTAAATATATCACCCAGTGTGTGAATACTTTTACTAGACCAGGGCTGGAACATAATGGGACCAAACACCAAAGACCTTAAAACCCAAAGCAAGTCTGTATTAAGGAATAGTTATTTATTGCAAAAATCACACGTGAACACCATCTTTATCCAGATTTTGTATACTCCAGAAATGCATGGCCTGACCCTCATACTGTCAATCATGTCAGACAATGTGCATTCCTAGGTGGTTCTAAGGTAATCTGCAATGGCAGTGTCCAAAGAGATTGCTACAAAATGGTGGTACCTGTAACAAAACAAACTTTTGTAATGGAATAAAGGTAAAAAAATATATAACTTTTCTCAGGGAGCTTTTGGGAAAAAAATGAATTCCTAGGGTTGAAAAACTCCCAGTTAGCTGCATATATTGTGAAAAGGGGATCAGAGAACAAAACAACATTTAAATAAAGTATGAAACCATAACAATTTCTGGATTACGTTATTTAATTTGTTATGGTAATCATTTTAGCAAATGCATTTATTTATAGCCTGTTGCTATAGCACACTTTCGGATCTCAAAAATTGTGTATGTTCGTGAAACTAAACAACTACAAAAACTTCAGCCAAAAACATGATTATTCATGAAGTACACAAAGGTAGGGGTCCATTTCTTAAGGTAACATACACCTTGGTATTGGTACTGTATATTCACTGTGGACTAGTAAGTTTGGTAACTGGTGTGGCGTACGGCTGGAGCCCTTGCCCGGCTGGGATGCCTCTCTACTGCAAGGACTTGGGGAGAGAGCTTATCTAGGACATCCAGAAGTGCTGCTGGAAGAAGGTCATCAAGCACCTGGAGCGGCCAGAATTGCGTGAAAGAGGACAAAGCTTGCTAGGAGGAATGGAGGCAAAGAGAGAGAAAGAAGAGAAGGGAAAAGAAAGAAGGGAATTGTGCTTTTGTGCTGTGCTGGAACTAAATAGGGGGCAAAAGGGGGAAGGCGTTTCCCTCTTGGAAAATGAAAAAAATAAAAGCACATGTGCTGAACTTGTTACCTGCGTTAGGTTTGGGCGACAGGAGCGCTGTCTACAGGCTACACTGGAAAGTAATAGAGCAGACTTAGGTTAAAATTTTGACTGTTCAGTGGGGGCCATTTTACTGATATTCAGCCATGGCTAAATTACTGTGCTAACATACAAGTGTAACTCAGTATCTGTGGTGAGGTAAAGCTTGTTCACATCTCAGACAGATGATATGGTAGAGACTAGAGGTGTACAGGTCAAGTCAGGTCAGGTCAGGTTGGGGAGCTGGCACAGGTTCAGCGTGTTGCCACACCCACCACACGACGAAACAGCTCAGGATCCTGGTTGGCAACCCCCAAGGCAGACATGCATTCCAGTCCCACCTTCTGGAAATGACTCTCTATCTGCCACAACCAGGTGTTGCATAGGCGTCCGTTTGGCCTGGTCCAGTTACTCGGGTCCCCAACAATGAGGATCCTGTGAGCTGGACAACCCTCAGGAATCGTGCCACATGGCCGTAGTGCCATAACTGACGCTTCCTCACAATGCTGGTAATGTGCCTCATTCAGGACTCCATGAGCAACTGCTCATTCGACACAAAGCCAAACCAGCAGCACCCATGGATTCCCTGAAGAGACACATTACCAAAGGAGTCCAGTCTTCGTCTCAGGTCACTGGATAGCGTCCATATCTTGCAACCATATAGAAAGGCAGAAAGCACCAGGAAAATAAAGACTTGGACCTTTGTCCTTTTGCATAGATATCGGGACCCCCCATGGTCTCCAAATCTGTCTAATGACTTCATAGGAAGACCCACCAGAGACATGAATGTCACTGCTGAGGTAAGTAAACCTCTCGACAAAGTCGACACTCTGTCTGCAGACTGACACACTGCTGATGGCTGTGCCTAAGAGGTTATTAAAGGCCTGGATCTTGCTTTTTATCAAGGATACTCGCAAATCCAGACACTCAGACTCCTTACTCAGTCACTTGGGAGCCCAGTAAGGAGTACAGTAAGATATATTTTCTGGTTTTAATGTAAGAAAAATAATGTTCAGGAATCCCCTCATTAATATGCTTTTTTAACAGAGCTAGAGCTGCAGTGGCCACACAAAACAGTTTTACACAGACAAATGAAATTCGACAAAGATAACCCAATATTCCCATCCCACCTTTACTATCCACCTTTCAAAAATTCACAAGCAGCTGCAAGAACAGATGTTGTCATTGCCCTCTGTACTCAAAACAACAAACAGTAGGGAAAAAAGTGCAAAAGCAAGAGACATACACAAAAGAGTAAATCCGGGTACAAATAAACTAGGAGGAATAAAGCAGAAGCTGCTACCCTTTAGGTCCTGACCACAAAACAACAAGACCAGGAAATGAGAGCCCAATATTATTAAATCTGATGTATATATGCCACAGAAGAAAATACTAATGAGTAACTTTAGATGAAAAAAGTTGTAAATCCCAGAAAAAACAATTTGAAAGTATAGAACAGAAAGGTTTTTTTCCTAACTATCCCAAAATCTGGGGAAATTGGTTCTGCCATATTTTAGAAGCTGAAAATGTGGTGACAATGAGGGCCCACTGCCAACAACAAACAACTAAAAATGGTGATAACTATGGTTTAAAATGAAAACAAAAAGGTGGTGAAATAACAAACAAAGCAAAATTAAAATATAATGTTTAAATAATGGAAAAGCAGAAAAACGTGTGGAATGGACACAGTAACAATCAAAAACCTCTATGCATCACACTACCCCACCCAGTACTGTCAAAAAAAGTGTTTCATTTACCTTAGGTTTCGCTCTCTTTATTTCTCTCTTCAATGTCTGGCCTCTTTTTGTCCCACTTCTAACAGGGAGTTGTCTTTGCAGTCTCTCCAGGCATCACTCCATCCAAGTCTTGGATTTTCTTTCAGAGTCATGGGTGGACTTCCCATTCTAGAGACCTCATGTGTCCTTCTTTTCCTAAACAGATCCTCACACACCAGGATGTGTTTCTAAGTCTGGCCTTTCCCCATTGGCTTCATTGTTTCCACATGACAATGAACAGGTCCCCATAATAATAGCTGAATCATCTGCACTCTAGAATCCTTTGGTAAGATTACATTCTGCCATCTCCCTCTCTCTCACGCGCACACTTCTGCTGGTGCCCATGTCCAATGTCCTTCTGAGACATGCAGAACATATACAGTGTATACTGTCCCTTAGAGGCCCTTGTGTTCCTGCACTTGTATATATTGGAGATCCTCTGCTGCCTGTTTTTCTCTCTCTCTCTCTCTCTCTCCCCCACCCCCCTTCCCACTAAAGTGCTCTGCCAGGTTTAACTGTGCCCTTTACCACCTTGGAGATGCCTTTGTCCTCAGCAACCTCTTGATTGCAGGGTACCCTCTCACAGGTGTCTGTAAGATTATCTGTTAATAAATGAATAATAAGACAAGTGTTTTGATAATAAAAATATGGTCTACCAGTGTTTGGGTTAAGTACCTTGAAAACACAGTAATCAATATTTTTCATTAACCTCAGCATCTAAAAATGTAAAACTAGCCTTAACGTGTACTCAATCAATTGTTCAACTTGAGTTCTTAATTATAATAATCAGATTTATAATTTGACAAGTATATCAATCCAAACAGTTTAGAACTGTACATGAGGTTGAAAATATTCAGAAAGGTATTGTTTTTTGTAGGGAGAGAATGTCTTAATTAAATAATGCTTTTTGCCAAGTTATTTTATTCTGAAGATTAGTGAAGAGCCTAGTAAAAGCATTGTTAATCTGCATCTCAGCAAAGCTTGCTTTAACACGCAGATCAGTAGGGAGCACCCATTTATGGAGGTTCTGTAAAATCAGTGCAGAAGGAAAGGCCAGCAAGCTCAACATCATCCCCATCTTTCATTGGCAAAAAAGTCTGTTAGCATTTCAGTTAATGAGTTTTGGCATTAAACACTCTTCTCAGACTCACCCACACATCCAACCCGTGCTGCCTGAAGTTGAAGCAGATTTTATAAAAGAGCACTTTTTGTACTTTTCTAGTGATACACGTTAGCCTCTTATTTTCAAAATCCTGTTATATCACTAAACTAAATTAAAGTGAAATTTTAAAAGTATCTGTTCTTTTTTCCAAACCCAGCTTTGATCCTTGGTCTACCTTAACATAGTAATTGTTAAATCTTTAAAAACTTTGAGAAGTTCCCAGGAGTTTTTTTATATAAATATATAATCAATTTACCTTTAGAATGATTAAAATATAGCCAAGGTGTTATCAATGTTGCAAATGACTATTGTTGCTTGAAATAGATGATATATAATTTATCATTCACATAGGAATGCATAGCTCCATTTTTAACAGCCAATTCTCCAGTGTGGTAAACTTTCTTAATGAATTATGTTTAAATGCTAACATTTGTAATTAAGTTAGCACATCTGAAATCAGTTTTTCTGTTCAATAAAGCAAGCATGTTGTTTTTCCTGGCATTTCTTTGGTATTGCTAAAATGCAAGTCTGAATCCAGAAATAGCAAAAATAGATGCATTTACCATTAGGATACTGGAGTAACAATTTCAGCATGTGATATGCCACCAAAGGCTTCTGAAAAGCCTTGTGAAATCAGCAGCGGTAACTGATACTGTAGTCCCTCAGCTGTCACCTTCACAAAGGAATGATGCTTCTAGAAAGTCAAATTAATCATTATAAATAATTAATTTAATGAAATAATAAAGTAAGAAAAGTAAAACTCTGGTAATAGTTACACTTGGAATCAGAGACACAGAAAACTAGAAGAAGATTTGTGACTGTCAGCTCTCACGGATATTTGAAAAATTTAAAAGATGTACAGTTTCACACCAGCTGGTTAGTATTTGTACTTTTGGTGTGGACTCAGTTTACAAAGCTGCTGTCTTCCAGGATGACATAGCTGTTGCTGAAATACAGTGTCCTAAGATCCCTGAGTCAAAAGGCAATGAATTCTGGAAAAAATTAAGCAAGACTTGTATAGATGGTCCACCCTTTTTCACACTTTAGCTGGAAGAATTGACATTGTCAAGATGAAAAATATTCCTAAGCTTCCCTTTCTATTTTAAAACATTCCAATATACATCAACAAATCATTTTTTTAAAAATTAGATTCAAATATAACCACATTTATTTAGATTTCAAAACGTCCAAGTATCCAAAAGGCAACCCTACAAAGACCTAATGAAGAAGGTGGCATGGCTTTACCCAACTTTCAGATTTATTACTGGGTGGCAAACATACAAGCTATAAAAACCTGGGCACAAATAGGTGAGCAGACACAGGCTTGGTCCGCAATAGAAATAAAATCTTGCACTACTTCTTTATATTTCTTGCTTTGTACCCCAATAAGTACAAGTCATCGCCAATATACTAACAACCCAATCGTGCTTCACTCCCTCAGAATATGGAACGAATGTAGGAAGTATTTTAAGATAGAGAAGCTTTTATCTGTGGCACCTCTGCACGAGAACCACCTTTTTCCACCCTCTCAAATGTACGCAGTTTTTAATGTCTGGAAAACATCAGGGATTAAATTGCTTAGAAATCTGTACATAGGCAACGTCTTCATCTTTGCATCCTACGAACAATTACACTGCAAATTTAACTTTCCAGCTACACATTTCTTTCACTACCTTCAAATTAGAAACTTTGTTAAACCAAACCTACCCAATTTTCCTCACCTTCCACCTACCTGTATGCCGGAAAAAATATTGATCAGTCTTGAGGACTCAAACAGCATTTCTGTAATATATAAAAATATTTTGAAGTCCCTGCCTTTCAAAGATTCCAGAGTACAGTGGGAAAAGGATCTCTCACTCAACATCTCAGAAAAGGAATGGAAGGCAGCAATGCACAGAATTCACTCGAGCTCCATATGCGCAAAACATACAATTATTCAACTTGAAATTATATATCATGCGCATCTTGCTTGGTAAGATACAGCCATTTCTCAAAAATGTTTCCTTGGCAAGATCCAACCTGCAAACTGTACGCGTGCCTTCGCTGCTGTGTCGGGTCCTTACACAAATTTTGGAACAGGTCCCGGCACAAAAGACGAACCGGAATCCTGCCGGCTACGCCAATGTAAGAAAAGGCACTATATAGGCGCCTGACCCGACACAGATGGACACGGAGGCATGAGTAAAATATAAAGACTTTTATTTTCTTCAGCTGGAGGGCACATCTTCCCCGTAATCCCTCCAGCCACAACACAGTCTCAAGCACAGTATAAAAGTTACATCAAGCACTCTTCTTCTCTCTTCCACCACCACTCCTCCTCAGCAAGCTTTGTCCCCTTCCACCCAACTCTGGGCCTTGAGTGGTGGTCGCTGGCTTCTTTTTATTGGGTACCTGGAAGTGCTCCAGGTGCTTGGTTGGCAACATCCGGCTGCACTTCTGGGTAAGGTGAAACCAGTGCCCAAAAGGGGCCAGCAGCTCCTGCTGCAGCACCCCCGGCGGTGTCTGTGGAACCCCACAGAATTGCAAAGAAATCCAACCCCCATGAAGCCCTGGGAGAGTCCGAGGCACCACTGCAACCCAGGGAGGCTGCCATCTAGCATCCAGGGGGAGATACTGGGCTTCCCACCCTTGTCCCCCTGGCAGATGTGGTGAAAGGGCATCCCGGCCAGGCATGGGCCCCAGCCATCCGTCACTATATATATATACAGCTGTGAATACTACCCAGCCGGGAAGTCTGGAAGAACCCGGGAGAGGGCCAATACCTCCCCTAGGCCACAAGAGGGCAGCCACCCTGGTTTGCATGGGGGCCACAGGATCAGAGCTTGGAAGCTCATCCCTGTTGGGGCCATTGGCCACCACCAGGGGGCGCCCGGACGTTTATGGAATCCTGGATGGCAGCACTTCCAAGTGTGGCGAAAGTGGAAGGAATTCCAGGGACTCCCAGAGTACTTCCGGGTGTTCATGCGGCACTTTGCCAAACCAGGAAGTGCCGCCAGAAGATCGTCACAGAGCACCTGGAGCACATCCGGGTTGTTATACAAGAGGCTGCCTCCCTCCAATAGAAGAGCTGGAGTTGGGAGGAAGAAGACGAAGTTTGGGAGGAGAGGAGTAAAGGTAGCAGAAGTATGGAGAGACTAAAGGAAAGAAGAGACTGAGATGGCTGATTAGGGCATTGTGAGGTGCCATGTAAGACTGAAAGCATAATAAACGTGTGTGCTTTGGACATTTGGTGTTGTGTCTGCTGTGTACAGGGGGCTGGCTTACCACAGTATGTATGTATTTGCATATATCCATCTTCTATTATCCTTATATTAAAAATAAATTGCATCATTTTGCGTATTTCAACAAGCATGTCTGGGTTATTTGTAAAAGCAAGTCTTCGGGTATGTTTCGATTCGCAACAGAGAATGTGAAAGTGTTAATGTATAGACTCTCATCAATTTATGAACCATGTTCATAAATTATACAGATCTTTTTATTCTGACCAGAATGTGAAAAAGAGATCCCACACCCCATTTACTGCATTAATTTACCATCCAAGAGGGGGTGTCCTATTGATTATATTAATCAGTCAAAAATTCATAAAAGTACCTGTTCAGAAGGTCAGTGTGGTGTCAGTGTTAACTGAATTGCCTCTCCCTCTCCATCCCCATTTTGAGTTTTAAAATAAGTTGTGCAAGCATAATACAGGGTTCAGTATAAATTCTTTTTACACCATAGATTCAAATGGAAAATGCAAGATACGATATACATAATTAATGGAGCCTAAGTAGCAATGCCTTAGGGCCCTTACCAGAGCGATGCAAGGCTGCTCAAAACTCTTAACTCTAAGGACTACTTTTGCTAAGCCAAAGGGCACTGTTGAGGTCTCTTTTCAACTTGTACTGGCCCCTCTAGGGTACTGAGAAGGACAACCTGTCTGATCTTAATTGTAGAAAAACCACAGGGGTGCAGCATGGCCATATCTGGTACCACTACAGAGAGTATTATTAAATTTAGAATAATCTATCTATCTATCTATCTATCCTAGTAATGGGCTAAAAATTTGTGGAAAAATTGAGCATATGTTTAAACACAAAGCACGCCTGCTAAAGGAAACTGGAAATGTGTTGGTGTATTTGTATCTTTGTGTAATATCTTTGTGATCTGTGTGTAATACTGAGCCGACGCCGTAAATAGTATTACCCAGAGTGGTCTGCAGCTGATGCAAACAGGAAGGAGTGACATACCCACTTACCTGTTCTGCATTTGGTAGCAGTGGGAGTGATTGAGCAAATGTGCTGGGGGAAAAAAAAAGAACTTTGTATTTTTTGGTTTGAAGGAGGTGAGTACCTGTAATTGAAACTGTGGAGTGCAATCCTTAATGAATTATTTTTTTCTCTCTAAAAATGTTACTGTTCTGTTGCTTAATTATATTAATTTTATCTCCAGTAGCAACTGCTACCTCACAACTCACATCAAGTTTATGGCCACAAGAATCAGTTCAGCGTAGTTGGGGGACATTTCCCTAGCTGTCAAGGACACTTAAAAGACCACTGTCCCATTATAATCCACTAAACATTTTCTCCTTGCCCATTGACTTCAATGCATTTCATTAAATTCAACGAAGTTCCCAAACATTTTCATGATTTCACCAAACTCAAGGCTAAGTGAATTCACTAGGGTTCACTCATCGCTAGTCATTAATTACATCTACAAAATTCACTTAACATTCAAGTTCCTTTGAGATGGACAAAGCCGCAAAGCTGTTTGGTCTTTCTTGTACATTGTTGAGTGTAAGTAATTGTTGAGCAATTTCAGTTCATTATGTTACTGTTCCATGGTTCAATGAGTGGTGCCACATAGATAGATAGATAGATAGATAGATAGATAGATAGATAGATAGATAGATAGATAGATAGATAGATAGATAGATAGATAGATACTTTATTAATCCCAAGGGGAAATTCACATATTCCAGCAGCAGCATACTGATAAAGAACAATATTTAATTAAAGAGTGATAACAATGAAGGTATAACAGACAGACAATAATTTTGTATAATATTAACGTTTAGCCCCCCGGGTGGAATTGAAGAGTCGCATAGTGTGGGGGTGGAACGATCTCCTCAGTCTGTCAGTGGAGCAGGACAGCGACAGCAGTCTGTTGCTAAAGCTTCTCCTCTGTCTGGAGATGATCCTGTTCAGTGGATGCAGTGGATTTTCCATTATTGACAGGAGCCTGCTCAGCACCTGTCGCTCTGCCCCAGATATTCAGTGCAACGCACACATCTATGTAAAATCTTTGAAGTTTCATTCCATTTATGATACTAAGAAATGCAAGAAGTGTCCCTTCATTTTTAAAATGGTAAAATATATCTTCTTCGGATGCTTTTGGCATTCAAAGACTTGTCATATTACTAGATACTGTTACTGATAGTGCACTTGGTGGCCTGCTATTCACAGTGCTGGTGTCCAAGTTTCGCAATATAAAACAAAAACATTATAGTGTGATTAGTTATTCTATTCCTGTTTAGGGAGTCAGGATTTTGTGTGTTTTTCCAAGAATGATTTTTGATTAGAAAATAAGGCTTGTTTTTTTATGTATTTAGACTTTCTGGCTTTGACCTGCTTGTTGTTTATTAGTTTGATCTTTGCCTCTTTTATCATTTGGAACTGATTATTGCTGCTGAACCAGAAGCTGTCACTGGCGAAGGCCTAAAAACATCTCCGTCCTGATATATAACTGGTGAGCCTGGAGTTAGGAGGCAAGGGCATAGCTGGCAGACAGAAGAGAGATAAGGAGGTACAGAACGAGCATTGATGAGAAAGGTTAGAGGGCAAGTGGACCAGCCATTCAATGCAGTAGTCAGGGACACCCATGTGCACAGGTATGCCCTATGGAGCCTTGGTTCTTTGTATTTTCCCTTTCGCTGTACTTTTATACTCTCCCTGTGTTGAACCCTTACCTAAAACAAAACCCATTATTACTTCATACGTTTTTGTGTATTTTGTTGTGATTTGGGTTCAGGAACAGTTCAAGAGTACCTCTTAAAATTCACAATACTGTATATACATTTATAAACTTGAAGGCTTTGATTCCACATGAGGTTTTTACCTCATCTTTAAATTCTTGTTCTTTCTGAGGACATTATAAGAAGGTGCATGCAATCATATAATGAACAAATGCAGACAGCAATTACTTGGATTTTTTTCTCTTCATTCCTAAAGTTCCTTTATGTACTTGATAAATAAAAATGTTACATAAGAGTGTGAGGGTGGCAATGTGATGATACCTAAGAGTAAGGAGTCCATGTACAATTTCCATGTGGGTTTCTTTCACACTTGCTGTTAGGCTGTATGTTGTTAGTTTATATGTGTTTGTGAATCTGTGTTTTTTGAAAAAGCAGTATTTCATGTGGCATGCATTCTTGCAGGTAGATTGAGCTCCCCAATGTCCTTACTAGAAAAGCGGTACATAAAGATACATGGATTGATGAATTTGGCTGTATCTTAATTAACTATATTGTTCTTAATTCTTATTTGTTGCTGTTTTTACATTTATCATTGTTTTGCTTTGGGGAAAAGAGAAATATTATAGAGAGGAATGCAGAGAGAGGTTTTGGTTCATCCAATCCTGGACCAATGGGGTGTTGAAGAATAGAATAGTGAATTGTAAATAGCCACATTTCAGCCGTCCAGACCAGCTTCACACCAGCTATGCAGTTTATGGTCTTCCTACATGGATAGCATTACAATGTCCTTCATAGAGTTATATAAAAACAATTCAGCCATAAACCCGGCCAAAATATTACTATCCTCATCAATGAGACTCCGAAGGTAGAAAACTAGTTTGATTGTTTAACATTACAAAAGAAGATTTTTTTATCAACTTACATGCTACATATGACACATTTTACACTCCCCTACAGTGAGAATGACTTATGGGATATTTAATATGTTGTACAGTTTCACTTTACAACAACAACATTTATTTATATAGCACATTTTCATACAAAAAATGTGTCTCAAAGTGCTTTACAAAATGAAGAATAGAAAAATAGAAGACACAATAAAAAATAAAAATAAGTCAACATTAATTAACATAGAATAAATAAGGACCGATGGCCAGGGTGGACAGAAAAAACAAAAAAAAAAAAACTCCAGAGGCTGGAGAAAAAAAATAAAATCTGTAGGGATTCCAGACCAAGAGACCACCCAGTCCCCTCTGGGCAATCTACCTAACATAAATCAAACAGTCCTCTTTGTATTTAGGGTTCTCATGGAAGGACTTGATGATGATGGTCACGTAGACTTCTGGCTTTCAGTCCATCAATGTTGGAGTATCTTTACCTAATAAACTTATGCCAACGTCCATTAGTGTAAAAAACTGCACTCAACTCACCTGTTAGTGATAAGCAGTACAGAAGATAGTGAAAAGGGGTGAGCAGACCTTATAATAAATGAAAACCTGACCAGGATCACATTGGTTAGCCTCAGAATAAGGCCTCACCTCAGGCAGCCACAATGAAACTCAAAATGCTGGCTTCAAAGTCCTGCACAGGCCCATAATGGGGATCAGGTTTTTAAAAATTCAAAATAAACAAAAATGCCCTTCAGAGCAGAGGATAATCATGACTTTTTGGTTTGAATAGACATAGACCAACAAAGAAGCTTTATAAATTAAAGATTTATTTATGATAAACAAAGGAAGAACAAAAATAGTAAGGAAACGTAAAAAAGAAAAAATAAGGCAAAAGGATATGCTTTAAAAGGCAATCCAAGGCAGATAAGTCCAAATACATAAATCAAAGACAAAATCCAATAATCAGAACCAAAAATCCATAGAAACCAGCAAATCTAATAGAATATTTATTGTAAATCTAGACTCCACTTGTAGCGGGACTACATAGTAATAGTGTTTTCAACATTTGTACTGAGTGCGTTTTGCTTCCATCATCCCGTTTGCTGTTTATAATGTGTGCGTCAGTGAATGTCATCCCCGTAAATACAGGGGGGACAGATGATGGAAAGAGACCGCAGCTCCAAGATGGAAAGTACCTGTTTACAATCAACCAATTACAGCCAGCTCATTACTATATAAACAATCAGGAGGGAACAGAGGAGGAGAGAGAAAGACAGAGATTACATTTTACAACAACGAACCAACTTTACCTGCCGTTTTCCACATCGCGCTTTTGTACCAGTTTGTTTTTCATTCCGCCGGACTTATTTCAATTCCATCATCACCAGAGACCTCGGGGTTGAGAATTCACGATGAGGTCCTTCCATTTTTTACTGGAAATTCAAACACATCACTTATCTGTTGACCAGTCATCTGTATTCAGGACAGTTGTATCCTTGGACTCAAGGTAACTATCATTGGCATTTTCCATATTCATTCATTGTTATTTGTGTTTTGTGTTTGTTATATGTTACTGGGTCAAGGGAGGGTTTGTTAATGTATATACTGTATGGTGTTGTCACATTGTTGCTCTGGTGGAGGGATTTACATATCTATATATATACTTATTTTCAATGTGTGAAATTTGCATTTTTTGTTATTTTTCATTTAATATATTTATCCACCTATTTTTACATATCTGCTTTTTGCGTGCTGATGTTTAAACCGTCGATTGTGGGGAAAATTTTATTTGTTAGAGGTTCGGCTTAGTATTTATAGATTAGCCGCAGTAATTTTATCCAGGCCACAGGTCTTGAAAGTGTAGCTGCCGGCTGGGTAAGGGGTCAGCCATTACACACTAACCTCAATGAAACTCTGCACTTCAATGTAAAATATAATGGCAGAGGAGAATCCATCAACAGTGACATAATGGTGGCCCTGCCTCTTGGGGTTCTACCCATAAAACAAAAAGAATGTAAATAAACAGCATAAACACACAATACATAAATACTAAACAATAATTAAACATAGCAGTATTGACAAAAATTACATGAAACATGCTGACTCGAAAGAGAGAGACAAGATTTTGAAAGAGATGGACCATAAAATTAAGGATAGTCAAAAAACATGCAGGGATCAAAAGCAGAAGTCAAACCATTCTTTCATCAAGACTAAACATCACCCATGATGATGATGAAATTGTGCAAAAATTACCTTTGATTTTTGGGAGAAATCCACATAATCAAAAAACCCATAGCAAACATAAAAAGATCAGGAAAAAAATTAATCTATGAAAAAATAACAGAACATGTGATCAAAACAAAAATACATGAAAAAGGATAACTCAAAAACAGCAGAAATAACAAAAAAATGAACATATGCCAGGAAAGAAACTGAACTGTGGCTAAAACATAACATCACCAGACGAAAGTATCCTATGTCTAAATGGAGGCAGGGCCATCCCTTTTTTCCCGGTGATATCTCTACTTTAAAATACAACATATCTTTCTAGAAATTCATACAGCAGAGATCAGAATGATGGAATGTTTTTCACTTTACTTCTGTAATAATATTGTAATCCCACAAGTCCAAGCTTTCATCTGAAAACTTAAGAAATTTCTTCGTGTATTTTGTGGTTTAAAAGTTATATACAGGTTATATATTTGAATTTAATCAGTTTTATTACATAAGTGAAGCCTAAATCTCAGGAGCACTCTAATTACTATACAAGATGCATCATACTATAGCCTACGGTTATATAGGCATAAAATTTCTTAGTACACCAAGCTAGGCATTGTGCAACACTACCCAAGGTAGGTGGTGGTCTTTAGATTGTGTGGAGCAGATTTTATTTGAAGACCTAGAACATCCTATATATTCTGTTTCACAGAACGGTTCATGGACTCCAGGCCAGAGAAAGAAACCAATATTATATAAACATTCCTAGAAGATAGCAGCTACATATGGTTGGGCATGGTCTTGTAGGAAAGGGGCACTAGGGAGGCCAGCAAATGAAAGACTGTATGATGGATGACAGAATCAATTTGCATCTAACAAGCAGCATAGCCAACTGGCAGTTACAGGTGTTGATGAACATAACTGTTCATATTGCTGCTGTTTGAAAATCCAATAATCACACCTAAAGGACTTGCAGGGCTCATTTCTTTAGATGACTCAATGCCAATCTATGGCAGCTCGGGCCATGTAAGCTCCAGGTACATTTCACAAGAGCAAGAGGTCAGTGCCATATGTCAAGCTTTGTAGATTTTCAGTCCATGGTTCTGATGGTGAGCATATCTCTGTAGACAGCGTAACGCTTTAATTTAGGAAATGTGACAACTTGCAGGCAATCTTTCAGTTGTCTTGTGGCAGTATTCTTTTGAGCCTCTCCAATCCTTGCAAATTGGAATAAGAGGCTTCCCACAAGCATTATTTTACTGGCTAGCAAGTGCTCTGATACTTTGATATGGCCACCCAGCCAGATATAGAAGGACAAACAGAAGTCACTCATTGGTCATATAACAAACAAATGTTTTATTGAGGCTTTAAGTGTGCTGTGGCTGCAGTACAAGGAGTCTGTTGTTCTCAGTGACATTTGTATGACTGTTAAGCTGTTTTCATGATGTTTATTAACCTCCTTAGTGTTACATTACTTCTGAAAACAAACATGTAAAGATTGTTGCGTTTTCTTGGCTTCAAACATGACATTTTTAAAGAAATCTCATCATTCTACTGTAAACTATGCAAAACACTGAAATGACAAAGTTCAGAAGGGTAAAAGGTATACTACTACTACAACTACTAATAGTACTACTACTACTACTACTAATAATAATAATAATAATGATGATGATGATGATTCACACACCATATATACAGTCAAAATACTGTATTTACGCGTGTACCACGTGCACATTTTTTCCCGAAAATTAGCATTAGAAAATCAGGTGCGCGTCATACACAAGGAAATGTAATTCTATAATGTTTACTTCTTCTGCTTGGGCTCGCTCACTCGCTCTCTCTCTCGCTCGCTTACTCGTGCTCTCAATCTCTCTTTCTCGCGCTCTCTGTCTCTCTCTAAACACTTCCTATCCAATCACAATGCGCGTTGTACACAGGGTGATTTTCTTTGTAAAAATTATGCTGCGCATCTTACACCAGGGCGCGTGGTACACGAGTAAAAACAGTATGTCTTTTGTCAACATCAGCATCAATTTATTTATAGAGCACATTTGAAACAACATCAGTAATGCTGTAGCCAAAGTGCTTTACAATAAACATAAAAAAATAGAATAAAATTCAGTAAATCACTATACAAACCAGCAGTAAATTGAAACAAAAAAATCACTAAGAGGAAGGAACTATCAGTATCATTGAAGGTCCCAGGAAGATTAGAAATGCGTCTTCAATATAGTGTTTAAACAGGTCGATTGAAGGTGACTCCTTTAATGTAATAGCATAAAGAATTCCACAGACGAGGTCCAGCAGCTGCAAAAGTCCTATCCCCCTTAGTGTTGCACTTTGTATTGATTTAAAAACCAGCGGTAAAATTTTAAAATCAATTCTGAAACTAACCGGCTGCCACTGAAAACAGACTAAAATTGGAGATACAGACTTTCTTGCCCCAACCAAAAAACTGCTTAGGTGTACGTCACTGTTCAGCATGCAACAATTTTTTCGATCATGTCATCAGAAGATCAAAACGAGGTAGTGTTGGTTTGTTTGAGGCAGGGTCAACAGAAACCCAAATGCTAGTGTCACTTTTGGATTCCTCAGGATCACATTCACTGTATGAAGACATATTCACTTCATCATCTCTGCTGATGAGAGGCTCCTCAACATCACTGCTTGTATCACTGTCAAGAACATGCAACACCTGGGCTGCAGAAAACATTTCTTACGACATGTGATTATGAGGCTAGGAGAAGTTGTGTCTATACCATTGCCAAGGTAATGCTAAGGCCTGATGCTTATGTAAGACATACCTATACAGTAAACTGAGTAACGCTTATGCGAGATGTGTCTATACAGTTGCCTGCATGATATTTGGGAATAATGCTTTTAACTAGTAAGGCTCACAATCCGAACTACTCCAACTCCTGCTGCCTTCCCAGACTTATGCGGAAAGTCACTTGCACCACCTGGTCACTCCTGCTCCCAGCTGGAGCCATTCTCTACTACAGCTCCTGAGCGATGGCCTCACAGCTGCCTGCCACCCCTCTTTCTCGCTTGTTCTTGCACCAGCTCTCTTCTGTCTTCCTGCCTGCTTCTCTCCATCCCGTCTGTCAACCTCTGGCTCCTTCTCTCTCCTGCTGATCTGTTTTCTAATTCTCAGATCTTCCTCCTTTCTCATGCCGGCTCATCCTTATATGCCTCCATGGGTGCAGTGTCCCAGTCACACACAGAAGGAAGCCAATGAAGCAATTGAGACAGATCACACCCTCACGTACTGGTGCATCTCACCCCAATTATGTCACTAAACTCCCGCAGTTGTGAAAACACGCAGACACATAGAAATCGAGCCGACTAAGTTGTCATTTATTAAAAACACCACCTTTTTCTAATATGCGGACCTGCTATACCAATAACCTCCCCTTTAAGCCTCCAGTTGCACAGGAAGGCTCCACCTTTCATCCAACCTAGTGCAACTGGTTGTTCAGGTCCACTTTGTGGCCCTACACTGCACTAAAATTGATAAAAGCACTAAAATCCATTCATAAAACCAAAACCCAAGCCCCCTTCATGAAATCAGGACATTATAAGAATAAGAAAATTTAAAAGACAATAAAACAATCAAGCAACAGTCCATTAAAAAGTGCAGCTCTTAAAACACCCTCCTCAGGCTTAGGTCTGTGGGTTCTTTTAAAAATGAGTCTGGCACCTAACCTGCTTGCTGATTCCTTCTCCAATCTTCAGTCCTCACCACCTTGGCTCATTCCACCGCTGCCACTAGATGTGATGATGAGGGTCAGCCCCATGCTACTGCAAACTTCCAGGGAGCTTCTTGAACCTGCTGCCGCCAATAACATATCCAAGAGGTGTGCCAGGAGATCTTGACACAATACACATATAGCAAGGGGTAGGTGCAACAAAGTGCAGAAGTGCTTTCATTAAAAACAATTCAAAATCAACAGTGTCCCAATGTGCAGTGCTCTCTTCCATAAATAAATCTATACTAATAAAAGGCAAAGCCCTCACTGACTGACTGACTCATCACTAATTCTCCAACTTCCCGTGTAGGTAGAAGGCTGAAATTTGGCAGACTCATTCCTTACAGCTTACTTACAAAAGTTAGGCAGGTTTCATTTCGAAATTCTACGCGTAACGGTCATAACTGGAACCTAATTATATACATACTAGCAAAATACACGCGCTTTGCAGTGGCGAAATATTGGCTTAAAATTTTAATTAAGAAGAAAATTAAACCCTTTTAAACTGAGGGAAAATATACCAATAATTATTTGTTAAGGATCTCTTTTTATACCACATAGTCAGTTCAGCCCTCCAGTTGTAATATGACCAAGCTGTGCGTTGAGCTTACTCTTGAGCATGCAACGTACAGTTGGAAAATTAAAGGTAATCTTGTCTCAAATCTCACAGCTTGGATTGCTGCTGTCATAATCGGTTTGAGTTTCATGGTTTGTTTCAATTACCACAATATTTGCAGGACTTGTGTTGAAGTGACATTCAGCATCTGTCAAGCATTGTAAGCATACAACCGGTTTCATCGATAACTTCACATCCAGCTTTTGAGAGTTTAAACATTCATAAACATCAAAGTGTCCATTACTGAAATCGTCACCTGTGAATCTAAAATGTTTAAGAGGCATTGGCGGTTGTCGAAAGGTGTAAAATATTTGGCCATTTCGGTACACTTGAAAGCGACAACCGAACAATTCAGCGGCAGCCATCAACTCACATGCAGAACCATAGGTGAAGGGCTTAAGCATTTCACTCTTATAGAGCTCCTGTGTAGTATAATTATCTCCTGTACCGTCATCAGTCCACACCTTGAACCTGTCCAAGTCATTCAATACATAAGACACAATGTTCCTCCGGATATCAAGAGTGAGCCTGATATGGCCGTGCAATATGTAAGAAAGAGAATGGAAAAGGCAGGTGCCATCTCCGGGCATGGAAACCATTCAGTAAGTGACAGTTCTTTGATCGATGGTGATCACCTCGATAGACATGTTAATGAGGGTACGGTTGGAACGATAAAGGAAATGGGTACCTGAACAATGTAAAGTAAGTCTAAAATACCTACACAATAACTATAATCATAATAAACGTACAATAAAACAGCGGAGAAGCCGTGGATTAAATAAAAAGGCTGTAGTTATCAGCAGGGAGACGTGAATCCCGTGGCGAAGCAAGGAAGGGATTGTAGAGACCAGAGCGACAGACAGCCTTATATAGGCAGACAGCCAACAACGTGGAAGGCGTTGGGATGGGGGACCCAACGCCGCCTCACACGGTGACCAAGCTGCAGGCTATGGACGTATATATGTACTTAAGTAGGATTCAGTTAGCGTTGGGAACCCACGTACCAAATTTCTTGAAGATGGGCCCATAAGTAACAAAGACCATTGGAAAGTTCAATATGGCGGCGACAGTGGCGTCATACCACTGAAATAAGTACGTACATCGGTTTCGGTTAGTGCAGGAAAGCTGCCTACCAAATTTCGTGAAGATGGGGCCATAAATAAGAAAGGTCAACATGGCGAACGTTGTCGACCGTTATGACCGTTACGCGCAGAATTTCGAAATGAAACCTGCTTAACTTCTGTAAGTAAGCTGTAAGGAATGAGCCTGCCAAATTTCAGCCTTCTACCTACATGGGAAGTTGGAGAATTAGTGACGTTGGAAAGTTCAATATGGCGGCTGACAGTGGCGTCATACCTCCGAAATAAGCACGTACATCGGTTTCGGTTAGCGCAGGGAAGCCACCTACCAAATTCACACATTTTCTGTGTGAACGTCCAAATTTCTGCCTCTGGTAATGTGCCTTACAGGCATTAACAACAATTAAAGAAAATTAGTTTTGTGTCCTCAGCAGTGTTAAGAAAGAAAGGCTTTGGTTTGGGATAAAAGGAAAAAAGGTGTAAAGAAAGGAAAGTTGCCTTTTTCTTTTATATAGTGTAGAGAGATGTCTTCGCTGACGATATAAGCGCCTTTTGGGGACCGTCGTGGTGGGTCTTGTGTAGACTGGTGAGACGTTCCTGCCATTAACCGGCTGGGATGGCACTGTCGGTCCTCCACTCCTGTGCGTGTCTTCATAATCCGACCTGACGACCTCATAATCATATACGTGCAAAAGAAAGTGTGAAGCGCCTTAATATTATTTTGCCGTGGTCTAGAAAAGGGATCCCGTGTTTGGAGTTGTCTGGGCTATAGCTAAGGGGGAGGAGGAAAAAAATTAAAAGTGCTCACTTTGACTTAATGCAGAAGCGCAGTCAGCGTCTCAAAGGCCGGCACAGCTATGCGCGTGCGCCGGCTGCTCGACTTTTGCAGGGCAGGAGATGCCACTTTTTGCGGACACGTTCACGTGATCAAAAGTCTCCGCGCTCTTTGGAGGTCACAGTGGACCCTTGACTTACGAACTCAATTCGTTCACGAGGGCTGGTTGTAACTCAAGTTGGTTGTAAGTCAAGACTATTTTTCTCATAAGAAATAATGGAAATACCCATAATGCGTTCCAAACCTCCCACTGCTACACTTACTTAACCTTTTCATAAAAAAGGGTTGTAGAATGTGCATAATTTACCCAAACACCAATAATTTTTCTAATGTACTAACCAAAAAGTTAAAAAAAGTGCCTAGCCTACCAGAAACAACAATTTCATACTGTACTCACCATTTAATTTAACATCTTTGGGCTGCAGAAAGGGAGGAGGAGGAGAATGAAATGGAAGATGGTTATTGTTTAGCAGGAGCCTCCTTATTCACATCTTTTCTTTGTAAAATTATGGAGATGGTGGATTTCGACATGCTGTACATACCGTATTTATCTCCCAAAAATTAGCATTATAAAATCAGGTGCGCGTCATACACGAGGAAACTTCTTCTGCTTGGGCTCGCTCGCCCACTCGCGCTCTCTCTCTCGCTCGCTTGCTCGCCCACTTGCGCTCTCTCTCTCGCTCGATTGCTCACCCACTGGTGCACTCTCTCGCGCTCGTTTGCTCGCCCACTCGCGCTCTCTCTCTCTCTTACTTGCTTGCCCACTCGCGCTCTCTCTCTCGCTTGCTTGCTTGCCCACTCTTGCTCTCTCGCGCACTCGCACGACAGTGCTCGCTCTCTCTCTAAACGCCTCCTATACAATCACAACGCGCATCGTACACAGGCCAAAACTTTTTTCGCAATTTTCTTTGTAAAAATTAGTGTGCACGTCTTACACGAGAGTGCATGGTACATGAGTAAATATGGTATTAGCAGGATCGGTCACATGAACACCACTCTCATATTTCCGCACAATTTCCTTCTTCGTTTCGATTGTGATCGCTTTCTTTACCTTCATTACCTTCTCTTCCTTCCTTAGCAATGATGCGTCTTGCTTGCCATGGTCTTAGTGAATTATATATATAGATAAATCACTTCACTGACAGAAATTACATCCACAAACACATGTATCTGGGCTCCGACTGACGCTTACGAACATTCTCGGCTGTTTGTTTACAATCGCACAAGCGGATACACGTGACCGCATTCGGGTCGTAACGCAAGATATTGGTCATAAATCAAAACAAAACTTTTGGTCGTAAATCAAGTTGTTCGTATGTCAGGCCGGTCGTATGTCAAGGGTCGACTATATATATATATCTATACCAATAAAAGGCAAAGCCCTCACTCACTCACTCACTGACTCACTGACTGACTGACTGACTGACTGACTGACTCATCACTAATTCTCCAACTTCCCGTGTAGGTAGAAGGCTGAAATTTGGCAGGCTTATTCCTTACAGCTTCCTTACAAAAGTTGGGCAGGTTTCATTTCGAAATTCTACGCGTAATGGTCATAACTGGAAGCTGTTTTTCTCCATTTACTGTAATGGAGATGTGCTTGAAACCCGTGGGGGCGGAGTTTCGTGTGACATCATCACACCTCCCACGTAATCACGCAGTATGTAGAAAACCAGGAAGAGGCCCAAAAAGCGCTGAAGAAAACATGCATTATATAATTGAGAAGGCAGCGAAACAATAAGAAGCGAGCGAGTGACATATACAACCATATTCATGAGTGCTGCTACTTTGGAAACAAAGCACAGTGTAAACCTACACTTTAAATTAAGTTTATAGACAGGCTGCCGCTAGCGTTTGTAATTTAGTGCCTGCCCATATAAGGCCGTCCGTCAGCGGCAATCCAATAGCAAACTGCCACGGATAAATATTCACGGGTGAAGGACTGTGCTTATGCAGAGGAAGATGAGATGGTCAGGGTGGTGTTTGGCACAAACTCAGCGAAACTGCGAGAGAAAGTTTTAAGTGCCGGGACTTAGGTAACATTAGACACAGCCATGGACATAGCACGACATGGCACCAGCACAGCTGGGAAACTTCGATGCATGTACACCGAGCGGCTCACGTGAACTGACGCAGTGCACAGACAAAAAGCAACAGTTCCGAAGAGCGCTGAACAAAAACCGAATTACACAATTGAAAAGGCAGCAAAAAAATATGACGCGTGTGATACATACAAGCATATTCATAAATGCAGCTACTGCGGAAACAAAGCACACGGTGGAAAAAGTGAATGTCCCGCTAAAGGAAGACAGTGTTAAAAAAAAAACCCGTGCATGCAGTGTGTCAGGTCTCAGATAAAGAAGAAGACGAGCTGTTTATTGATGCAGTAAGAAAC
>JANRMT010062837.1:37861964-37897433 GCA_026402145.1 Polypterus bichir lapradei | reverse complement strand
TGTGTGTGTATATATATGTGTATATGTATAGATATGTATATATATATGTTTATGTGTGTGTGTGTAAATATATATATATATTTATATATATATATATATATATATATATATATATATATATATATATATGACAGCAACACTCATCACTCACAACAGTGACAAAACAATTACATTGACAATCATGTTACGTTATTTTCAAAATGTTTCCTTTTCTTTTTCATTGCTTCTTTAACACACTACTTCTCCGCTGCGAAGCGCGGGTATTTTGCTAGTATATATATATATATATATATATATATAACTGATCACCCATTGGCCTCACTCACTGAGTGCAAGGGAAAAAAATAAAATGTAGTCTATAAGTTATTAAACAGTAAAACATTAACGTTTTAAGAAGTAAAGATACACTGAGCACCACTGGAGTGGTTTCAGGTAAACTACATTTTAAAGCCGGTATAACATAACAGGTAAGTAGTACTAACAGCAGCTAAAATGTATATGGATCATCTCTTGGTAGTTGATCCCTTTTGAAAGGCGCTACACAACGGCTGTGGTATAAAAATTACATTTTCTATGTGAACGTCCAAATTTCTGCCTGTGGTAATGTGCCTTGCCGGCATTACCAGCAATTAAAAGAAAATTATTTTTGTGTCCTGTGCAGTGTTAAGAGAGAAAGGCTTTGGTTTGGGATAAAAGGAAAAAAGGTGTAAAGAAAGGAAACTTGCCATTTTCTTTTATATAGTGTAGAGATAGGTCTTCGCTGACGATATGAGCGTCACGGTGGGTCTCGTGTAGACTGGAGAGATGGCCTTGTCATTAACTGGCCGGGATGGCACTGTCGGTCCTCCACTCCTGTGCGTGTCTTCATAATCCGACCTGACGACCTCATAATCGTATACGTGCAAAAGAAAGTGCGAAGCGCGTTAATATTAGTTTGTCGCGGTCTAGAAATGGGATCCCGTGTTTACAGTTGTCTGGGCTATAGCTAAGGGGAAGGAGGAAAAAATTCCTCCTTAAGTTTACTTTCACTTAAGGCAGAAGCGCAGTCAGTGTCTCAAAGGCCGGCACATCTACACACGCGTGCGCCGGCTGCCCGACTTTTGTAGTATTTTTGCAGTGCAGGAAACGCCACTTTTTGCAGACACGTTCACGTGAGGAAAAGTCTCCATGCTCTTTAGAGGTCTTGCTTTCTCTGCATACTGCGTTCATAGTCAGTTCACGTGAGCCACTCGGAGTACATGCATCGAAGCTTCTGAGCTGTGCCTGTACTATCTCATGCGATCTTGCGATGTCCGCGGCTTTATTTAATGTTAGCTAAGACCCGGCACTTAAAAGTTTCTCGCTACAGCAATTTTAACTCCATTACAAAGTGATCCAAAGTCGCGTTTATACCTCGTGTCTTTTCATTAAACTTGTATCTCGCGAATAAAGTATTCAGCGTTTTTCTTCACCGCTCTTTGGGAGCTCTTCCTTCTTTTCTACGTACTGCAGTCAGAGTCAGTTCACGTGATTACGCGGGAGGTGTAATGATGTCACATGCAGCTCCGCCCCCCACGGCCATCGAGCTAACGTCCATTACAGTATATGGAGAAAAATAGGTTCCAGTTATGACCATTACGCGTAGAATTTCGAAATGAAACCTGCCCAACTTTTGTAAGTAAGCTGTAAGGAATGAGCCTGCCAAATTTCAGCCTTCTACCTACACGGGAAGCTGGAGAATTAGTGATGAGTGAGTGAGTGAGTGAGTGAGTGCTTTGCCTTTTATTAGTATAGATATACGGCCATAGCCTGCAGCTCGGTCGCCGTGTGAGGTGGAGTTGCGTCCCTCATCATCACGCCTCCCACGTAATTGAGTGCCTGCCCATGCAAGATTGCACGACATAGCACAAGCACAGCTGAGAACCTTCGATGCATGTACTCTAAGCTGCTCACGTGAACTGACTTTGCAGGAGTGGGAAAGGTAAACCCATGCATGCAGTGTGTGATGTTAGATTCACGAGTACCGATTTGGGTAGTGATCACTTCGATGAATGAAACCTGTTCAAAAAACGCATTACACAATTGAGAAGGCAGCAAAAGAATATGAAGCGAGTGACGCATACAAGCATATTCATAAGTGCAGCTACTGCGGAAACAAAGCACGGTGTAAACCTTAAGTTTAAATTAAGTTCATAGACAGGCTGCCGCTGGCATTTGTCATGCCTACGACGAATACGATATTCGCGAGATACAAGTTTAATGAGAGAACGCAGGGTATAAACGAGACTTTTCATCACTTTGTAATGGAGTTAAAATTGCTGGTGAAGGACTGTGCTTATGCAAACGAAAATGAGATGATCAGGGATAGAATAGAGTTTGGTACAAACTCAGCAAAAGTGCGAGAGAAACTTTTAAGTGCCAGGTCTGAGCTAACATTAAATAAAACCGTGCATGTACTCTGAGCGGCTCACGTGAACTGACTGTGAACGCAGTATGCAGAGAAAGCAAGACCTCTAAAGAGCACGGAGACTTTTGCTCACGTGAAGCTTAAGTTTAAATTAAGTTCATAGACACGCTGCCGCTGGCGTTTGTCATGCCGAGAGACTGTGTTTGTGGAGGGATGAAGAGTTAAGGCTGGTGGGGGAATCACGTCATCATCTCCCCTCCCATTCACGTCATTTAATTCCGAGCTGAGCTCCGCTGACCTGCGCAGCTGATGCGGTCTTGCCGTTCTTTTTCCTTAGTGTTTAGTCCTCTCTCCTTTACTGATTTATATAAAGGAGAGTTGAGATCCGAGAGACTGTGTTTGTGTGTTTGTGGAGGGATTGAGATTTAAGGCGGGTGGGGGAGTCACGTCATCATCTCCCCACCTATTCACCTCATTTCATTCATTTTATTTCGCTCCGAGCTGAGCTCCGCAGCTAACGCGATCTTGCGGAAACAACTTTGTGACGCTGCCGCCAAACACTCACAGAAAAATCCACAAGTTAATGGACACGCTGTCACTAGAGTTTCTCCACACTCTGAATCCTCCAGGCACTCCTGAGTATAATCTAATTTTGAAGGTTGAGACACCAATAATGTTAATGAAAAACTTACAGCCACCGAAACTTTGTAACGGCACGAGACTTCAGGTCACGTGTCTGCAGAAGAACCAAATTGAGGCAACTATTTTTACTGGCAGTTGCTCAGGGGAGAGAGTTTTTATTCCTCGCATCCCCGTTATACCCTCTGATCTCCCATTTCAATTCAAATGCCTCCAATTTCCAGTAAGGCTCTGCTTCGCGATGACAATTAATAAGTCTCAGGGACAGACCCTACAAAAGGTTGCCATTGATTTGAGGCAAGATTGCTTTTCACATGGCCAAGTATATGTTGCATGCTCAAGAGTAAGCTCGCACAGCTTAGTCATATTACAACCGGAGTGCTGAACTGACAACGTGGTATACAAAGACAAATAATTATTGGTATATTTTCCCTCAGTTTAACAAGGTTTACTTTTCTTCTTAATAAAAATTTAAAAGCAGTACTTTGCCGCTGCAAAGCGCGGGTATTTTACTAGTAATCAATAAAAAGAAAAATGGTGAACTGTATGGAGGTTCAAATCCATAAGTATTAAAATCCATTAAAATGAGGCTAAAAATCTCACAGGCAAGGAAACTGTTCTAAAAATCCTGGTGCATCCCTTTATCTTGGCATCTCCTCCCCTTATCCTGACTGGACCTTGCAGATGGAGAAGATGCCAGACCAAAAGGTACAGCTATCCTACTTAAACAGTGTGCCCGGGTCCATGCTGCTACAAGCCTCAACAGCAGTGCTACCCATCGGAATCCAGGCTTAGTCCCTTATTGTCCATGGACCACCACCAAGGCTCATCATTTGAACCCTTCCAACTCCCCCTGCCTTCCTGTACTTCCGAGAAGAGTCACCTGCCCCACCTGATCACTCCAGCTCCCTGAATTTTTCTCTTAGTTTTCTAATTTGTGTTTTTCATTAATGTTACATTTTTGTCTATTTGTCCTTTAAGAATTTCAACCTTTTAGAATTTTATTTTTATGTTTGGAGGTTTTTGTTTTATTTATTTATGTGATGCAATCAGGAGTAATTCGTTTTGTGATTGAGAGTGCTTCTGACTTTAGCAGACTTTCGATATAAATATAGACGCCATTCCAATTATAAAATTTTCTCGGTTGGTTAAAGAATAAAAAAGAAAAAAAAAATCACATTTCCTGGCAGTACCTAGTTTCCTTCTGAATAAGCCAAGTGTTAGGTTAGTTTTGCATTTCCTGAATACCTTCTTTAACTTAATTTCCTAATGTCCTTAATTTGTTCATTTTAGTGCAAGTCACATTTGCTGACTTATTCCTTACTCCTTGCCTGGTTTCTAGATGAAGTTTTCTGAAGTTACATCTATTAACTGTTTTTTTTATTATCTTCCAATTGGCAACCACAAAAAAACATGTCAATAATGATTATAGTAGGCAACATTATCAGGAAACATCTTTTTGCTAATATACTACTTAATGCTCAAATGAGAAAGGTGGGTATCACAAAGATTTAATGAATTGTGTGCCATCAGCATGTACTCCAAGTGTAACAATATATACTCAGCAAAAAAAGAAACGTCCCCTGACTTTCAACTGTTTTTACTTTCAGTAGACTTAATGTGTAAATATTTGTATGAACACTAAAAGAGTCAACACCATAAGACAAACTACAAATGTTTCACAATGTGTCCCTGAATGAAGGGAGGCTCAAAATCAAAAGTACCAGTCAGTATCTGCTGTGGCCACCAGCAGCTTGAAGTACTGCAGTGCATCTCCTCCTCATGGACTGGACCAGATTTGTCAGTTCTTGCTGTGAGATGTTACCCCACTCTTCCACCAAGGCACCTGTAAGTTCCTGGACATTTCTGGGGGGAATGGCCCTAGCCCTCACCCTGCGATCCAACAGGTCCCAGACGTGCTCAATGGGATTGAGATCTGGGCTCTTCGCTGGCCATGGCAGAACACTGACATTGCTGTCATGCAGAAACTCACGCACTTTTTGCCACTCCTTTCTGGTCCAGCGAAGGTGGGTTTGTGCCCATAGGCGGCGTTGTTGCTGGTGATGTCTGGTAAGGACCTGCCTTACAACAGGCCTGCAAGCCCTCAGTCCAGCCTCTCTCAGCCTATTGCGGACAGTCTGAGCACTGATGGAGGGATTGTGTGTTCCTGGTGTGACTCGGGCAGTTGTTGTGGCCATCCTGTACCTGTCACGCAGGTGTGATATTCGGATGTACCGATCCTGTGCAGGTGTTGTTACACGTGGTCTTCCACTGCGAGGATGATCAGCTGTCCTTCCTGTCTCCCTGTAGCGCTGTCTTAGGCGTCTCACAGTGTGGACATGGCAATTTATTGCCCTAGTCACATCAGCAGTCCTCATGCCTCCCTGCAGCATGCCTAATGCACGTTCACGCAGATGAGCAGGGACCCTGGGCATCTTTCTTTGGGTGTTTTTCACAGTCGGTAGACAAGTCTCTTTAGTGTCCAGCGTTTTTAGAACTGTGACCTTAAATGCTTACTTTCTGTAAGCTGTTAAGGTCTTAACGACCATTCCACAGGTGCATGTTAATTAATTGATTATGGTTAATTGAACATGCATGGAAAACATTGTTTAAACAATTTACAATGAAGATCTGTAAAGTTATTTGGATTTTTAAAACATTATTGTTGAAATACACAGTCCTGAAAAAGGGACGTTTCTTTTTTTGCTGAGTATAGTTGTTACTAAAGACCTGTCATAATTTTACCAGTGCAAATACAGTACATAGGAACTTCTAAAAGAAAAAAATACAGATGGAAGCACTGTTCTTAAATCTGCTTTTAAAATTCCTTCAACAATTTGTATATTTGGTAATATTCCCCTTTATCTTTTTCTGTGTCATCTCCATATCCCCGCTGTCTACTCTAAATCTGTTCTGTTGAGTGTTTAATAATTAAACATATTTCCTCTATCCATTTTGATTTGGATCTAACTTTTTCTAAATTGTCTTTTTTAAAATAGTTTATACAGTTTGAGACACGAGAACTCAAGAAAACACGCTGAGTCCACAGGCTTTATTTTGATCAAAACAGGCACAGTCAGGGTCTTTAGTCAAACGGGAGGTACCACTTTAATACACACAGACACAGCAAACAATCAGTAATCACAAACAACACCTTTATTCACAGAAAGTGAACAAAGCGACCGTCTAAGCCAGGCTCAGCCAGACATGAGAGGACGTCTGCAATGATGTGCACAGACCCAGGCAAATGGCAAATATCAAAAGCAAACGGCTGCAAACTAATAAACAACCTAATGAGTCAGGAGTTTGTATCTTTCTGCCAGTAGAGCCACTGGAGTGGAGCGTGATCCATTATTAGGGTTGACAGTCTGCCCTACAAGTAATAGCAGAGGGCCACCACTGCCCACTTAATTGCTAAGCATTCCTTCTCAATGGTCGAATACTAACGCTCCCTTGGGAGTAATTTCTTGCTCAGAAACATGATGGGATGTTCCCCCTCATCGAAACACTGAGAGAGCACCGCTCTCAAAATGAAAGCACTTGCAGCCGTCTGTAAAATTAATTTATTAGAAAAGTACAGATCCCACAGAACCGGGAATGAAGACAAAGAAGCCTTTAATTCAGAGAAAGGTCTTTCACAATCATCGGTCTAGACCAGGGGTCCTCAATCACAGTCCTGGAGGGCCGCAGTGGCTGCAGGTTTTTGCTCCAACCCATTTGCTCAATAAGAAGCACTTCCTGCTCAAGTAACACTTCTGTTTCACCTTAGTTGTCTCATTTATTAAAATTCTGAACCCTTATTGCTTATTTTAGTCTTAAATAGCTTTATTATTGGTTTTAATTGCTCCTAATTAGCAATAACATGCAAATGACAAAAGAGACCAGCATTTGTCCATTTAGCTTGTTACCATTTACACCTGTATGTATTTATCATGCACAATTGAGTTTAATTAAATATTTGGAAGGAAAGTGAAGAGAAAAAAAGTGAAGGACTGAGAATTACACATCCATTTTAGCCTTCATATCATTTGGATGATAAACTTAGAAAGGGGAAGAAAATCTAGGATATGAGAATTACCTGACATAGTAGAGTTAAAGCACTAACAAGCCATGAAATTAAATTATTGGCAAGAATTGCTTTCTATTTAAGCAACCGGGTTAGAACAAAAACCAGCAGCTACTGTGGCCCTCCAGGACTGTGAGTGAGGACCCCTGGTCTAGAAAATGGTACGTTTTTTTTGGCCCTTCGTCAGGTCATTGAAGTTCAGAATGAATTGTCTGTAATATCCAGCGAGTCTTAGGAAACCAAGAATCTGCTTCTGCATTTCACGACGTGGATACGCAAGTACTTTACCCACCTTATCCAACTGAGGTTTAATCAAACCATTCCCCATAGTATATCCCAAATGAATCCCCAATTTACAATTCTTAGGGTTAGCTTATCAACCCAGCCAGCCTCAAACTGTCAAGCACCGCTTGCAGATGGTCAAGATGCAACTTCCAATCATTATTGAAAATGACAACATCATAGAGATATGCCCCAGCATATTCAGAATGGGGGTTGCAGAATCTGATTCATCATCTGCTGAAAAGCCAATGGTGCACCATGGAGCCAAAATAGGAGCCTGGTGAATTCAAACAACTCATCTGGGGTATGAAATGCTGTCTTCTCGCAACCGGACACCTCCAGGGGTACCTGCCAGTATCCCTTTGTGAGATTCAGGATGGAAATATATGAGGCTTGTCTGAGTTTCTCCAACATATCATCAATGCACTGCATCGGGTACACATCAAACTTAGAAACATTATTCATGCCTCTAAAATCTATACACAACTGGACTGAACTGTCTGCCTTTGGAACCAGAAAAATTGGGCTTTGCCACTCACTTTTACTTTCGCGAATTACACCCAGTTTGAGCTTCTGCTTCATCTCCTCGCCTATCATATTCCTTGTCACTTCCATGGGATGATATAGGCACATCTGTATTTTAATGCCATATTCTGTTACGATTTTACCAAATTTACCAATTTCAGACTGGCCAGGCATGGCTGAAAAGACATCCAAATTTCCTTTCGAACAGTGACAGCAACTCAGTCCATCATATCATCACCAATAACAACCTCAGTCTGAGAGACTGCCACTGACGTGGCCAACAACTCATGTTGTTCATGTCACTCTTTGAAAAGATTAACATGTAAGATCTGCATGGGCTTTAACCAGCTGAGTATTCTAAGCTTGTAATTTACAGGACTCATATGCTCCTCCACTACCACTGAACCCAGCCACTTCACCTGAAATTTATGGGGGTCAGAAGGGATCAACACTAGGACTCAATCGCCATTTTTGAATTTGCAAAGTTTGCATTTTTCTGCCTCCTGTTCACACTGCTGATGCTCCACTACAAAAGAGGACAATTTAGAAATCTACTCTTGGAGCGAAACAACCGAATCAACAAATCACAAGGAATTCCAATATGCGTGAATATTTCTGATATAGCCATAGCAATAGCTTGGGCATTGGCCTTCCACAGAGCAGCCACCTTAGGGTACCTTGTTGCATAATTAACCAACATGAGCATATACTGGTAACCATTCTTACTCTTGAGAAGTGGGCCAGCAATGTCTAACCCAACCCTCTCTAAGGGGACATCCAAAATAGGCATTAGTGAGAAACAACTTGACAGTAGGGACATGATTTGCAAAACTGTTCCACATCTCAGCCCATATTCAGCTAATAAAAACATTTCAAAATGTGATCCCTGGTCTTCTGCATGCCAAGATTACCCCCTAAGACATGGGTGTGAGCAATTTTTAAAACCATTTCTCTGTGCTTGCTTGGGACCATCAACTGTTCGATCAGCAATCAGAAATCACCCAATATAAGAAAACATTCTTAATCAAAAAATGTGGTGTTTTGAAATTCGTGTCCTCCTGCTCCATTTAGTAAGAGTCATTTGTGAAATGTGCTTATTTAAATGCAAAGTCTAAGCTCTTGTCAGCCCATTGCAGGCACATAAACACAGTCAGAGTATCAGTCCCTGTTTCCCCCGGGCCCGATGCAGCACCCCACTCTTCTCCAGCCATTGTTTCTCCGGGGTCCACCATAGCTGCTGTGCCTGTAGCTCTAAGCCAGCTCCTTGACTGACTTTGTCAGCAGGAAATCCCACCCTCTCAATTGCAGAGACGGATGCCCTGCAGGTGGCTAGGATGTGTGGGAAGAGCCCATTCCTCTTCTTGAATAAAAGAGGCCAGGGTGAAGTGTCTGATATGATGGTCCAAACCTTATATTTCCCTTAAATTTCAGAGGGAGTAAAATAGTCTCATATTCTTTAACACCTGAACCACAGCGAATGTTAACCCAGTCCATATTTGTGTAGGTAATGAGCCTGAGTAAGTCATGGTGGACTACAAAGAGGTTACTACCAGAATCCAACAGGGCCGGGATTTTGCCTCCAACCAGCTTAATAGAGACCTTAAAATTGTCTTTCTTCATCAACCTGGGGTAAGCCTGAAAACTGCGTACCTGGGGCAGAATGAGGTCCATGGTCTGTGTAGGTAAGAGGCAGTACTCCCGAGCCAGATCCCCAGTTGATCACAACGAATGAACCTGTGCTCAATCCCAGCTGGTCTGTGTGCCCCCAGCAACTTTGTCAGCAACTTTGGGAGCCTGGTCTTGAGCAGGAGAAACAGAGGTAGGGGGTGGCAGAAGTCATTGCTCTGAGGAGAGGCAAGGATGAGGTGGAGACGGAAGTTGCGACCCATAGATTTGATGATTGGTCAGCAGACAGGGATGCAATGATTGGGTTGAAGTCAGAGCCAAGTTAAGATAGCCCCTCTGTTTACAGGTGGCTTGGGCACTCTCCAGTCTGCAGGTCAGGTCCAGCAGCAAGTGGACATCGCTCCGGAGAATCTTATTACAAAGGTTTTCACTTATCCCTGACAAGACTGTGTCAATACCAGCTTTGAATCAGGTCTCCTAAGTCATGGACCTGTCTCTGTATATGCCAATCTTGATCAATATGCCACAGCCAAAACTGATGTCCCAATGGGCTCATAGCTTGTGTGGAGGTGAATCTGTTGCTTCAGGAAGTCATAATTATCAAGCCTTTTTGGAGGGAGAATTTGCATGACCTGTAAGGCCTCCCCAGTAAAAAAAAGGGGGCCAAAACAGCTCCTCATCCCAGTACATCAGTGTTGCCATGTGTTCAAAACAGGATAGGAAATGCTCAGGGTCATCCGAGGGAGCCATCTTCACCAGCAGGTTGGCAAAGACAAGAGTGCCTTCTGGAGCCTCATCTCGTACACCTGTTGAGGATCCATCGGTGCAAGACCCCACTTCAGGTACCATGTGACACTTGAGCGACTGTCTTGCACTCGAGAGAAGATGCTGAGTCCTCAAGTTTCTTGAAAACCAAGCTTTATTTTCATCAAACAGACACAGCCAGTGTCTTTATTCAAACAGGAGCTACCACTTTAATACACAAAGACACAGCAAAACAATAAGTAATGAGGCCAGGTTAGTGGCCGGGTTAGACTGTTCCCCACATCAACCATCAGCCAACCGGCAAATTACGCGGTGCGGCTGCAAACCTGTGGTTACAAGCAATCCCTGCCTGCATTGATAGAGTTTCAGTGCAGTGCACAGATAGGGGGAGTGTCTTGGGGTCTGGAAAACCTCACAACTTCAATGTCTCCAGGAATATTTACTTTGTCCACAGATGCTTACAAATGTGTATACAGGTGAAGCCCTTTTAGTGTGACTTAAAATAAGTATAGACATGCTTCAAACTTTCAGAAGCATAAGATTTTCTTTTGCAATGAAAGCAAATTGCATAGGACCTTAGAGGGACTGTGAGTCATTCTCTGTCATTGCATTGGTAGCAAGGGAAAGATTAAAAAGAATACTAGGCTTTAATTCACCTTCATCTGAATAATTGTTCAGTGATTCACAGTTTAGTTTATGAGGGATGAACTGCATAAAGTAATGCAAACAGTATGAAATTTATGCTAGGTTTTCATGGTTGGTCAAAATAGTGTAATAAGAAAAAGGAAATCATTCTTTTCTTGAAAAATTCATTTGTCTCTAAAGATCATTAAAACTACAGTCAAAATCCACACCTCTCAGATCAAATATTTAGGCTGTTCACACAACACAGGAGTAAAGCAAGGCTAGGACCCAGCCACTAAATCCTGCATGAATGCCTAAAAAAATCCTTGAAATAACAGCTCAGCCATCCAGCCCATGATACATTAACTTAGAGAATATCTCTAAAGTATTATTTGAGCATGTCCCCCACCAAGCTCAGACATAGCCAATCAAATCTCTGAAGCCTGCAACTTCCACTTTTTATTCACAGAGACATGCAACTTTATCACTTTGGATTAGTATCCAATAACGTCTTTGAAGATGCTCATTTCTTTCCTTGGAGACCTATCTCAGAATCTCAAAGAAGCAATCCTTTTTTATCACAGCCCTTTGCTGGGCAGAGGTATAAACAAGTAGATACATTTCTTTTAAGCTTCAGAACACAGAGAATTATAAATACAAGCACAAGCACTGTCATTTAAAAAAAATAGTTTCAAAATTAAAAATGAATGCTACTGTGTAACATGCCGTGATGTAGCGAGATGGTGACGTTCTCCACTTTGATGTTTGGCTGAACTGCTTATGAGCAAATATGGCATGTCCTTCTTTCTTCTTTAACTTTTTAGGTACATGTTCAAATAAATAATGTGACCCCTGCTATGCAGTCTGTCATGTAATTCAGCATTTTTCTTTAAAGAGTGAATTTTGAGCATTCAGCTGCATGGCTCAGAATATTAATTGATGGAGGAGAAAATAGACAGCGGGTTAAACTACAGTTATCAATATCAATTAGTATGAAGTGTGTAGTTTCAAAAACAAAAAACCACAACCATTTCTGTGTTTCTAAAAATGCTTGTTTAATGAGTTTTACTCAACTATTACACATATTATATATTTCATGCTTTCAAATTATAATGTTACTAATACTAATCAGTTAAATTTAAAGAACCTGACAACAGTATACTCAATAATAAGATGCCAGTCCACTATGAAATTCATCCTTTATACAGCAGAGTCTCACTTATCCGACATAAACGGGCCGGCCGAACGTCGGATAAGCGAAAATGTTGGATAATGGCAGGTGTTAAGAAAAAGCCTATTAAACATCAAACTATGTTATAATTTTACACATTACGAACGTAATAATCATGTTTTACAAAAAAACAACAGAATAAATTAACTGAAAAAATGAACTTACAGTTACAGAATTGTCTGACGTTATGACGGTATGTACTGTACTTAAAAAGTTCAGTCCTGTGATGATTTACAGACATTTTTGATCATAGTCTGCTTTCCTGACGAGTGCCGTTTCTTCGCTGTGAAGTCTCACCATCTTTGCAGCATCATTATGTCGATTCCAGTAGCTTCTTCTTGTTGCTCAATGTAATTAATTGCAGTTTCTAGAGCCTTAACTCCGTCACTCATATAGTCAACATCCGTACGAGCGTATACTGTTTACTACAGCATTGTGACTACGTGTGTGTGCTTGTGCTGTGACGTGCGAGTCCCCGTCTTGCACACGAAAACTCGAAGCTGAATCTCAGTACTTTTAGCAACACCAGCTTTATTAAGCTTGAAACAGCAACAGCGCGGTTATCTGTTGTAGCGGGATCTGCCATTCTCCTATACACAGACACAGCAGTCAGGCAGGGTCGGGGGAAAGTAATACTGTGCCGTGCACATTTATAATGTTCCTTGTTCCTTGTATCACCCATCAACGGCAGGCGCTTATAGCATGTCCGCGATCTTTTCGGATTGGCTTTTATGGTGAACTGCTACAGCGCCATGAGACGCGATTCCTTTGGGACGCTCTTCCGCGTGTTGTCCCGTTGGGTGGAATCCCACAAGAATTTAGAAACTCACTCACACCCTCCATGATTCTTTTCAAAGGTAAAGTGCAGGTTAATTTGCTTTATGTATTTTTACTTTATATTTTGTATTAATCATTTTTATATGAATAGTTTTGGGTTGTGGAACGAATCATCTGAGTTTCCATTATTTCTTATGGGGAAATTCGCATTGATATACGAGTGCTTTGGACTGCGAGCACATTTCCAGAACGAATCATGCTCGCAAACCGAAGTTCCACTGTAATTAGCTGCGGCAGAGTCGGGAACAACAAAAAATAGACTACGCTAATGCTCGCAACTTGCAGTTCTTGTTGCCGATTGATTCCTTTTTTTTTTGTTTGTTTTTTTTGCAGTGGGACGTCGGATAATACGGAATGTTGGATAAGCAAAGGTAGGATAAGTGAGACTCTACTGTATATACATTCTGGAGAACTGCAGAAAGAGAAAGAGACAGAGAGACCACATGTCATGGACTGATGGGATGTCATGGTACAGAGTAGCCCCTGTGTTTCAACAAACAATCCTAATCAGCCATACCTCAGTTCTCCATTCCCTGCTTGACACCATTCATATAGAGCAACAATTTAATTCAAGTGACCAGTAGAATACAGCTGAGTCCATAAGTATTTGGACAGTAACACAATTTTCATAATTAATATGCCACCACAATGAATTAGAAATGAAGAAATAATAACATGAATGAAGTGTAGGCTTTCTGCATTAATTCAAATGGTTTAACAGAAACACTTGTATAGTATGAGCCATTTAGGAATGAGAGCTATTTTTATAAATGTTCCAACCCCTCCCTTTTTTCAGAGGCTTAAAAGTATTTGGACAATTGACTGTCAAGCTGTTCCACAGCCATTTTCTGTAGTGTCAGTATTTTGGTAGATGTTGGTAGATGATGTGCACGATCAGTGGTAAACTGTTATAGAAACAGATAAATAACTTAAAACTGTATTCAACAAAGCATACGTCTGCCCATTTTCTGATCACCATACAGTTAGGCCCATTAGTATTTAGACTGTGACACAATCCATAGCCAGGTGGGAGAAGTTTTCTCATTTCTTAATTAACCACTAAGGAAGTAGAAGGTCTGGCGTTGATTCCAAGTATGGAATTTGCATTTGGAAGCTGTCACTCTGAACTCTCAATAGGAAGTCCAAAGAGCTGTCCATGCAAGTAAAAACAGGTCATCATTAAGCAGAGAAACCCATCCAAGAGATAGCAGAAACACCAGGAGTGGTTAAATCAACCATCTGGTACATTCTTAAAGAGAAGGAATGCACAAGTGAGCTCAGCAACACCAGAAGGCCTGGACAATCATGGAAGAAAACTATGCTAGATGATCCCAGAATTCTATCCTTGCTGAAGAAAAAACAGTTCACGACATTTAGCCAAACAAAGAAAACTCTCTGAGAGGTAGTCCCATCATTGCCAAAAGTCTACAATCAAGAGAAGACTTCACAAAAATAAATACAAAGGGTTTACCATAAGGTTCAGACCACTGAGCTATCCTCAAGTACAAATTAGAATTTGCCAGAAAATAACTTTAAAAACAGTCCAGTTTTGGAACAGTTTTCTTTGGACAAATGAAATTAAGATCAATATGTATCAGAATGATGGATAGAGAAGAATATGGACAAGAGAAGGAACAGCTTATGATCTGTAGCATACCACATCATCTGTGAATGGAAGTGGGTCACTGGTGTTTATGGATGATATGACTACTGATGAAAGTTGCAAAATGATGTCTGAAGTGTGCAGGGCTATACTGTCTGCTCGGATTCACACAAATTCTGCAAAACTGATAGGATGATGCTTTACAGTACAGATGGGCATTGTGTCAAAACATACTGTAACAGTAAACCAAATACTTTTCAGGGCCAAGAAGTGGAATATTCTGCAATGACCAAGGCAATCAAATGACCTCAACCCAATTGGCCATGCATTGCACATGCTGAATACAAAACTGAAGGCAGAAAGTTCCAACGAACAAGCAGCACCAGAAGACAGCTCTAGTTAAGGACTGGCAAAGCATCAGTAGTGGAAACCCAGCACTTGAAGAAGGCCATGGGCTCCAGACTTCAGGCAGTCATTTACTGCAAAGGACTTTGAACCAAGTATTGAAAATGGTTGTTATATTCATGATTATGTTAGTTTGTCCAAATACCTTTGAGCCCCTGAAAATGGGGGGGACCATGTATAAAAATGGCCTTCTTTTCTGTTTTTGTTAAATGCCTTACATTAAAACTGCAAGTCTACACTTGAATCACATCTTGATTGCTTCATTTCAAATCCATTGTGGTGGCACACAAAGCCAAAATTATGAAAATTGTATCACTGACTACTCGACGAAAACTGTAAGTCTACTTGTCACTTCTTGGGTCATTCAATAACAAAGAAGCTCAGGCACAACCCACCCACAAGTTGCTTTTTTCAGTTATGGTCTTTTAATGTCCTAGCCACTTGTATTGCCTTAGGCTAATTAGCCAGGCCAGTAAATTCCTGTTTAAGATTTGTAGCTATTGAGTGCCCAGTTTTTTCTGATAAATAGACTCAATTTAAAGATTAGACATTGCTTGACATTAATAAAAAAACATCATTAATCTACAGTTAGGTCCATAAATATTTGGACAGAGACAACTTTTTTCTAATTTTGGTTCTGTACATTACCACAATGAATTTTAAATGAAACAACTCAGATGCAGTTGAAGTACAGACTTTCAGCTTTAATTCAGTGGGGTGAACAAAACGATTGCATAAAAATGTGAGGCAACTAAAGCATTTTTTTAACACAATCCCTTCATTTCAGAGGCTCAAAAGTAATTGGACAATTGACTCAAAGGCTATTTCATGGGCAGGTGTGGGCAAGTTCGTCGTTATGTCATTATCAGTTAAGCAGATAAAAGGCCTGGAGTTGATTTGAGGTGAGGTGCTTGCATGTGAAAGATTTTGCTGTGAACAGACAACATGCGGTCAAAGGAGCTCTCCATGCAGGTGAAAGAAGCCATCCTTAAGCTGCGAAAACAGAAAAAACCCATCCGAGAAATTGCTACAATATTACGAATGGCAAAATCTACAGTTTGGTACATCCTGAGAAAGAAAGCAAGCACTGGTGAACTCAGCAACGCAAAAAGACCTGGACGTCCACGGAAGACAACAGTGGCAGATGATCGCAGAATCATTTCCATGGTGAAGAGAAACCCCTTCACAACAGCCAACCAAGTGAACAACACTCTCCAGGGGGTAGGCGTATCGATATCCTAGTCTACCATAAAGAGAAGACTGCATGAAAGTAAATACAGAGGGGGAAATGCAAGGTGCAAGCCACTCATAAGCCTCAAGAATAGAAAGGCTAGATTGGACTTTGCTAAAGAACATCTAAAAAAGCCAGCACAGTTCTGGAAAAACATTCTTTGGACAGATGAAACCAAGATCAACCTCTACCAGAATGATGGCAAGAAAAAGGTATGGAAAAGGCGTGGAACAGCTCATTATCCAAAGCATACCACATCATCTGTAAAACACGGTGGAGGCAGTGTGATGGCTGCCAGTGGTACTGGGACACTAGTGTTTATTGATGATGTGACACAGGACAGAAGCAGCCGAATGAATTCTGAGGTGTTCAGAGCCATACTGTCTGCTCAAATCCAGCTAAATGCAGTCAGATTGATTGGGCGGCGTTTCATGATACAGATGGTCAATGACCCAAAACATACAGCCAAAGCAACCCAGGAGTTTATTAAAGCAAAGAATTGGAAAATTCTTGAATGGCCAAGTCAGTCACCTGATCTTAACTCAATTGAGCATGCATTTCACTTGTTGAAGACTAAACTTCAGACAGAAAGGCCCACAAACAAACAGCAACTGAAAGCCACTGCAGTAAAGGCCTGGCAGAGCATTAAAAAGGAGGAAACCCAGCATCTGGTGATGTCCATGAGTTCAAGACTTCAGGCTGTCATTTCCAGCAAAGGGTTTTCAACCAAGTATTAGAAATAAACATTTTATTTCCAGTTATTTAATTTGTCCAATTACTTTTGAGCCCCTGAAATAAAGGGATTGTGTTAAAAAAATACTTTAGTTGCCTCACACTTTTATGCAATCTTTTTGTTCAACCCACTGAATTAAATCTGAAAGTCTGCACTTTAACTGCATCCGAGTTGTTTCATTTAAAATTCATTGTGGTAATGTACAGAACCAAAATTAGAAAAAAGTTGTCTCTGTCCAAATATTTATGGACCCAACTGTATATGCAAGATATTGTTCTCCACTAAAGGACTGCTATTTTTGTACTTACAAAAAGAAAAATTAGGCGTTGAGTTTTTTAAGGTGTTTCTTTACTTACAAACCACTACTGAACAATAACTTTTTCTGGTCTATCTCTTCAAAAGCATTCTAAGTTTTGGAGTTCACTAAATTAAACACATAACAACAAAATAGCAAAATCCAAAAAAAAACAAAGTCGACAGGTGGTTTATATAGGACTCTTCGGGTGACACCTGAAGGCTCTATTAGATTGCTAGTGGAAAAGAAACTGTGGAAAACTTTTTAAATTGAAAAAAAAGATAAAGTAGTGGAGGGAAAATTAAGAAAAGAAAGCTATAATTGTAACCTTTAGTATAATGGGTAAAAAAGTAAAGCATGACAGATTGTAGATTCCCTATGCAACCTCCACATTCGGCTGCAACCCCAACCAAGGCATATTACACTGTCAAACAATTCCAAGAAATATTATTAATTTGCAAGTAAATGTCCTTTTCCAATGCTGGTGTCACACAGATGTTAAATCTTAAAGAACTTGACACGTTTTGGTGATGTTCAGAAATAATCAGGTGTAGCAGCTCGTGTCCGTTCCAAATATCTGAAGTACAGTATTATGCTTTGATTTGTAGTCTACTGGCAACAGAAACCTTTTCTGCAGACAACTTAGGTGTGCTGAATTTTTGCATTTTTCTGCACACAATGTTAAATGTAAAATCAAATTTACTTCTGTTTTTATACTAGTAAATCCTGTTCTCCTTCTGTTTTGTCTTTAATCATTTCCAGTTAGTACATCATGGTACTGGATAACTAGATTCAGAAAATGGTCGGTTGTTTTTTGGAGAAAATGTTTCATAGTCTTATTAACCGTTATTGTTTAGTTTTGTAAGATGAAGGCCACCCTAGATATATTATATGGATTTTTGTTTCAGGTGACTATTAATAATAAGCATGCCGTTAATTAATTTGCATTCTGTGAAAGCTACTTGGAAAGAAAATGTAAGACAACATATGACAAAAGATTCACAGTTTTGCATTTCCCTCTTCACTGTTCTAATATATTGCTACTCCTTCCTTTATTCATATTCATAGTTAACTATCTTTTTGTGTGTATAGGAAATGAATATGAAAGTCCACACTGAAAAAAAAGTTTATTTTTAACAGTTCCTCATGGTGAAAAGAATTTGTTTGCTGGAAGGACGTATACAGTAAACCTTCAAAAGGTTTCTTCAAAATGAAAAGTAGCATCAGTGCAGATAGTACTTTTATTATTTCATGTACAGTTCAGTTTATTTGGGAATGAAGTTGATCTGTAGGCAGCAATGAATATCAATCAATATTCAATGCATCATAAGATAAGAACAACTGTGACCTGGGTATTTAATAAGCTTTGATCTCAAATAAATTAACTACTTATTATTCTTTTATATACGTTGTGATGGGTGGCCAGAGCCATTACCCAGCCAAGACACCAGCTGGATATACAGTGCATCCAGAAAGTATTCACAGCACATCACTTTTTCCACATTTTGTTATGTTACAGCCTTATTTCAAAATGGATTAAATTCATTTTTTTCCTCAGAATTCTACACACAACACCCCATAATGACAACATGAAAAATGTTTACTTGAGATTTTTGCAAATTTATTAAAAATAAAAGAATTGAGAAATCACATGTACATAAGTATTCACAGCCTTTGCCATGAAGCTCAAAATTGAGCTCAGGTGCATCCTGTTTCCCCTGATCATCCTTGAGATGTTTCTGCAGCTTAATTGGAGTCCACCTGTGGTAAATTCACAGGACATGATTTGGAAAGGCACACACCTGTCTAAATAAGGTCCCACAGTTGACAGTTCATGTCAGAGTACAAACCAAGCATGAAGTCAAAGGAATTGTCTGTAGACCTCCAAGACAGGATTGTCTCGAGGCACAAATCTGGGGAAGGTTACAGAAAAATTTCTGCTGCTTTGACGGTCCCAATGAGCACAGTGGCCTCCATCATCCATAAGTGGAAGAAGTTTGAAACCACCAGGACTCTTCTTAGAGATGGCCAGCCCTCTAAACTGAGCGATCGGGGGAGAAGGGCCTTAGTCAGGGAGGTGACCAAGAACTCGATAGTCACTCTGTCAGAGCTCCAGAGGTCCTCTGTGGAGAGAGGAGAACCTTCCAGAAGGACAACCATCTCTGCAGCAATCCAACAATCAGGCCTGAATGCTAGAGTGGCCAGACGGAAGCCACTCCTTAGTAAAAGGCACATGGCAGCCCGCATGGAGTTTGCCAAAAGGCACCTGAAGGACTCTCAGACCATAAGAAACAAAATTCTCTGGTCTGATGAGACAAAGATTGAACTCTTTGGTGTGAATACCAGGCGTCACGTTTGGAGGAAACCAGGCACCGCTCATCACCAGGCCAATACCATCCCTACAGTGAAGCATGGTGGTGGCAGCATCATGCTGTGGGGATGTTTTTCAGCGGCAGGAACTGGGAGACTAGTCAGGATAAAGGGAAAGATGACTGCAGCAATGTACAGAGACATCCTGGATGAAAACCTGCTCCAGAGCGCTCTTGACCTCAGACTGGGGCGACGGTTCATCTTTCAGCAGGACAACGACCCTAAGCACACAGCCAAGATATCAAAGGAGTGGCTTCAGGACAACTCCGTGAATGTCCTTGAGTGGCCCAGCCAGAGCCCAGACTTGAATCCGATTGAACATCTCTGGAGAGATCTTAAAATGGCTGTGCACCGACGCAGGCTGTAATTGCTACCAAAGGTGCATCGACAAAGTATTGAGTAAAGGCTGTGAATACTTATGTACCTGTGATTTCTCAGTTTTTTTATTTTTAATAGCATAACAAAATGTGGAAAAAGTGATGCGCTGTGAATACTTTCTGGATGCACTGTAAGGACCCGGGGAGAGAGTATCATGATCAATAAGCATCTGCAAGGCTAGAGCACCCCTGGTTTTCACAACATTTAATTGTGTGAGTGTGAAAGGGTATTTCTTAGGTTCTACATGGAGAAATGCTGAGAAAGTTGAGTTTTTTCCCCAGATATTTCTAGCTGATAGATACTGATTGGTTTATTGTACCAAAGTAATATGGGGCTTAGTTGGAAGATGTCAAGCAAACATTCACGACTCGAATTGAAACAGCCGAACATCTGATATATACTGCTGACGGAAAAGCAACGGCTGCAAATTCTGAATACAAACTCAGAGAAGGACTTGCTGCAATGGAAGATGGATGCAGAAGGAATAATATTAGAATTGAAGGTATCCCAAAGAATTGTGAAATTCCAAACCCAGTGAAATTCGTAGCTGAACTATTCTCAAAAATAATTGGAGAGGACTTTAAATCAGACACAGAGATAGCAGCAGCTTACCACATACGGGGATCAAATACCACTAAACCTAGGAGTCTTATTGTGTGCTTCAAAAAGTTACAATTTAAATTGCATGTAATGTCACTTCTCAGACAGAAACAAGAGATTATATTTGAATAAAACCACATTCGTATTTTCCCTGATTTCTCACCTTTAACAGCTGCTAAACGCGCCACATTTTACAACATTAAACAGCGGTAACGGAAAGCTGAAATCAGATACAGCCTCTTGTACCCTGCCAAACTGAAAGTGGATATTCAAGACAAGCATTACTTCTTTACCTCTATGGAGCAAACAGAAAAAGAGTTAAGAAAACTGATCCCAACACTTTTTAGAAATACGATCGTGAGTTCCATCCTGTCATGGCATGGCAAAGAAGATCTTACTGGCTGTTTGATCCACATGCAATGGTACTGGTGCTGTAATTATACATCCTTTACCCTTCTCAGCCACTTTTTGTTTATACTTTATTACAATTTTATGTGCATAGGTATGTATGTGTGGAAGAAATTAATCATTTGATTAATTAATTATTATTATTGTTATTATTGTATTAGGGTTTACTATGCTTATCCAGGGCCACTTTTTAACACCATTCCCTGGGTTTGCTATCTCAAGATTGTTGATGATTATATTTTATGCTTATAGTAATTGGACTGTATTGGCAATAGATATCTCAATTTTATTCCTCATACACCACTGCTGGGGGGCTTGTTTTGTTTTGGACGTGCTCTGTCTCTAGATATGTCAGAGGACTGGGACTTTGTGAAGTGTGCTCCAGCATCAAGTGGGGAGGCGGTTTTGGGGGGACTAGGGGGGCAGAGAAAGAGAGCAAGCTATCTGTAATATATCCTTTTAATCCTTATAAGTGCCAATGTAACAATAGGCTTCATGGCAATAACTCCTGGGAAAATTGGAAATTAAGGTCAAAGCTGTCTTATTTTCAGATAACACTAAAAAAGTTCAGAAGCAATGTCTCAGAGACTGGACAGTTAACTTTGTGAGATGGAATGTTAAAGGCCTGAATTACGAATTAAAGAGAAAGAAAGTATTTTCTCACCTAACAGGTCTAAATGTTAAAATAGTATTTTTACAGGAGACCCACTTAAAGCAAGGATCAGTTTCGGCTGCACAAAGACTGAACTGGCCAAATGTTCCATTCCAGCTTTACAAAGAAAACTAGAGGTGTGGGACTTCTCATATATAGAATGCTCTCATTTGTAGTATCAGATGTAGTATCTGATCCTGAAGGGAGATATGTGATTGTCATAGGTAATTTATTTAATTGTAAAATGATTTTGATAAATATTTATGCACCCAATGTCGATGATAGGGAATTCATGCAAAATGTATTTGCATCCATTCCCAATGTGAAAACTCATAAAATTATAATGGCTGGGGAATTTAATTGTGTTTTAAATCCAGAACTAGACAGGTCTCCTGCCACAGGGGCGATGACATCTAACACTGCAAAACAATTTTGTCTTAAAGTTCTAAGAAGGTTTTATCACTCTTTGAAGATCTTTACTCCTGAAAGCTGGATGTGCTGGAGGACCCTAACTACAGACCTTCTCAACCCCTAAATTTTTGAATTGTATCTCTCTGTAACCTTCCACCATTCAGACTTCTCCATAACACTCCAACAGCACTTATACAAGACCACAGACAGTGCACTGAGAACACCATACCTGAGAGAGTGTCCTGAGAGCTACAGCCACCATTGTAATGCCTCTCAATGGAGATCTACCATCAGAGTCTGTTTTGGATTGTTTGGAGAATTTTTTTTTAATAAAAGTGGAGAGTAACTTTATTATTTGTATCATGATCAATTTGTGGTTGTTTTGTCACTGTTATGGCGTTCTGGCAGCACTGTAAGTAGTCTTTTACACACTGCATTTCCCAGCTAGGAACCAGGTACATTTTTTAAGATAATACTCTCTGCTAGACACAAGTCGTCTCAGGATCCATCAAGTAGATTGCCATTTCAGGCCTAATTAGGTGGTTCCAAAGTATATAAACACAGGAGAAAAGGAATGTAACCATTTGGCCTGGACTCTGCGTGTGGTACCTTCTTAATGGCCATTTTCCTGACTCTTTTGAGTTGAAAATTTGCATGTTTTCTTATTTTTTGGGGTTTTTTTTATTGGTTTGGTGAGCAATTACATTTTGAGCTGGAGTAGGCTTTGGGTCGGTGTCGTGTGTTCTTATCACCACAGCCTTTTAGATGTGTTACAGTATATTAGTTAAAATTACAGCACAATCACAAGAGAAAAGGGTCTGAGTAACAAAAAAATATTTTGTCATTCTAATTATTAAAGTGAGCTTTGTGTTGTTTTCAGGCATTTTCAATTTTCTTTTTTTCCCTTTTCCTCAAATAATTCTGGAAACTGTTAAGTGGGAAATATCGGTTAATTGGTTCAGCTTTTCACCTCTTCCATGAAAAATTCCTGCGTGATATATTTATTGTTAATAAATAGTTTTGCATTTGGTTATGATCTCTCTTTATTAATTGTACTTAAATGTATATTCATTAAAGTCATTGGGTTCTTTTAAATGTGTGGTTGAGGCTTGGCAGTTGTCAAGTCCATCCATTTTGGGCATTGTTGAATTGCCAGCATGTGAAAACTAGGGCATTGATTGAAATTTTATATATTCTGTAAGATGCACCATCTACAGCCTAGGGTTTTGGAGTGATAGATGAATAATGTATAAGCAATAGATGAATAATACATAAATATTACTTCTTCAATCACATCATTCATAAACTGCTTTATTGACCTAAAATGGTGTCGGTTTAAGGGCATACGTTCTTCTATGATACCTGTATGAAGAGTAAGTCAATAATAAACAATCATAAAGGTATGAATTTTAGTTTAGGTCAATCTATTCAAAATGTAGATGCTGCCTTTGACAAAGATTTCACTTTCAGATGTCACAGCTCTGTGCAATCAAAAGCCTGCTTTTTCTAGCTTAGAAATATTACAAATATGCAGCATGCCTCTGTCATGAAGCAGCTGGCCCAGATGATGTCTCTCCCTCCACACTAAGACAACATGCTGATAGACTAGCACCTGTGCTTACACATATTTTTAATTAATCTTTGGCTCAAAGCTTAGTTTTTAGTTCTCCATTAATATAGTCTTACAAGAGCTTCTCATTAGGAAACTTTTCATATTAATTTGGACTATGCCAGACAGTGAAGGAGTCGCTAATGCTGAGCACAGCATCAAATCAGGAGTGTGTTCTTTCTCTTCCCCATTTTTCTCTGTATTATAAACAGCTTCACCTCCAATGACCCCTCAATAAAACTGGTGAATCACCTTTATCACCCCGATCAAAAACTGGGATGATGTGCCATATCAGGTAGAGGTTGGTCAGCTGGCCTATTAGCGTGCCCTCAACAATCTTGACCTTAATACACTTAAAATATTGGAACTCATTGTAGACTTTAGGAGTCCCACACCACCATAACACCTAATAACCTCCAACGTCACCCCATACACACCTTTGTTAAGTTAATGATGTCATAGTGAATAGGGTGGAATCATTTCAATTTCTTTCTACTCCTATTTTTCACAGTCTTTCCTTTTTATGTATTTTGTTTCTCTGCCAGCTTAAAAAATACATACATGACAGTAAAGTTCAACTCTCTTAAGCTGCAGTATCCTAAAAATATAGTTAAACTAGTGACTGGGAGCCCAATCAAATCGGGCTACAAATTCTGCATTTGTGAAATCCATACTTTCTCTGCAAAGAATTTTCGGCCAATGTAATGAAGAGCTTCCTGTTTAAATGGGGCTGCGAGACGTGAACTGAGCTTTTCGGCGCACCTCATTTGATTTTTTCCGGCAAACAAATTTTCAAAATAAACCGTATTATACGACTCTAATCAGAGTCGGAGTAATAATTATGTTGCCATGGTCATTTTAGATCTGAGATTGGCTAAAATTTAAACAATGACCATTGTGAATATCCAGCCATCATTACTCAGTTTGCTAATAGATGTCAGAAGGACGGATGCCAAAACCAAACTGCCCAAAGATAGATTTCGACGTACCAAGCAAATGGTGATATGTTCTAAATTACTTACGGTTCCAGAGCTGTCAATGGGTTTAAGACAGTCGACGATGTTAGTCCTGGAAAGAACGCCCCACCAAACCAACGTTCCAAAAACCAACCGAACTTACTGTTATCTGCTCGAACCAACACCGACTTACTATACTCGGCCGTCCAGCGGAGTCACTGAAGCATTCGAACATTCTTAGCCAATCATGCAATACTGCGTCCGCATGTGCCACGTTATGTTCTAACGACTGAGGCAGAGTCCCATTGCATGGTTCTAACTTGTATTGAGTCGAGGTATTGACGCAAACATCATACATACGGATAGTATCAAATTATATATAAGGATTCTATAAAGCAAAATTAACAATCCCTAATAATGGAAAGAACCACAACTCTGCAGGTGACATACAGATTCAGCATCTTACTAACATCACTAAATGGTACTTTCCTTGGATAGGACAATTTAACAATTCACCTAACATGACGACACGCCGAAGATAATACGTTGAGAATGCTTTTTGTCGTTTGGGACAGGAGAGAGCCAACAATTTTATGTGAGTATAATTGCCGTAGGACACTTTCCAGCTGGACAAGGTTCACATTCACTAATCATCCTCCATTTAATCTTTTGGACTTTTATGTGTGTCTTTGCGTTTTCTGTGAGTCATACTTGTTTCATGTTCAGTGTCGGGACAAGGGAGGGTTTTTGCTGTATGTTTATTAATGCACTTTTAATTATTGCTTAGCGCCATTCATTTCTGAGGTTATGTGTTGTGTGGGGGCTTTGGAGGGAGTGAAATGTATATTGTTTTGTTGTTTGTTTCTTTTCATTATCAATATATATACACATTATTATTTTATATACTGTTTGTTTTTTGATTATTTAATCGTCAATTGGGGGAAGTTATTTGGAAGAAGTACGGCTTGTCTGGTCTAATGTTTCCTCAGTTTGCTAGGCTATGGGTCTTGGTGGTTGTAGCTGCTGCTCCGGACGAGTGGGTCGGCCGTTACAACGTAGTTGAAGTAGAAACCTTGACAACCCTTAAGAAGAATGTGGATAAGATATCGAGACACTTTTAGTTAAACAAAGGGGCTTCATGGATTAAAAGGTCTCCTTTCGTTTGTGAAATTTTTTATGTTTCTTATGACTTCCTTCTGCTTTTTGAAGTCTGTGATCAATTCCTTGGTTTTGCTGGTGGGGTTAATGGTGGGCTTACTGTCCTGGTGGCAATGAGTCAAATGATAAACCTCTTAACTGTTAGTTGTTCCATCCATGTTGGATACTGTATTATTGATGTCATAATCAGATTTAATGATGGAGTTGGGACTGTTTCTGGGCACACAGCAGAGGTAAACAAGGAGTTCAGAAAATGAGACATCGTAATACCCTGTGGAGTGCCAGTGATGAGGGTCGGTGTGGAGGATGTGATCCTGCCAAGCAGCACACACTGAGGTCTGTTGGATAGAAGTCCAAAATCCTGTTTCAGAGGGTGGTACAAAGTACTGTAGTCCGCTATAATAGTATAACAATGCTAAAAGTTGAGCTGCAATCTATAAAGTGGATTCTGGGGTAACCGTTTTTTTTGTTTTTGTGATCAAATTTTTATTTATAACAAGAAAAAGAAATACAGCCAAAGAGAACCAACATAAATAACTGATTTCAAGCTATATAAGAACAAACACAATAACAGCCCAAACCTCCACCATCACCAGCAAACCCCATCTGAGACTGCTATTTAAACAAAAACACAAAAAAGGGAAAAAAAGAGTTGGCGAGTAAACTGGCACACCGCACAGGACGAAGTAAAAAAAAAAAAAAAAAAAACACATGAGAAAAGCTGTACACAGGAAAACAGCGTCATGGAGCAAATATGATGCAGAAAGTTCAAGGAGGACAAGATTGTAAAAGGTAGACTTCCAGATAGTAGGAGAGACAAGGGCAGGAGATTTCCAATGAGAGGCTAAAAGCAATTTAGCTGCAATGGTCTCAGTCATTAACAGCCTCAACTGGGAGAAAAAGAGTGTGAGGGAAGAGAAGAAAGGTCTAGGAGGAGAAGAACTTGAGGAGACAAAGGAATGGGGAAAGAAAGAATTGTAGAGAGGGATTCTGCTAAATAGCACCCGAGAGCCTCAGCCAGAGGGCATTCCCAGAACATGTGAAAAAAAGTGCCAGGGACTCTAAGAGATGACATAGGGGATCCAATTCTAGTCTAATTAGATGCCGTCTCCGGGGAGTAGGGTATAGTTTATTGAACAAATTTATATTGTGTGTGCTGTTAATTAGGATTTTTAGAACGTTTTTTAATACTTTAAAATATGTTTTCCTGTACAATGCAGAGGATGGTGACAGGTTAGCCAATTAGACATGTTTGGGAAAGTTTTGAGGGAAGCTTTACAGAAAAGGGAATAGAGACCAGATACTACTTTAGAATTATGAGAAAGGGATAAAGCAAATGAGTACAGAGGATGCATTGAAACAGGGGAAGAGAAGAGGACTACACTTGTCCTGAGCACAGACCTCAGTTACGAACAGAAAAAATAGGAGGTGAAAGGGATAGGATGCCTGGAGTGAAGAGAAAGGAATGAATCCAGCCCTGACTCATTAAATATATCTCCTAGCACAGATATACCAGACTAAGACCAAGGGGAAGAGGAAATTGGACAGCCTCTGATATTTAGGGCAGAACTATGAAATAAAGGAGTGTAGAGGTGCCATCTTGGCAGTAGACCCATTCATTTTTCAACCTTTCTCCAAGTTTGGATTGCATAAGAGACAATGGGGCCAACAGTAAGAGAAAGGGACCTTATTTTATTGGAAGGAACTGGAAAAGACGTTGTGCAATGGGGGAAATTATATATTGTCTCTATGGACAACCAGGAAGCAGGATGCTGGGGAGAACACAGAACTAGAGTGGCCTTTGAGTAAAGGCAAAGTGGTACAGCATGAAATCAGGGAGGGATCAAAGTGGAGTGTTCAATAGATGGTCTCTTGTGATTCCAAAGGAATGAAGAAGCTAGTGACTTAACACTTTGCCAGAACTTAGATGGTGCAGAGGGAGAGAGCAGAGTGCTAACAAAATTCATTTTAATAATTGTCAGCCAAAATTGGAATGAGAAAGGATGGTAGGACCAAGAAGAAATGGATTCTCTGACACAGCATTGGCATCTGTGTCAATAACAAACTCAAAGTCATGGTGTGTAAGAATCTGAATAGCCAAGTTCTGGAAGAAGATGCTATGAAAGTGGATGGGAGAGTACACCACAATAAATCCAATCCTCCTAGCACCTAGCTTGGACAGGAGAAAATAATACCTGCCCTTAGAATCACATCCAGACCCTAGAACCTTAAGCTAAAAGGATCTCCTGACAAGTATCATAACTCTACACTTGTGGAATGGGGCAGATGATGATAAGACAAGCATATAATGTTTGGAGGCAGCTCACATCACATCTCACTTTAACAAATGCATATCAACTAAGAAAGTGATATCAATGTGGTTTCTATGTAGAAAGTTAGTCACATAAGACATTTTTTCAAGTGTCGACAAGGCTCTCACATTCCAAGAAGCTTTATTTAAATTAGCCATGGTCTGAAATAAAGCAAACAGCAAAAGCAGAAAGGAAAAAATACAGAAAGATGTGCCAAACGAGACATGTGAATATGCATTATTTATTTATGGAACTTTGAAGCGCTGCACTTTGGACACTGTTTTAATAAAAGCACTGAACACCTTTTTCACCATTCCCTTGCTCAGTGTGATTTGTTCTCATCTGCCAGCTCATCTGGTTACATTACCGACAGTGTTGGGTTCAAGAGGTCCATAGAACTGGAAGAGGGAGCATGGAGCAGGACCCGAACCGTCACAAGCACCAGTTTGGCTCAAGATCATAAAGCACTGCAATGAATAATACTGGCACCCAGCTGTCTTCAGGATGCTTCATCAGAAAGGCAAACAAAATTATTAAAGACCTCAACCATCCTCCATATCTGCTGTCATTCGTCTTCTAATCTAGTTAACAGTACAGGACCATTAACACTCTCTGTAGCAGATTCTGAGACAATTTTTATCCAGTGTCATTCATGCAGACTAATGCATGAATCACCGGATTTGTCCATTTGTGATTTTTTCTTGTGGGGCTACCTTAAGAGTTGGGTCTACACAACTCGGCCAAGGACACTGAATGAATTGAAACAAAGAATTCAAGACAAAATTCGTGGTATCCCAGCTGAGATGTTGCAGCGATCAATGGGGAACCTCAACAGCAGATTGGAAGAATGCATACGTACAGGAGGACGCCATCTACAGGGCGTAATTTTCAGACATTGATAATTTGGATTACTGTCTCTTAAAAGGCAAGTTGTAGTGGTTCAATTGCTGTCAATAAATTTTTTTTGTTGGATTTCTTCTATTTTTATTGGGTTTTTCAAAAGTTCCCATTTTTCTGTGTCACCCTATATAACAAAACGTTTCTGTGTGTGAAAGATTTTACAGAACTGTTCAGCATTGCTGCAACACAAATAATGTATTCCTTCAAAATATGTCAAGTAAGTATCTTGATTTACATTGCAATCTTTCAAAATCCTGTTATTTACATTCTAAACCTTTGAGAGACCAATAATGGGAAACAGCATAAACATATAATCTTAATTGATCGTAACTTACTGGAGCAGAACATCCTGGAAGGTTACTTACCCTGCAACATTCTGAAAATATTACTTGAGATGGTCCTTGTAGCCCAGCAGGCAGTGGGATGTCCTGGATTTGTTAGGTTGAAATCTCTCTCAAACGTGCATCTCCACTCTCCTATGATGTCTCCGTCATCCACTAGAGTACTGGACACATATTGTGCCCCATCAGGATCTGTACTTTCACCAGCACAGAGGTAGTTATGTAGAGCTATGCATGCATTGGTGATGTCTTGTGCTTTGTCAACTGAACACTCCATGGCCTTTTCAAAAAATCTCCATTGAGCAGCAAGAATTGCAAAAGCATTCTCTACAACTTTTCTGGATCTGGAGTGTCGATAGTTGTAAATACACTGCTCAGGAGTGAGACTGGTTCCTGTTAATAAAAATGAAACAAGAGCATGAATAAACTACTGCATATTTCAGTTAAGTAGACAAACACACACAAAAGAGGAAAATAATATTATATAATTGTTCATCCATTTCTTGCATAAGCAATACATTTAAAAGTCTCATATGCCATCTTGGGGCGGCACGGTAGTGCAGTGGTAGCACTGCTGCCTCGCAGTTAGGAGACCTGGGTTCTCCCCGTGTCTGTGTGGGTTTCCTCCCACAGTCCATAGGCATGCTGGTTAGGTGCATTGGCGATCGTAAATTGTTCCGGGTGTGTGAGCCCTGTGGTAGGCTGGCACCCTGCCTGGGATTTGCTCCTGCCTTGCACCCATGCTGGCTGGGATTGGCTCCAGCAGACCCCCGTGACCCTGCGTTAGGATATAGCGGATTGGAAAATGACTGACTGACTAACATACCATCTTCTATATCGCTGTTGCCATCTCTTTTTGCACAACAGCAACAGAATGCAAAGAAGTTTTATCATCAATATCTTTCTTCCCTCAACTCATAACACATCATAACCAGATATTGTTTTCTCATTGTGATGATTTCTCGCATTGCCACCTGGTGGATCCTCCAGATTTATGTAAAGTATGTGTGCACGTATAGTCAATACATTCCTTACGTTGCAGCAGTGTCCGCAAGAGCACATGTTGCATCAAGTATCTCCTGGCCCTTAGGTGTATCATTTTAAAGGGGGTGAATTCTTACGGGACCAAATATTTTGTGTTTTATATTTATAATTAATTAATTAATTTTGACTTTGCAAAGATTTGTTTTCACTTTGACATTAAAACGTTTTCCTGTTGATCAGTTTCAAGAAAGCCAAATTAAGCCCACTGTGATTAAATTACAATAAAATGTGAATACTTCCAAGTTGGTAAATACATTTTATAGGCACTGCATATGTATTTATATATTATGTAGATATATATTGTGAGCACCAGGGAGCGCCTGTGAGCCTCAAACAGCAGACACAATTTATTCACAAAAAGCACCTTTCCAAAATTTTCTCTCCAATAATCACAACAATACATCAAAATGCTGAACAATTCTTCTTCCTTTCTCCTCCAGTTGAGTGTTGTCTTCCTTCCTCCAGCTCTGACTCAACTCAAGTTCTGACTCTGCTGGTGCATCTATTATATTATTCCTTTTAGGTACAAAGTTATTCTTCCATCCTGCTGGTCAGTTTGCTTGTGTCATTGTCCTGGCCTCCCGTGTGGGTATTCAGTTATTCACTGTTCCAGCTAGGATACCCGCCCGTTCCCCTCCTACAAATTATAAATACTAGGGGGTTCCCCCCTGCTCGCTTCGCTCGCCAACTCCTATGGCCTGTGCTACGTGCCAGCCACTTCACGTTTCTGCCGCTTACTTTGTGAAGAGGGGGACTGAACGCACCCCAAGGAGATGCGGTTGCTCCTCTGAAACGGTTGTACAATGGAAAACAAATACAATTTTTTTTTCCTACCTTCTCTTTTCTCGATCAGCTGCTGGCTTGCTGCATAATCTGCATCTCTCACAGCGCTTCGATCATTTAAAAGCCTGTACTGCTACTGTCCTACTCTTTGTCTTTTATTTCCGGCCCCGGGTGTGGTTAAATCTTTTGGCACAAAGTCCCGTCTCGTGGGACGTGAGTTCTTGATATATTAAAAATGGAATAAGAATCTGAAAATCTAATAACATCACATTAAAGTTCAATAAATTCTGAAAAGAATGATACCAAACATATATATGTAGGTTTTAAAATAAGCCCAATTTAAAGCATGATAAAAAACGTGACATAAAAAGTCACATAAAATCGTTGCACAAAATCGCACTTTTAGGCTTAGAAATGTATATATAGAGAGTAGATATAATATATAGAGAGTAGATATAATATAAAGTATATGTGGGGCTCATTGTTACTAATTTATTATTTTGTTATCCTGCTCTTTGAATGTAGAAATCTAGTTTAAGAACAAGTTTAATACTTTATCAACTGGATTACATTGCCAGGATTTTTATGTTTGAGTCAATAAATAATAATAATAATAATTACATTTATATAGCGCTTTTCTTGCAAATCAAAATGCTTAGACAGAGGGAAACTACTTCAAACATCACCAATGTGTAGAACCAACTTGGATGTCCCAATGGCACCTATTATTGCACCAGTAAGATCACCACACATTAGCTATCAGGTGGTGAAGGGGTGAGAGAGATAGCCAATTGGAAACAGGGGATGATTAAGGGGCAAGAATGGATGGGGGCCATGATGAGCAATTTAGGCAGGAGACTGGAATAAACCCTACTCTTTTTGAAAGATGCCCAGCGATCTTTAATGACCACAGAGAGTTAGGACCTCAGTTTACGTCTCATCCAAAGGACAGTGCTATATTAATACCAAGTATCCCTGACACTGCACAAGCAACAGAGTAAGCGCCCCTGCTGGCCTCACAATGTTTCTCCCACACAAGCTTTTCTAAGATGGTCTCTCATCCAAGTAATGGCTGGACTTGAACATGCTTAGCTTCAGGTGGATGCCCTTTTCTGAAGTGTGTGAGTTCAAAATGCTGAGTTCAGTCAATTTTTATAGTAATAATTATCATTTTTTATGATTATGGTTACAAGTCGAAAAAATATTAACAATGAGTTTCAATCTGCCTTTTTTTCTCTATTTTTGTCTGTATGGCACAGCACAAGTACATCACAGACTAATGAAGTCTCCTACTGCACCATGTGATACAACTCAAAATAATAAAGATGCAATTAAAATATAAATAAATTGTAAAAACACTGGAGATCAGTAATGCTGTTGCAAAAGTGCTTCACAATATAACATATAATAAGCATAACTAAAATAAATAGAATAAAATAAAATAAAACACAATACAACCAGCAGTAAATTGAAACAAACACATGACTAAGAGAAGGGATACCATCAGTATCACTGAAGGTCACAGAAAGCTAGAGAATAGAAATGTGTCTTCAATCCAGTTCTATTGAAGGTGACACCTTAATGTAATTAGGTAAAGAATTACACAGATGAGGTGCAGCAGCTGCAGAAGCCCTGTCCTCCTTAGTTTTGCACTCAGTATGAAGGACAACAAGAGAGAGCTGACTGGTAGATATAAGCTCTCTGGATGGCTGGTGTATAACGCCCAATTCAGATAAATAGGCATCAGCATACCCACATAGTGATTTAAAAACCAGCAACAAAATTTTATAATCAATTCTAAAGCTAACTGGCAGCCAGTGTAGAGGCTAAAATTGGAGGTACAGAGGCAAATTTTTTGTCCCAACCAGAAAAAGAACAGCAGTATTCTGAACCAACTGCAAACTGCATATCAGGGTTTTACTGACCCCAGAATACAAATCAAACCGAGAAAAGATAAAAGCATGAGTAACTTTCTCAAGATCACTAGGAGATAAAAGAGGCTTATCCTTGGCTATGCATTGTTTTTATTGTGGCTTCCAATAACTCTTTATTTGAACAGTCGTAGACATGTACAACAACTTCTGCCAACACACCAATTCCTTCTGCAACTTCCTGTATTTAAATTAAGACATCACAGATCAACATCAACCATCATCACATCTTCATGACATTTTTCAAACATTGTATTAATATATTTTCCAGTATTCTAAATTTCACTATTTAAAACTATGTACTATAGCTAACACCCAAGAATTTTCATATCTTAATTCTATTTTAACACGACTCAATCAGTCTTTCAGGACATTTCCTGTGATGAGCAGATTTCCTGAGTGGCACTTCTTGTTGTTCCATTAAACTTTCCTCAACAACATTTTCCTGCTCACTATTAGAATGTTCCTCTTCATTAAAAGTTGTATCCTTCAGGAGATGCTGTTGATTCCTCCATATTATTCTACCATGGTTCAAGATAATCCTCCTGGTCACAAATGAAAAGGTCAGCACCTACCTTTTGATAAGGTCTCTAGGATTGTTTGGCTGGTACCGAATACAAATTTTACAATTTGACACCACACCTGAAATGTCTTGGTTTATTCTTGGCCAATACATGGCTTCACAAGCCCTTCTCTTACATTTTTCAACTTCCAGGTGACCCACCGTGAATTTTATAGCATGTCTTTTCTTAATCCTTGTGGAATCATTATTTTACTGCCCTTATGGTATATAATACCATAAATAACAGTCAAATCAGCTCTGCAGTTCCAATACTCCCCAAGATCCATACTACAGTCTTTTTTTACATTAGGCCAACCACTTACTATAGCATTTGCCACCTACATCAGTGTCCCATCTTTCCCAGTCTCCTGCCCAATTAGTTGCATTTTGGCACTTGCCACAGGTAGAGCTTCAGTAACCAGGTGTACATAGGCCTGGATGTCTTCAAGTGCTTGATAATCAAGTGGAGACTTTGGATCAGCTGCACTGGACAGTGTACCTGCTGTATACATCTGCGTTCCTAGGATGTATACAACATTTAGTGCATAACGCTGAAGTATGACCATCATCCTTTGAATTCATAATGGATATTCATTGAGGAGTTTTACAAATAATGATATTAATGGCTTATGATCAGTTTCTACAATGACCATTTGTCCTGCAACAAACTGATGAAATCTGTTACATGCGAACACAATGCTAAGAAGCTCTTTTTCAATTTGGGCATATCTGGTTTCTGCACCTGCCACTGGTTGCCAGTTATCACCTGCTTGAGATGCATCAGCTGGAATTTTCATTGGTCTTGCCATATCAGTACTGGTCTTTCGTAAGTACTTTCTATAAATGTTGCCATGCCATTTCTTGCTCGGGATTCCATTCTCAATCATTTTTTCTTTTCAGTTAGCTTTTTTATTAGAGCTATTTCTCTTCAGAGAGGTTAGGTATGAATGTTCACATATAATTATTCATTCCCATAAACCTTTGAACATCTTTTTTACATTGTGGTTTTTGCATATTTTCAATAGCTGACACTTTCATTGGATCAGGATGGACACCCCTACTGCTGATTGTTTCGCCTTGAAATGTAAAAAACAGGTGAATGTCTGAATTGACATTTGCTTTTATTTAGCTTTAAATTGGCTTTACGTGTAGCTTCAAATACCTTTCTAAGTCTCTTATCATGTTCTTCTTTGTTAGCTCGCCATATATTTATGGAAGTATCAACAGCTTTAATGTGCTCATATATCTTTTGAATAGTTTTATGGAATACCACTGGTGCAGAAGCAATCCCAAAAGGAAGTTTCAAAATCCAGTATCTAGCAAAAGGGGTGTTAAAACTACACAGATTTGCATCCTCCAATTTTAGCCTCCAAAATCCTGAAAATTATTTCTTCACGTGTAGAGAGTTTAAAATGCTCTCTCTTAATTGCTCTATTTAGAGCTCTTGGATCCAGACAAATTCTTAGATTTCCATTTTTATTCTCTACAATTACTAGAGAATTAACCCATTCAGTTGGAGTATCTACTTTCTCAATTACTCCTACGTGTTCCATTCTGTCAAGCTCGGCTTTTAAAGGTTCTCTCAGAGAAAGTGGAACTTAAATTAGATGGATGATGGGGGGGATATTTCTGTCAATTTTTATAGTGTGCTCTTCCTAGGAGACATCCTAGTCCTTTAAACAAATCATTGTACAGGGTGGGCCATTTATATGGATACACCTTAATAAAATGGGAATGGTTGGTGATATTAACTTCCTAATTGTGGCACATTAGTATATGTGAGGGGGGAAACTTTTCAAGATGGGT
>JANRMT010062837.1:37812744-37861564 GCA_026402145.1 Polypterus bichir lapradei | reverse complement strand
CCCCCTCACATATACTAATGTGCCACAAACAGGAAGTTAATATCACCAACCATTCCCATTTTATTAAGGTGTATCCATATAAATGGCCCACCCTGTATTCTTCTATCAGTTGATCATAGTCAAGAGTTTTCACTTTCAAGGACTAAAACTCTCTTTACTAGAATTAGTCTGCCACAAGCAGTTCAATCCAATATTGCCTGTATATTTTTTGGCACTATAATAAAAGTTAACATGTGCACTGTGCCCTTATATGTCACTTTTGCCACACATTTTCCTTTTTACGGGGATATTAGTGCCTGCATAACCTTTTACTTTCACATGTGCATCATGTAGTTTTAGTCTTGGCTTCAAAGCCTAAAATACATTCTCTGACTTAATATTTACTTGTGCTCCTGTGTCAAGCTTAAACAAAACAGTTACACCATTGACCTGCAAAGGAATAACCCAATCTTTTCCATTTTGTCCTTTCTCAGACAATGCATTTACAAAGAATTCTTCTATATCAGTTTCTGTCACACTATTCACTTTACTTTGCTGTTCTTGTTTTCTTCAGCATCACACAAAATGGTTATTCTTGCTACAGTTATTGCAGGTCTTACCATAGGCTGGGTACTTTTTTGGTATATGCACTACTCCACAATGATTACACTTTGAGCGATACTTTCTGTCTGCCTCGTTTGTCTAAATCTAGGTCTTGCTCTCTATGCAATCTCTCTTTTAGTGTATTTTCAGGTATTCCTCATTCAATTCTATCTTTGATGAAAGAGTCTGTAAGCTGACCAAATAGTTTCTCACCTCTGTCACAAATTGATCAATTGTTTCTCTGGCTTTCTATGTGCATGTAAAAAATCGATGTCTTTCGTTGGTCACATTTCTTTTAGGTATGCAATATGCCTCAGATTTGTCCATAATTGGTTTCAATTTCATTTGTCCCCATCTTCAAACACTAAATGATTATAAACTTCAAGTGCTTTGTCCCCGACAGCATGTAAAAATAACAAAGCTTTCATTTTTCCGCTTTACGATCTGCATCAATTGCAGATAAATAGAGTTCAAAGCGCCGATTTAACCTCCTCCAGTTTGCAACTGCATTACTGGTCAACTGAAGGTGGCTTCCATTTCTTCTATATTTTTTTTCAATTCCTTGGCTCTAACTGTCTGTTTGGAACCCACACGTCTGACACCATGTATTGTTTTTATCGTGGGTTCCAATAACTCAGCGACACGTTGTTTGGAAAAGATTAACTCTTTACTTGAACGGTCATAGACTTGTACAAAAACATCTGCAAACACACCAATTCCTAGTACCACCTCCTGTATGTAAATTAATTAAGATATCACTATTAGCTCCCAAGTTCTCAGATCAATATCGACTATCATTACAGTCTAAAAGATGAAGCTGGAAAAAGAGAAGTTACTGTCAAAAATAACCCCAAGATTATGAACTTGAGGTTTGACAAAGTCCACGAAAAAGTCAAGAAGTTCAAAACCAATTTGAGCTTTGGCTGTGGGACCAGATATCAGCACTTTCATTTTATTTTGATTTAGATCGAGAAAATTGTCAACCATGCAGGATCTTAGTTTTTCAAGAAAACTGTGTGGATGATTCATTGCAGAATTACACACAGGAATATAAACCTGTGTCATTGCATAACAATGAAATTAAATATTAAACTTCCTAAAAATAGCTCCTATAGGATGAAGATATACAGTTAGGTCCATAAATATTTGTACAGAGACAACTTTTTTCTAATTTTGGTTCTGTACATTACCACAATGAATTTTAAATGAAACAACTCAGATGCAGTTGAAGTGCAGACTTTCAGCTTTAATTCAGTGGGTTGAACAAAATGATTCCATAAAAATATGAGGCAACTAAAGTATTTTTTTAACACAATCCCTTCATTTCAAAGTAAACTTTTTTCACGTTGTCATTATGGGGAGTTGTGTGTAGAATTCTGAGGAAAAAAATGAATTTAATCCATTTTAGAATAAGGCTGTAACATAACAAAATGTGGAAAAAGTGATGCGCTGTGAATACTTTCCAGATGCACTGTACATTATATTATGGTACTCTGAGGTTCCTTAAAATGGGGTTATAAATAATAGGATTTATTAGGATGCTAAGTGCATCAACTAATTTCTAACATCTCTCTCTCACTCTCTGACTGTCCACAAGATATTCAGTTCAAATCTTGCATTATATGGATGATGATAAAAATTTGAAAGTTCTACTTATGCAAACAAACACAAATACATTGTCAAATGCACTTAATTCAAAATAAAGACTCACAATTGTGAACGCTCATTTCAATTGAGGCCAATATACAGTCACTAATCCGCCTACACATACATCTTTGGGTAGGTAGATGAAAATCTGCCATCAGCTCCCGTGAGTAAAGTCCTCTCAAACAACTGTGTACATGATATGATCCCAGGATGCTGGATCTGTGACACAGCATTGCTAGCTACTGAACCACCCCTTAAACACAAAGTTAACGACTTCAAGAAATGAATAAATGACAAATACATTGCAAGAAACAAATAGAACATTGAGGCTGAAAATGGTTAGACTAAATATAGCTAAGGTACTTTGGTTTAAAATGCATGCAAACAAGTGTTCAATTTAAATTATTGTTTCTCACTGTTAACTGGATTTAAAAAATAATGCTGCTTGCTTTTTCTTCATTGTTCACTTACCATTTTAAGATTTTTTTTTTCCAATTAATACAAAAATAAATACATACTGTACATCCAATAACTTTATTTCAGCATTTATGTGCTTATTTACTTACAATTATGACATTTCGTATTGCCCATTTTCACTTACTCTAATTTGACAGTCAGCAAAAAGCTTCCCAGATCTTTTGTATTGATTCAAAACATTTATTTCAAGTTTTAATCGCTTAAAAAACAGTGTCCAACATCCAAGATCAGGAAAAACTATTGGCAGGTAAACAGCATACTGTAAAGTGACTCTCAGTGAATTCTTTACAGTATACTGTTATAGATTTTTTTAATTGCAACAAAAACATTTTAAAAAGACCAATAATAATCCTGACACAGCAAATGGTTAGTTCAAAAGCTGAAGATCAATACTCCAAAGATTGAAAAGGTCATTATTTTTTCTGCACAACATTATATAATTGCAACAGTTACAAAAAGGCTGTCATTATGGCTGATCTGCAATCACACAAATTGTGTAAGTTTATGGTGTGTGGGGATTGGAGAATACAGAAGTGAACGATGAATTGGAAAGAAGCCAGTCCTTTAAGCCTTCTCTGTCATCAATTCTCCAAACTTCAGTTAGGGATTTCTGTAGATTTCTGAAAAACAGATACAGATGCATCATTATTATTGACTACAGAAAGTGATTTTGCAGTGCTCTCACCCTACACTTGAACTGTCTGCTACAGTCGTCCTATGTTGCTTCAATTTCAATGCGCTGCTTCTGCTATAAACCAACTAAAGCACTTGCTAAGTAATAAAAAAAGTTGCAATGTTACTTGAGAATTTGTAAAATGTTGTGCACACCGTTACTGTATTTTGTAGTAGTGGTATATGTTAGTGTACAGGGTTTCTTAACAACAACAATTCATTCCAATTGTATGCACACCTTCACTATCACCACTGGTTTAAACAGCCATTTTTCAGAGTTTACTGAATATGTCCAGTTCCTACCAAATCTTTTAAGTATTCCCAAAAGGAGCAATTAATGCAATCAATACTTTAGAAATAAAACTGCAGTGGTAGATTTATGAGGAAAATGTATGCAGACACAGTAATTAAGTGCAATGTTTACATGGAAATGACTAGGCAGATCCCTGCAGATGTGAACCTGCAGCACACAACGTGCAATGGTAACAAAAAATATCCAGCCACCTTTTTTGTAATCTATTCATTCCAAATCAGAGTCAGAGGGTAGGGTAGAGCCAGCAGCTTCTGGAACTGTCCCTTGAAGGGATACCAGTCTGTCTCCGGTCACACACATATATAGACTCACTCACACTTGACAGTGGTGGGATAAATACATAACATGGATAAAATTATTTTTAAACAGACCCACATTAAGCTGTTTGCCCACACTGTCTTGCAGCTTCTTGACTCCCCTTGATATATGTTCTCCCTATTATCCCTGTTCTAATATTTTGTAATGGCATGCATTGTGATGTCAACACATTTCGCTGGCTCCCAAACACATAAACCTGTTTTATGTTTTATTCTTGTTCTCAATCATCCAGATGTACAAGTATACCTCGATGTGAAGAACGTTTTATTGTTCACACCACACTTCTCCTTAATGACTGCATGTGTGTATGTCAATGCATGATTTTCACGTAAGTGACTTTAGTCAATAATCTGGTCAAGAAATCAAAAAAAAAAAAAAAAAAATGAAGTGAATGTCCATCCATCCATCCATTTTCCAACCCACTGAATCCAAACACAGGGTCACGGGGGTCTGCTGGAGCCAATCCCAGCCAACACAGGGCACAAGGCAGGAACCAATCCTGGGCAGGGTGCCAACCCACCACAGGACACACACAAACACACCCACACACCAAGCACACACTAGGACCAATTTAGAAACGCCAATCCACCTAACCTGCATGTCTTTGGACTGTGGGAGGAAACCGGAGCGCCCAGAGGATACCCACGCAGACACGGGGAGAACATGCAAACTCCACGCAGGGAAGACCCAGGAAGCGAACCCGGGTCTCCTAACTGCGAGGCAGCAGCGCTACCCACTGCGCCACCATGCCGCCCTGAAGTGAATGTGATACTGATATTTTAGGCAGCAGTGTATGCAACCAGCTTGCAGCCGCCTTCACTTTTGTCAATATAATGCAGTCAGAGAAGTGACACTTTAATAAATGGGCAGTGTGTCACACCTCAAAATCCATTATATTTCAACATGAAAGTGTTCAGTTTAGCACAATGTATACAGTCAAGTTGAAAACATTATGAAAAATACAAGAAAATTTTACTGTCAAATAAGAGGGCGGTAAAAATATTGCATGATGAGATTGCTGCAGAAAACCACATGTAATAGCCACTGACATGTCTATAAAGCAAACATGAAATGAAGGCTGTTATAAAAAAAAGGAACATATTCACAAATGTGTTACTCAGTAACTAAGAATCATATTATACCATATGTAAAAATGTATTGCAGTGCAGCGTTAGAATGATCACGTCCTACCGATCTGAAGGCAGGATAAACAAGAAAGACGAAACCAAGTGACCAACTCTATACCCCAATACATTGCTAATACACTAATACAACAATCCACTCCAAAAAGCAGGGTTAAACAAAACAGTTATATTGTATAATGACATAATATTATTTAAAAAAAACTCACAATACCTTGAAATGCTGTCAAAAACATGCAAAGAGCTAAACAGAAGTTCACAAGAGTATCATACAAAACAATGGTTTTCACATAATCATCTCAGTTCATAAGTGTTGTGAATAAAGGCGCTATATAGCACCCGACCTGGCCAGACTGACACGGAGGCACATGTAAAAACACAAAGGACTTTTATTTTTCTTCAGCTGGAGGGCACATCTTTCCCATGAACCCTCCAGCCACAACACAGTCCCAAGCACAGTAACAACACATTAACAACCTTTCTTCTGGCACCACCACTCCTCCCAGGCAACCTCATCCTCTTTGTCCCGATTCTGGCCCCGAGTGGTGGTTGCTGGTCCTTTATATTGCCCACCCGGGCAGAGTTGTCTAAGCTGGCTCCGGGATCCATGCAGCACCCTCTGGCGGCCACCCCAGATCCCCACAGGGTTAGGGTTGTGGAGAACTCCATCTCCCATGGAACCCTGGGGGAAACTGAGGCACCATTGTCAGCCAGGGAGGCTGCAACCAAGCGTCCCGGGGGAGGTATTGAGGTAAACCCATGGCTGCTCCCCCAGAACATAAGTAGAAGGGGGGTGGGACCCAGTCACCCACCACAGTGTATAATATTAGTCCTCATAAACTGAGCCAAGTTCCCAGGAAACCAGAAACCTGAGAGTTATTTTTTTAACAATATGCTATTTCTTGCTTTTAAAGACAGGATGTGCTACTAAAACCTTTGTGAGTTGCATTTTCCTACAGCTAATTCTACCTAAAGGGTGCAAGTCAAGGTAAGAATCACCTCAGTTGTGATTGTAGGATTAAAGTTGTAGGATCAATAAATGGATTGAAAATAGATTTTATTGTTTTGTACTCTGCATTCTAGATGTAGAAGAATGTAATGGATCATCCGTAGACTTGGATTGAGTTTAAAAATAAAAGGATAAAATAGAAGACTAGTTGCACTTTCAGTTTCTAGAAAAAAAGTACATGTAAGCAAACAAGTGAAGCACAAAGGGGGCGGGAAGACATCTTGCAAACACTTTAGTAACTGCTGCACACACCTTTACATAGATAAACTATTTTTGCCCATGATAATTTAAAATTTTGGTCAATGTGAAGCACTTAATGAAGCATTGTAAAATGCTCAAATAAACTGATTTGACAGACACACAAAATAGGAGAGAATTATGAACATTCACATACTATATAATGTGCTGTTTAACATCTGCTAAACATTAATAGGAAGAAGAATAACCAATGCTAATGATTTGAGACTGAGTGTCAGTAACATCCAGGTACTTGTCTGGCCCACATGTTTAGGTGAAGCGAGGCAAAGGTTGAGAAACCCTGCAATTGTGACACCTGTGAATTTCATTTTCATAATTGGCACCACCACAGGATGTGCACAAAGCAGTTGACTAGCAAGTCAGCATGCATGTGACAACTGAAGTTATTTTTTTAGTTTTATTTTTTTCAAGAGCTTATAATAATAATTATAATAATACATTTGTTTAACTATAATTTTTCCACTGGTTAATGCAAATGAGCACATACAACCATCAAGATGCCTGTGAAGAGTGAGACTTGTGTTTCATGTTTAGGTAGTTTTGGTCCTAGTTCTCCCATATGGTTAATTCTGTCCTGTGGCACTTGCCCGCTGAATAGTGGACATCCTTGAAATAACACTACTTCAAAGAAGTAATGTACATTATAAACTATTTAATTTGTACAATCAATATTATACAATACCCACCATATAACAGTCTGTATTTTTATAATACTGTTCATCACAAAGAAAAAATGGTTAGGCCAATATGACTTAGTCATATTCATTTCAATAATGCCCACACAATAATATGAGAGACAACTCTCAGAAACCTCACATAAGCAAACGACTTTCATCATACCTCATTGGTAGCCATAACAGGAGAGGCAAAGCGCACTGCATACTGAAAGAGATAGAAAGAGAAAGATCCAGCTACTATGAAGGAGACTCTTGAGGCTGATGGAGTTCTCTTTTATTGCAGTGTCAAAAAATGCCATTGAATCCTGTGGCCTGAGTTGAATTATAACCACTGCTGTATCAGGGAAGATAGTAGCTGTGAGGGAAATATTATCCTGAATGAACTCCAGAGCAGACACACCACAACATCTATGCTCCATAACTTAAAGTTATAACAAAAAAAAAAACCTACATCACTGTTTACTTGAAAGGAATAATAAACATGGCATAAATATCTAATACATGCAGGACACTACAGGTGCAAAGTATGACTCATGGGACATTTCAGGTCTTCTCACTGGTGTTTTGATTATTTTCTCCACTTTAAGGTATGGTAGGGAATTTCCTAAAATGTTTACAACAATGCTCTAAGAACTTCTATTTCAAAATCAACTTTAATTTGTAACATTTTTCTCAAAAATAAACTCATAGTAGTACAGTCGGCAAAACCTCTCTTTGCAGTAAACATGAAATGACAGCTAAGACTAGAAAAGACAGGATACATAGAGAAGTGCTTTAAACAAAATTCATAGACCTTCAACTTTCATTTAAAACACATTTTAAGGCTTAGTTGAAAACAAAACAGAATTGTGTCCAGTAAAATACAGTAGGACTTATTATGAAGTGCTATTTGTTTTTTTTAAATATGATGGGCTTTAGAATTTCAGGATTGTCATATATAACAAGTGAAACTGATTGCAATTAGTTAAAGTGTTCATGGGTTAGGCATGTCACGCAGTGAATGGTTAAATCACAGTCATGGATGCAAGAAAGAATAAATCTTTAAAAAGGCATATGTAAAAATGTTCACCCCATTACAAAGCCTTCTGCTATGCTATGTATGGAAAAAGTAAAGAGGAGTTTGTATTATTTTTTCATTTGGACCCATGTCCTCAACTGTAAGATTTTTCACCATACTCTTCTGGTCTGTTGTGTAGACATTACATAGTGCTTTATCATGGCCCCAAATCATTGAATGACTTTACTTATACAACTAAATCTACTTTCTCTGTGTCTAATAAGGAAAGCAGATACTATCAGTGGGTGAGCAAAAGTGTTGAAGCCAGGTGTATGCTTTATTTGCCCTGGAATCAAGCAAATATTCTTCAGAGGTCTTTCACAGTAAAGATTAGTCTATTTCTTGCCAATTTATTATGCTTTTTAAAGATTAAATAAGGCATTTCATTTAATCAGTTTAACAATTTTCAAAATTATTTTATTTGAAATTTTATATAATTTGATGACATATTTTATGCTAAACAGAATAAACTCATTCAATTTTTTCCTCACAATTCTTTCATTTTTGGAATGTAAGGTCTATTATACCAATTGCTGTACGTCTCAGCAGTGATCAACGTCTCAGGATGTATTTATTCATAAAAAAAGATTTTCTGAGAGCAGCAAGTAAGTGCAAATGAGCAGCTGTTCCTTTTGAAGATATTACAGTGATGTCAGAAACACAATTTTGATAAAAGAGTTCATCATCACTGCATTTTGTAACAATGACAAAAAGACACACTCAACCCATTTAACTGTATTAGGAGCCATAACACCTATGATGCATTATTTGTTTTTTCCTAGAACATTCTATCCTTGCTATGTTATTAAATCCTAAAACAACACTAGAGCTAAACCTTAAAATGTCTCACCTCTTTGTAAACAGATACACATCTTTCACATTTCTTTAATCTAGACAACTGTAGCTGAATTAAAAAAAAAAATATAACTCCATCAAAACAACTTTTACAAACGTAAAATGGGCAGAAGAATGGAAGAATGGAATTGGTAAACTGTTAATTTTATTTTTAATTGCTCTTTAACAACTTGTACCATTCACCTATTATTCCCTCTTTGAGAGGCCATGCTATTTCACCTTTGACAGATTAGCGTAATAAATTATTAGAATGTAGAAAGTGTCAACAAATTATTTTTTCCTGTATATATTTTTCCATATAAACACTGTGACACAGCAATATCTATAAATCTATAGTATCTAATCCAATTCAATCCATACTTTGTGTATCTCTAATATTTAAATAGTTGTTTTTTATTCAAGTAAGAGGGCTTCTTTTTAATTTAAACCTACACTATTTTGATAATCAGTTATACAGTGCATCATTTGAAATGTATCAACTAGTTCTGATCAAATTATTGCAATGTTTTAATCATCTACATAGCTTTCAGGTGTTTCCTCTTCAGCTTTTTCTTTTACGTTGAAGAGGCCTTGTTCTTCTCTGTGCAGCTGAGTATAGTTTCCATTCCAGCTTTCCATAATTAGAGAGTTGGCAGACGTATAGCAGTGAAGTGTTTCTTCTACTTCAGGAAAGCTCAGCTGGACGATATGATATGCTGGAATATTCACCATACTGATCTGGTCATATTAATATGACTAGAAGAAACTTGTTATGGCTCAAACAGTGGTTCATAGGTATAAGACTTCTTTCTTAAATTTTATCACAATATTGCTAAACTAACATTATGATTGTAGTTTAGCTAGATTTCTGAGTAAACCAGGAAGTTTATGTATGTGATAAATAAGATGTTTCCACCTTTCAGTTCCTAACTAAGGTATTTACAAATGCATCATGAAAGGATTCATCAACATTTGCTCCATTATTAAGAAACCTAATTCAGCTGTTACATAGATTTCTCATATTATAGTAGGACTCCTACAAAAGATATGCTGCTTGAATAATTGATGGGTTTATTTGCTCTGGTGTTTGTGATTGTGTCTTATGACAGACTGGTGGCCTATAGCATGTGCAATGGAAACAAATCTGTTTGTAATATTTAATAGAAAAAGGAAAATATTAGTGCATAGTCTATGGGAGGTTCTTATAACCCTCACAAGCTTAATTGAATTTGTATATTCTAACTACAGGTAACATTCTGTTACAACAAATATCTTTACAACGAAATTTTCATTACAACAAAGTATTTTTATGGTTCCGACAGTTTCCCATATGACACAAGTCTATAGAAATCTTGTTACTAAGAAGTACATTCAGCAGATACTTTCATTACAACGAAGTGCACAAAAGACCTTGAAATGCCTGAATGAATCATCTTCAGAGCAGCTGGTTCTGTGCCAGCAGCTCAGTTGTGCACAACAATCCCCAGACAGAAACACTGTCATTTTTTTTTCTTTCTTCGAACTTTCCACATACTGTTTTTTTTTTTCCCCCCCCGTTTTTGTTTCCTGCGCTTTTCAGTGATACCTTTTGCTTATTGCTCGTTAACATGTGAAAAACATCCATTGGAATTTAACTTATTGTCACCGTCCTATAGAAACAGCAGACACGAAAAAACGATAACAGTTCATATTAGAGAAAAAAAAAAACAACTTAAATTTTTTGCAGCTCTCAATTGCGGCAAAAAGAAAAAAGACATTTCCAGTGAATTCTGATTTTTACCATCGACACTGTCTACTTTCTTGAAAGACAGAGCAAAAAAATAACAAAAATCTCGGGGTGTAAACATATGTGAACTGCTGCATTTGAAGACGTCGAAAAAGCAGTTTTTATGTGGTTCAGTGATGCTCGTTCAAGAAACATTCCTATTAATGCGGCACTCATTCAAGAAAATATGAGGTTTCTAAACTCTCTTGAGACCTCCCCCAGCTGGACAACACGCCGAAGAGTGTTCCGAAGTGTGATCTCCGCGTCTGTAAGGGGCAATAGCATGCTCACCGCTATGCTGCGTCTCTCCGCCAAAGTAAACAGAAAAGATCTTGATGGGTGATGCAAGGTTAGGAGCAGGTAAATTATAAATGCATATAACAGGATTACTTGGTCACTGACCTGGCCATGACCCTGCCTGACTGCTGTGTCTGTGTATAGCAGAGTGGCAGATCACGCTACAATAAATAAGTGTGCCGTTCCTGTTTCAAGCTGAATAAAGCTGGTTTTATTAAAGTACTGAGACTAAGCCTCGTGTTTTGGGGTGCAAGACAAGGACTTATAGTGCGGCCCCATTCTTTTATGATCTGCTTCTGTGGCACTTCACTGCACCACTGTGAGCCTGCTATTGCCCTGCCCCAGCAATGGACAAACATTCTTCCACAGACGCTGCAATCGCGCTTCAGGACGCACTTCAGTGTGTTGTTCCCATTGGGTGGGGAGTGGGGGGGATCCCAAAAGTGTTCAGAAATCTCACAATATGAAGAAGAAAAGGATGATTCAGCGTCTGATTGATAACTGTGCCGTACACAACATGCTTCCACATTTAGATAATGTTCACATTAAATTCCTTCCACCCAATTGCACAGCAGTGCTTCAGCCATTGGATTTGGGCATCATTCGCACCCTGAAAGTGTATTATGGCAAGGAAATGCTGAGAAAAATTCTTGTCAGCATAACTTGTAGGCTTGAGGAGATTAAAATTAACGCGAAAGAAGCTATTGAAATGATTGCAAACGCCTGGACGCAAGTTAAAGAAAGCACTATAGTAACAAATACAGAATCTCATTACAACAAAATATTTTTTAGGTCCCTGGGAGTTCGTTGTAATGGAATTTTACCTGTATTTCTTGTCTCTCTGACTATAGATTAGTCTTAGTTAATGACCTGCCTTACCGTGAGTAAGGCATGGAGGGCACATGATTTTAAACTGTGCCTTAACGTGCGCAATAGTATGTAATGCAACATGCTCTATTGAACGCGCAATGCTGTATGTTTAGAGCATACTGAAGGTGAAGTAAAGCATCTTTAAGTACAGAAATAACTGAAGTCTGACAAGAAAAGCTAAGTTTAAAGAACAGACATTTTTTCGCCTTATATTCTACATGTGTAACAACCCTTTTCTTTATTCTTGTGTGGGCTATTTGCTTTAAATTTTCACAAAATCTTTTAAAGCAAACTTTTGGACTGAGAGATTTCTTTTGGCACACGTTTGTCCCGTGTTTGATCCTGCCTTACCTACCAGCAGCTACAAATACTGTTAAAGCTGAAAATGGTAAATAAAATGTTACAATGAATAATTTGCATAGTGTCTTTAATAAACTGAAGGACACTAAAATAAAAACAAATAAAAATAACAATAAAAAACTCAACCACTCTATTAATCATACAGGGAGCATCTGATTCCCTTCATGTGACATGTAAATTACATATTACTACACACTGGATACCACGTGGGAATGTGACTTGACTTTAAGCTGAAGTAACACTCATTTTTGATAATTCCTTCTATCTTGGCATTTTCTCATCCCAAGTAGTCAGTCACCTTTATAGAGTTTACTTTCCACTCTAATATAGAGTATATTGGCTAAAATCAAGTCTGTTTCTATCAGTGGATTGGCCTGCCAATTTGCTAATAAACAAAACAACAGCTCTGTAATCACCATATTTCTCCAAAACACCTTTGAAACTTTGTTACTATCTTGAGTTCTGGCAACACTGTCAGTCCTTATGTTTCTAAAGGGTAGTTACAAAGTTCATCCCACTCTGAGGGTGTTTCTGGGGAAATCCATGGATCACTTACATGATCAGGCCATGAAAATATTCCGTGGACTTACTCTAGAGCTGCCTTTGGTAGATATATGCCCCTGTACCTTGCTGGATTTCAATACCTATTAAAGGGTACAGATCAACTTAGCTTTTATATCCTTGCCTATCTCACTCAGCCTGAACCTGTGCTAGTATCTGTCAGTTTGTGGGTATTCTTCCAGGCCTCTTGTGATCCCTCATACCCACTTTTTGGTCATAGAGCTAATGTAGGTATCTTAAACATCTGCTGAGCAATATACTACATACAGTGCATCCGGAAAGTATTCACAGCGCATCACTCTTTCCACATTTTGTTATGTTACAGCCTTATTCCAAAATGGATTAAATTCATTTTTTTCCCTCAGAATTCTACACACAACACCCCATAATGACAACGTGAAAAAAGTTTACTTGAGGTTTTTGCAAATTTATTAAAAATAAAAAAAGTGAGAAATCACATTTACATAAGTATTTACAGCCTTTGCTCAATACTTTGTCGATGCACCTTTGGCAGCAATTACAGCCTCAAGTCTTTTTGAATATGATGCCGCAAGCTTGGCACACCTATCCTTAGCCACTTTCACCTATTCCTCTTTGCAGCACCTCTCAAGCTCCATCAGGTTGGATGGGAAGCATCGGTGCACAGCCATTTTAAGATCTCTCCAGAGATGTCCAATCAGATTTAAGTCTGGGCTTTGGCTGGGCCACTCAGCTGCAGAAACATCTCAAGGATGATCAGGGGAAACAGGATGCACCTGTGCTCAATTTTGAGCTTCATGACAAAGGCTGTGAATACTTATGTACATGTGCTTTCTCAATTTTTTTATTTTTAATAAATTTGCAAAAATCTCAAGTAAACTTTTTTCACGTTGTCATTATGGGGTGTTGTGTGTAGAATTCTGAGGAAAAAAATGGATTTAATCCATTTTGGAATAAGGCTGTAACATAACAAAATGTGGAAAAAGTGATGCGCTGTGAATACTTTCCGGATGCACTGTAGTGCTCCAGGACAGCATTGCATTCTTAACCCCAGACCACATCTCTCTCTCTTTCCTTTGCGCTGATGCCTTGTCTACTACCCCAGGCAGGCTCCCTGAATGTCTACAAGGCCTACTGCTTCATGACATCTGTTTATGCACACTGATATTTAGAATTTTTTCCTACAAACATTTGGGACTCTTCTTCCAGACAGGTTTGCCCAGATCTACCTGTAAATATACAGTTACAGTACTGTAAACTAATAAACTTAACAAATCATAATTTTATGCATCATTGAACAGATGTAAACATCTCATAATGGGCGCTTAAACCTTGCATATACTGTCTAATTTTCTTTAGCTGGAAGTTTGAGTGAAATGCTGGCTGTTTAACCAGTTTGTAAGGTCAAACAGATATTTGAGTCTATTGCCACAAAATAAGGCAAATATTGCTAATAGCTTTTTAAAAACAGGTTTGAAAATAGGATATGGACAGCTGGATCAGATACAGGTATTATCAGAAAAATCCTGACGTTGTTACAAAACATGTAAATAGCAAGAAAGCATCGTATGACACAAGAAAAATGATCATAAATAAAACTAAACCAAAAACTACAAAAATGGGTGAAGTAAAAATGAAAGATACAAGAAAGGGTTAAAAAATATAGTGGAACTCTTCAAAGCTATGAAAAAAATACATTTGAAAATTCTGAATTAATCTCAATGTGGAGTACCAGGAGACTGCTGAAATACTAAAGCAAATGAAACTCAAATGAGCAAGGTCATATTTAATGGTCAGTGTCAAGAAATGGCAAAGGACAGCTGTGACCAAGAGCTAGTAGAAATGCACAGAAGTGCATATTATAAACGTAAACATATAATATAGCATGTTCTGAAACTAAAAATGTTTTTGTTTTATGCAATTAACAGTAAAAATATGATAACAAAACTAAATATATTTTCTGTTTAAGGGATATTTCCTTTATGATCCAATCAAACAAATTTAGTATATTCATATATCATCTGTTATTACATCTACACATGAAGTGCATTATATCCAGATTTTGTGAAATTTTGGAGGACAATTTTCTTAGGTATCTAATTAATAACATTGATAACTAAAAAAAAAAACTCTAATAATATTTTGGTATAGCTGTTTCTTGGAAATCTCTATAAGACTCTTAGAGAAGTGACAAAACTATATCTGGCAAGCACTTAAATTCTTCTTCTTCTACAAATGTGACTTTAGCAGTTCCTGGCAAAAAGGGAATTGAATTATGAAATATTTCAGGGAATGCAGATCAAGGCTTCATGTATCTGTGTCACCTTAAGGTTAGACAGCATATTTCCAAACCTATAAACATCAATGCTGGAAATGTCACAAGTCCCTTAATGAAGAGCCTATATTATAGAATAATCTGTGGACTTTGAAAGAAATGTCAGCCTCAGTGGGGTTTGTGAGATCTTTTGCTCTACCGGCACACTCTTAAGACAGAAAAGGGAAAATACAACGCAAAAATATATCAGAGGAATTCACAAACACGTGAAAGAAGCTTTTCTTTGGAAATGAGGATCTAATGATGATAGCAACAATGGTAAAAGTAAACATCATACAAAGTGCTTTTAGATGGAATTCTGTAATCCTGTTCAATAATCTATATGAGAGAAGCAGTTGAGGAGGAAAGAACCATGCAGAGAAGTCGCACTGAGACAATAAGGAGTGTGGACAAGATGGGAGAATGCGGTTGAGAGGAAGGTGACCTGTGCTAAGATATGGAAATTAGAACCACCCCAAATAAAATTCCTTGTCCAAGCAATGTATGATAAACTGCCTACTCCATAAAACCAGTTAAAATAGCATTAAGCAGAGTCTCCAATCTTCCTGCTGTGGTCTAATTGAATGACATTGAAACACATTCTCCATAGCTGCTTCAAAAGGACTTGGCTAGGGACGTTACAGATCACGGCATAACCAAGTCCTGAAGGCTATTGCTGAAACTAACAGCACAGAAATTTCTGCAGGTAAGCACTCTTGCCCCTCCATGGCGGCCACAGCAGTAATGTTTTCACTTTTGGACTTATAACTTCGGAAGAATAATAGTTGTTTCTTTAATATTCCCTCTCTCCATTTTATATATCTATAGGGGATGGACAAAATAATGAAAAAAATAAAATAAAATAACCTAAAATCGCAATTACACCTGAAGTACAAATGCAGTTTGTAGTACTGTATGTATAAGTTGTATAAAAGGGCTGACAATTAGTACTTCAATATGTACATTTTCAAAATAACACACAACAATTAACAGACTTCCAAAAATTTCAAATGGAATTCATCTGAATTACATGTGCATCAATCACAAAACCTGCAAAACTGGCTATTGTCATAGGCAACAGGCCGAATTATAACTAACACATATTTCAAACATCAACAAGGTCACAGTTCACATTTAGTTGGTAAGTGGAACGATACTACTGGAGCAAAATCAGAATCAAATCAGAACCTCTGCGACAACATAAAAAAAGTATGTTGTGAGCTTCACAAAGCTGATATACACGGCATAGGTTCCAATCAAAAACTACAAAAACCACTTGTATCTAAGGTATACAATCGCATAAAACTTTATTTAAATAGCACAAAGAACGGACCCATCATTAACAGAAAAATTGGAGAAAGCCAAAGGACACCTTGAACGAAGAATTCTTGTTACCAACTATTATACATCCGTTAAGCTCCCTAACAGTATATGCAACCATCAAGTAGGAGTCGTTAGGTCAAATGACTGCTTTGCATGGATAAAAGTAGGGTAAAAAAATAACAGGTCATCAGACTAGATGCAACCTTTGGTGCAAATACTTTTGTCTAATGGTATTCACCTATTCCAGGATGATAATGTTCCCATACACACTGCTAAACTAATTAAAGAGTTAAATTTCCTTGGCCTATTCCATCAATAAATTTAATCATCATTAAGCCATTATCCAAAGTTCAGGAGCATAGAGTAGATTTCCTCTTCCTTTATTCCCCAAAGGAATGGAGGATTTTCTTTGTGCAACATCCCACTATAAACAATTTAGGACTTGTATGACAGCATTTCAATAAGGACTGATGCAGTTCCGAAAGCAAAGGGTGACCCTACTTATTAGGTTTCTGGGCAGGGTCAAGTAAGGAAACCCAACCTTAAATTTATTAGGTTCACTTGGCTTGGGAAAAGACAAATTAATGTGTTCCTGACCTATACTTAAGATATCTCTCTATTATAAAAAAAATACATGATTTTCTCTGAGACACTTTAATGTCCTGCGAGACAAAAGGACAGCTGCTGCACAGGCTTTTAAATGATTGACACGCAGTGCGACAAGCAGAACACACAGCTTGGCAGCAGCAGTAGCAAGATAGCAGCTAATCTGACCACATCTCCATAGCGTGTGTTCATCCCCCCCATCACAACACAAGTGGCAGAGACGTGAAGTAGATGGCACACAGTTCGGCCCGGGGGTGGGAGGAGGAGGGCGAGCAAAGCGAGCAGGTGGCACAGCCCCCTAGTTCTACTATATAATACAGTGCATAATATTGTGGATGATTTAGGTTAAAATCATATGATGGTCTGGTGCTAGGTCAACTGTAATGTTATCATCTACTTGAACTCTGAGAACCCCTTTCCAATGCTAGGAGACAAGGACAGTATTTCTAGACTGGTAGACAAGGAAGTTCTCATTTTAAAAAAGAAGGAGCTGATGGGTGATCTAACTAATAAGAGAAAAATAACTCAAGTAAAGCTAATTCAGGGTGCCATTAACTGTTACTCCCTTCCTTATTTAATTTTTAAACTGTAGAGAATCAGCCTATAGACAAAACAAGGAACTACAAGTCATGTTTTCTGGGTAAGTAGATCTGTAAAGAAATATTTCCATGTTATGTGAATCTGTTTCTCTTAAATGTCTTATTTACAGTAAATGACAACTTTTATGCTCAGCAGATATTTCCTCATTTGGCTAAATGCTTATTGGAGGTGAGCTATATCAAATGTCTAGGCATAATGCACCTATTTCCTTGAGATATAGGATAGATTCAAAATCATAGAAGACAATACACAAATCTTTGATAATGACTAATATGAGCAATAAGTGTGTAGTATCTGGCAAATGAAAAAATAAGAAATTCAACGACTGCAAACCCTTTTGAAAAATGTGACTGCTCAGTTGGAAAATTACATTTGCCATAATTACTTACTGGTAAACAGAACATAAAATGGTTGCTCTGTTTAAGGTGCTATTAGAACAATTTTTATACTCTACAAATTTTATACATAAATCATCTGAGGAAGGCAAACCCGGGAAGCCTGCTATAGATCCCTCAAAAGCACAGACCATGTATAAATCCAGTGTCTTCTGGCTATTCATTTTTTACATTTACATCCATTCACCTTACTTTGGACCTGTTTATTCCAATTAAGGGTCACAGGAAATTGGAGTCGATCCTGACAGCACTGAGTAAAAGGCAAGAACCAGTCAAGCACAGCATTTGTAAAACACCTAGAACATAATAATGTTTATATTAGGTACATTTTATTTTTGAAAGTAGCATAGAAAACATTGTGAATTTATGGTATGACTCAGTTTTGTCTGATGAATAGCCTTGTTCTGTTAGTTTTTCAATATCACTCTTTCAAAAAAATCTATACCATCTCTTTGTTTTGCGTACTCTTCTTCATGTCAAGACACCATCTTCTGGTAGGCTTTGTAATTTCAATTCTGCTATCGCTTTATCATGGTGAATTCACGCAGAATATGAACCCTTCTTCTTCAAGCAAGTATGTCAGTATACCTCTTTCAGTCCCCTTGTGTGCTTAGGATAAACTACCTTTCCTTATGAACTTTGAAAGAGTTTCTGTAATGACATTGGCATAAAGTTCCATTTAACATCTATGACGTTTTCTTCATCTTTTGTAACATTTTTAATATTCAATTGTTAATGTTCTAACAGACTTCTTTTTAACAGTAAGCAAAGTGTTATCTTCTACCTGTTGGGAAAACAAAACCTGGAAGACTTTATTTGTGTTATTATTGTAACAAATACATTCTATGTAAATTTTAAATTAGAGTATCTTATTATTAGTGAAACATCTGAAAAGGGAAAACTGAACTAGTTATAAATAACACATCAGCAGCTGGACTGCTTGGCAAAGCTATAAAGCTCTCTAGGTTTAAGATGAAGACCCAGAAATTAACTTTATTTAAATACTCTCTGCTTATGTGACCATCTACAGTGGTGTGAAAAACTATTTGCCCCCTTCCTGATTTCTTATTCTTTTGCATGTTTGTCACACAAAATGTTTCTGTTCATCAAACACATGTAACCATTAGTCAAATATAACACAAGTAAACACAAAATGCAGTTTTTAAATGATGGTTTTTATTATTTAGGGAGAAAAAAAATCCAAACCTACATGGCCCTGTGTGAAAAAGTAATTGCCCCCTTGTTAAAAAATAACCTAACTGTGGTGTATCACACCTGAGTTCAATTTCCGTAGCCACCCCCAGGCCTGATTACTGCCACACCTGTTTCAATCAAGAAATCACTTAAATAGGAGCTGCCTGACACAGAGAAGTAGACCAAAAGCACCTCAAAAGCTAGACATCATGCCAAGATCCAAAGAAATTCAGGAACAAATGAGAACAGAAGTAATTGAGATCTATCCGTCTGGTAAAGGTTATAAAGCCATTTCTAAAGCTTTGGGACTCCAGCGAACCACAGTGAGAGCCATTATCCACAAATGGCAAAAACATGGAACAGTGGTGAACCTTCCCAGGAGTGGCCGGCCGACCAAAATTACCCCAAGAGCGCAGAGACGACTCATCCGAGAGGTCACAAAAGACCCCAGGACAACGTCTAAAGAACTGCAGGCCTCACTTGCCTCAATTAAGGTCAGTGTTCACGACTCCACCATAAGAAAGAGACTGGGCAAAAACGGCCTGCATGGCAGATTTCCAAGACGCAAACCACTGTTAAGCAAAAAGAACATTAGGGCTCGTCTCAATTTTGCTAAGAAACATCTCAATGATTGCCAAGACTTTTGGGAAAATACCTTGTGGACTGATGAGACAAAAGTTGAACTTTTTGGAAGGGAAATGTTCCGTTACATCTGGCGTAAAAGGAACACAGCATTTCAGAAAAAGAACATCATACCAACAGTAAAATATGGTGGTGGTAGTGTGATGGTCTGGGGTTGTTTTGCTGCTTCAGGACCTGGAAGGCTTGCTGTGATAGATGGAACCATGAATTCTACTGTCTACCAAAAAATCCTGAAGGAGAATGTCCGGCCATCTGTTCGTCAACTCAAGCTGAAGCGATCTTGGGTGCTGCAACAGGACAATGACCCAAAACACACCAGCAAATCCACCTCTGAATGGCTGAAGAAAAACAAAATGAAGACTTTGGAGTGGCCTAGTCAAAGTCCTGACCTGAATCCAATTGAGATGCTATGGCATGACCTTAAAAAGTCGGTTCATGCTAGAAAACCCTCAAATAAAGCTGAATTACAACAATTCTGCAAAGATGAGTGGGCCAAAATTCCTCCAGAGCGCTGTAAAAGACTCATTGCAAGTTATCGCAAACGCTTGATTGCAGTTATTGCTGCTAAGGGTGGCCCAACCAGTTATTAGGTTCAGGGGGCAATTACTTTTTCACACAGGGCCATGTAGGTTTGGATTTTTTTTTCTCCCTAAATAATAAAAACCATCATTTAAAAACTGCATTTTGTGTTTACTTGTGTTATATTTGACTAATGGTTAAATGTGTTTGATGATCAGAAACATTTTTTGTGACAAACATGCAAAAGAATAAGAAATCAGGAAGGGGGCAAATAGTTTTTCACACCACTGTATGAAACATTTTTGAGTCAATAAACATTCAGAAAAATGCCTTATAAATTTTAAGGTTCCAGTTGTACCTAAAAAACAGAAAAATGTGGAAAATATCACAATTTGTTTCTACCCTTTTTAAGTTAAATGTGTCACAGTACTGAATTAAAACAAAATATTATATATTACATAAATTGTAGATTCTAGTACTCTATATTGTGTGAAATGCTCAAAAATAAAATAACATGACTCATATATCTGTTTGTGTTTAAATACATTAGTAGAGGCAATGACTGCTAGGTCTTAAAGGTGTTAACTGTGGATTTCATGAAATCCAGAAAAAATAAAATTAGATCATTTATATTAAACTGTTTAGACTGTTGATAAGAAGGTGTGTTGGTTTGTGTGTCTGGTGGGGTGGGGTGGTGGAGGGAAATAGGGTACTACAAAGAAAACCTAAAAAACACTGCAACAATATTAATTCCAACAACTACAACTGACATGTTTGTAAAATGCTACTATTGAAGAATGTACTTTATGTACGTATAAAGCTTATTCCTATTTATCAATATGAAGACCCAGGGAGAAAATGCACTTTCCTCTTCATAGACAGTTACTACGATAGGGATTTGAACCCAGAACTCTAGATAAGGGAGGCTGTTCTGTTAACCATTACATTGTAGATTGTTACTAGCATCACAACATTAATGAAGCAACAATTCTAAGCAGCTGATACATTTAAGCACTTTTTCCTAAGTCCCAAAATGCAATAATTTAATGACTGCTAACAGTGACATTCATCCTGAAATAGATAGATAAATGATAGACAGATACTTTATTAATCCCAAGGGGAAATTCACAATACTGCAATTTAATATAAAAGCTAATGGTTACAATGATTTTTAGTTGATTAAATATATGAAATCATGCTAAAATATATTATTCAATGCTCAAAAAATGTATCTGTAATGTTTTTGTTTTCCATTTAAAACGTATACATTAAGTTTATTACATTCTCTGAGATGATCCAGTATCAGTACAAATTTATGTTAATGCTGTTACCTAGGGCCAGATCTGTTTGGTTGGGGGTGGAGTGAGGACAGTGTGAACGTGACTGAGAGAATAAAACTGAAAAAAAGCTAACTTTTACAAGTACCATAAATTTAATATTGCATTAGTGTGATGATGTTTTCTGATTGGTACTATACAGGTCATAAAATGATTACTTCAAAATGTCACATATATTTGTCTCTTTCTTTTTGTGCCCGGTGCTGCGTTGACATCATAGACGTGAGCTTATTCAGTGTGAGCAAGAGCACGCAGGTGGCCGGTTGCTGTGTGTTATAATATGCCTGACCTGGTGCCGATGAATGCACATGTACTGTACAAGGCATGCATGTGTCCACTGAGTGTTCTTTGTTCACCTTGCAGAGGAACTTCGTTGTCATTTCCTACAAGAAAAGGCGATGAAAAAAGAAAAAGAGGATGTAACATCGACAAGCTTCTGTTCCAAGACCACTGCTGCTCCCATGAAAGCAAACTCAGTCAGTGTCAGGTGCCCATTCAATGTAATAGGAACCACAGCACAGAGAGAAGTGTGTACATTGCAACAGGTACACATGCTGTTAATATAGGAATGGTGGTACTTAGGTGTGTGGGAACAGTTAACATTTGAATTTGATGATTGCATATACCGCGGACCTGACCTCTCTGTACTATTCTTTCCTCTGCATGTCCTGGAGTACAAAAGAAACACCATCATGCACCCAAATGTAGAGATTGGGCAAGATTGGAAAAAAAAAAAATGTGGTCACTGATTACAACCGCAAGAAGGTATGCAAATTAATATGAATAATGTTGCATCAGTGTCACAGTGTTTTCCGAAATATACTATACAGGTCATAAAATGAATAATTCCAAATATCATATATACCTATGTCTCTGTTTTTTTGTCAGTGCGGCTTTGACATCATGGACCATAAGGTACATACTAATTCAGCATAAGCAGGAACACTCAATAAAACTGAATAAAAAAAATTCAAGTGATAATGAGATACCAAGAAGGCAGATTCACCAGCATTTGTGTGGCAGCTTTTATCCCTCCAGATCAGAGGATTTACAGTTCCATTGTCTGAAAAACACCACTCACATCTACAGTTATTACCAGTTTCAAATAAAAACTAACAGCATCAGATCCATTGGTGAGGGGGTGGGTGGTAGTATGTATCGTGACTGAAAGAATAAAAGTGAAGAAAAAAAAAAAAAAAAAAAAAACGCTAACATTTACAAGTACTATAAATTTACACCGGCTGTTACAGGCGCAAATCAAATGTATGTTTTTATTGTATAATATTAACAACTAGCAAAATACCCGCACTTCGCAGCGGAGAAGTAGTGTGTTAAAGAAGTTATGAGAAAGAAAAGGAAACATTTTAAAAATAACGTAACATGATTGTTAATGTAATTGTTTTGTGACTGTTATAAGTGTTGCTGTCATCAAGGATTTGATTATCATTATTTGTTTCAATCAGGTTCGTATTTGGAGGATGTCTTGTGTTCAAGTTATATTCCGTGTTTGTCAACCGTTGTAAAGATAACAGGTTTCATTCATCGAAGTGTTTACTTCCCAAATTGGTACTCGTGAATCTAAGATGTTTAACAGGCATTCCCGGTATTAAGTTGTGGATTTGCCTGCGAATATTTAGCGGCAGCGTGTCTATGAACTTAATTTAAACTTAAGCTTTACACCTTGCTTTCCTATTGATATATCTGCAAAGGCTTGTTCATATTTAGAGGGTTGTTCCTTTCTTACTGCATCAGTAAACAGCTTGTCTTCCTCTTTATCTGAGACATCACACACTGCATGCACTGGTTTACCTTTCCCAGTCCTGCAAACTTTAGCAAAGTGGTTCAATTTACCACATTTTTTACACTGTCTTCCTTTAGCTGGACATTGACTTTTTCCACCGTGTGCTTTGTTTCCGCAGTACCTGCACTTATGAATATGCTTGTATGTGTCACACGCTTCATATTCTTTTGCTGCCTTCTCAATTGTGTAATACGTTTTTTGTTCAGCGCTCTTTGGAGGTCTTGCTTTTTGTGTGTGTACTGCGTTCACAATCAGTTCATATGAGCCGCTCGGAGTACATGCATCGAAGGTTCTCAGCTGTGGTTGTGCTATCTCGTGCGCTCTTGAGATGTCCACAGCTTTATTTAATGTTAGCTCAGACCCGGCACTTAAAAGTTCGACACATTTACAAGACAAAAGACGCTGACAGAGAGGTGCGAAGGGATTTAAGGTGGGCCAGATCGACGAGTTTTTTTCTTAGGTTTTGGTAATTCTAGTGATAAAGCCAGAGGGCTCATTCTGTAGTTCTCCCTGAAAGAGTTGCTGCAGACATTACTGTAGTTTGGCAAATTGTTTACCTAACAATTTTACCTAATTGACTTATTAATAGTAATGTATAAAAGTCACATAGTAATCATGACTAATTAGCTTCAAAAGGAAACTCAGGTGTGGACTAGTCTCCTTTTATATGGACCATCTGGAGGAAAAGAAACAAGAAGCACAAATACTGAAGTCCTGGAGATTCCGGAGAAAGAAAATTGGCTGGAGGCAACCTAGCAATAGCTAATTAGGGAAAAACATCAAGGCAGGGAATCTGTAGCAAGGAATTGACATCAAAAATAAATCCTCTAAAAATAATTACAGTGCACTATTCACAGGAAATAGGGCCTAGCACAGGATACTCTAAAAAGGGGTTGGCAGTTTGGATGTTTTGTTTTATTCTTTTGTAAATCTTAAAGCTGGTTAATAAATATAGAGTTTTTGACCAAATCCTTTGCTCACATGCCTTTTAAAGGGAGATGGATTCTGGCAATGCAATCATTAGTTTAAATTCAATTGCAGTACACAAATTTTTAGCTTCATCACCATGAACCTTGACTCTTTACCAATAATCATTTAATGACAGAACAAACATATATTACCACATATATTGTCCTGCATGTACAATGGCCAGCTCACAACGTATATACATTTGGTGCTTGCTTGTAGAGAGGCATTATTTTACTTGCTGCCTAGGCAACCACATTACTAGCAAGTGGCTAGCATTTTCAGCTCAATCATTCTGGTGTATGGTTTACATATGGTAAGTGAAGCATTATTTATAATCTAATATATACCACAACATCAGGTATTGGCCATTTTGTCAAGCGATTTTTTTTTTTTTTTTTTTAAAAAGCTTCATCTGATCACCAAAAAATATGCCGAAAAATAACCTTTAATCTATTAAAAGCTTTTCACTACTTACTGTATGTATGTCTACAAGATATAAAACATATTGAAATATCATGATAACTGAATGACACTTGCCATCATTTTTACCAAATTGTTATCTCATTGAATACAGAACCAAATCCCATTCTGGCAGCACTGGACACAATTTAGCCATTCAGCTTTGGATAGGGTGCCAGCCCAATAGAGGGTGCCCTCAAGCAGATACTTTTTTACCTGGAGGAAACTCACACAGACAAGTGGAGGAGATACAAACTTTAAACAGGTGTAGAGCAACTGCAGAGGTACAGTAGGATTTGTTATTACAGAAGAATCACATTTATATCAATGAATATATAAACTGGTATAAACATTAATATGTTTGTGTAATTTCTTAAATTAGGCCCACAGGGTTGTGTTTGTCCAATGAGATATAAACCTTAATCTTTTCAAATGTGAAATTTTAATATTAGTCCTGATCATGCACAATTTATTAATTAAATCCTATTGCCTGGCTTACACACCACACAGTTTTGGAATAGTTGTTTGGCTGAGAGCCCTTCACTTTCCCCTAATTGTTCTACTTTCTTCCTGAAGGTTTATCTTTTTTGCTAGAGTTAGATCAACATCCGATTTACAGAGTTTGCTTTTGTTGATGTGAGTGGAAAGCCAATGGGGTCTCCTGTGTCAAAACCCTGTTGCTAAGAAAGTAAATCCTCAAGAGTAAGAGAAATCCTTCTATAAAATCACATCCATATAAGAACAATCTTATTCTTCTTAACCTTCTGCATATACTTTGCGGGAAGGTTTTGAAGCACAAACATAGAGAGTATTTAGAGTTCCCAAGTGAAAGTCACAAATATATTTGCTAAATTCTGAAAATAGAGGGGACTTGTTCATATAAATATTAAAGCTCAAAACTTGTGGTTTAACAATGCAAACTTATGATTGATCAGACTCAGAACATTAATTCAAGTGATTTTTGATAGTTAAAAACAGGTTGTAAAATGTTTCTTTAACACTTTTGCGTGGATTAAACTAAGAGGGTAAATGTAGATTGTGTACAACTGACATTTTTAAAAACTAAATGAAAAAATACTGAAAAATATTTTCATAACATTGCATATAGTTAGGCTGCCAACTGACAAGAGATATTTCAAGAACACAGTGGAGCATATTACATAAGAGGATTGTTAGAAATGTCCTACAACACAGACAGATTCAGTCTTTACCGCAGCAGTATGAAATGAAATGTGCCGACTTTTTAATGCACACACAAGTGTGATAGCCAAGTAATTTTAATTGATTTACTGCCTATTGTGTATTTTTGAAAGGCAAATATCACAGTGGCCATCTGATTTATTTTATGATGAACTACATTCATAGTAAGAGTGAACTGAATTTGCTGAAGGATGCTTCCATGACAGGTGACTGCAACATAAGCCTGCTTCATAACCTTAAATGTTATAATGATCACTTTTCTGTTATGGAGGTCCTTAAATTAACCCTTAAATTAACTTAAATTAATCCCCCCTACAAAAAACAACAAATTTGAACCTCCCAGTCATCCTGCAATTAACAAAAGCACTGATAAAGTTAATACTGAGAAATTCTTGCACGTAAATAGTGAAATGTAATGAAAATGGTTTAAAATTATGAGAGGAAAAAAATAAGTCCTGAGGAATATGTTATTTATAGCTATGTGCAGTTAACTGCATTGTAACTGTGAGACATTTCCTCAACTCTTGAGTGGCTTAAATGTGCACATTCCCCGAGGGTGATCCAGCTCACAGGATCCTCATTGTTGACCAGGTCAAGGGGATGCCCACGTAACATCTGGCTGCAGCAGATAGATGCTCATTGAGGGTGGGACTGGACCATGTGTCTGCCAGGGGGGTTGCCAACCAGGATCCCAAGCTGTTTTTGTCATGTGGTGGGTGCAGGAACGTGCTATACTGGTGCATGCTCCCCCAACCTGACCTGACCTGACCTGACAAACTAGAAGATAAGAATACTCAATAGAAAATACAGTTGATTACATGGTTTGGGGCAGAGTATTCTGAATATCTGTATGTTAAAAAGGTTTACTAAGCATGTTTTTGTTCTTCTTTTAGAAAGAGGAGACGTACTGTAGTACAAGAGAATAAGGAAATTATTCTTACATAGAATGACACTGAAAAAATCCATTAAATATGAAAAAATACATCTAATTTCAATAAATCCTAGATTAATCTGAATGTTTTTCATTTAAAACATATTTTCAATCAGGTTGCCATCTTTAATTTATGAATTCCTTACCTTTTTGAATTTATTAAGTTCTCCAGTTCTTTCGATTTGAAGGCAGCAGTCTGAAGTATTTCATCTGGGATCCCAGCTAATTTGGCTACATTGAGGCCATAACTTCTTGCAGCTGCTCCCCTTGTTAGCAAATAGAGGAAAGTGATGAACTCTGGCTGCAGATCATCTGATGTCTCTGTAACATTCAAATTCAATAATGTCAGTTTTAGCTACCATTCATCCCAGCAGAAAACTCATTGGTCTGGAGTGTTTTCTAGTAATTACAGATAGCATATGAGGAATGATATTATTCATATATGTTAATATACTGCATGTATTATATCACATGACTGTTAACAGAAGTGACAGAAAATGGAGGATCTGAGGCACATCCTCTGGAGTTTACTTAACATAACACGTCCTTCATAACTGACAAAATAAAAATCATAATTAAGCCAAATGGAAAAAGCACCTGCTGGGCTAAACCAGTTCAATTAGCACAGGTCAGTGTTTTCCAGGTAAATACTGCCACAACATAAGTATATTTTATACAAGGGTAGTATAATTAATGGAACTCAGATATTAGAATGGTAAGATCAGTAATTGGAAAACATTTTTGCAAGTGAATAACACTGAATTCTTTATGACATTTGGAGTGTCCTAAGACTGCTGTTGTAATTATATAATTATTATAACTTTGTAACGTTATAAATAAAAACTAATGTTATTTAGAATACATCTCTGTATCCATAAAGGAAAAAACTACTTCAAACAACAGATGGATCATCATATTCCATGCAATACTGTAGTTAAATGTATCTATTTTTTAGTAGATGTATTTAATATGGTAGAAAAACAGGCACAGGTATACTTCTGAATATTCAAAGAACATTTAACAGTGACAGTTGATGCTTAGATCAAAAATAATCTTGTGCAGCTAAAGTCCACTGAATCAATTGCCCATGTGATTTTTGTTTCTTTGTTGGTATTATTAGAGCCATATATACAGTACAGGCCAAAAGTTTGGACACACCTCCTCATTCAATGTGTTTTCTTTATTTTCATGACCATTTACAGCACTCCATCACTCTCCTTCTTGGTCAAATAGCCCTTACACAGCCTGGAGGTGTGTTTGGGGTCATTGTCCTGTTGAAAAATAAATGATCGTCCAACTAACCTGACTTCTGCACAACACAACTGCTGGTCCCAACCCCATCGATAAAGCAAGAAATTCCACTAAATAACCCTGATAAGGCACATCTGTGAAGTGAAAACCATTTCAGGTGACTACCTGTTGAAGCTCATCGAGAGAATGCTAAGAGTGTGCAAAGCAGTAATCAGAGCAAAGGGTGGCTATTTTGAAGAAACTAGAATATAAAACATGTTTTCAGTTATTTCACCTTTTTTTGTTAAGTACATAACTCCACATGTGTTCATTCATAGTTTTGATGCCTTCGGTCATGAAAATAAAGAAAACACATTGAATGAGGAGGGGTGTCCAAACTTTTGGCCTGTACTGTAGGTCCAGAAGCTGTAAACCTAGATGGAAAAATGATCATAATGACATCCCTTTATGAATCTACTACATTAATATCTTGTCATCATCTTGCAAACTAGAAATAAATAAATATATACAGTATATGTATATATATATATTTGGCTATTAAATAATTCATTAGTAATTGAGTACTGTCGCATAACCCACTGTCTACAGCTCAATAGACTAGAGCTACAGCCTCTTGTGAAGGTGTGGTTTGGCCCCATGCTCCCTGAAGCATTCGGGAGCTTCTTGAACCCACTACCACCAATAATGTAAATGAGGGATGAGCCTAACAGATGAGGACATAACACAAAGCAAGGGGTAGGTGCAAAAGTGTTCTAGTGCTTTTATTTAAAATAATTCAAAAATCAAACAGTTTCCAAATAATTAGTGCAGTTCAAAAATGTTCAATAAATAAATTAACCACAAATATATCCATTAAAATGGTGTCAAAAACAAGCAGGAGTCTCCTCTCTAAAAATCACAATCTCCAGTGCTTTAAGACTGATATCTCTCTCCAGTTTATCCTATTCGGATATTGCAGCCTGGACAGTCGTTGAGCAATAAGTGTAGATATCCTTGAGACCAGCTCATGTCCCTGCCCCCAATCCCGTAAAGTTCCACAGGGCTCCGGTGAGCCTTCTCCCCTTTGACTCCCACTGCCATTACTAGCCTTATGGGGGAATCCTTTGGAGTATTGCTGTTGCAGGAGCAACCTTCAGCCCCCTGTTGAGCGCTGGCCACATTCTCCTTTCCCTGGGGCTCAATTCCCATTCTCCTGCTTCATTTCTATCGCACTGGTTTGTGTCCAACGAAAATATAAAAGTGCGGAAACTTTTTGAATGTCACTTGTAGTATATCACAGCCCTCAATTTCATAAAAGACTTCTTTACAAAAGCGGTTTAAGAATATTTAAATTAATCAGATTATTTTCCTTTAAATTAATTGCACAAACCTCACTGCCATGTACATGAATTATGCAGTTGCTCTTATTACTGACAGTGTAATATTCAAAGTACTCCCAGAAAATACTTTTCCATTTATGACCAATTCTTAGTTGTGCATCCGTGTTTTGTCTAGGAAATTGACAACTATCATGTTCATTAGACTATATAGCCATATAGTTCATAGGCATTTAGAGAATAACATTCAATCAACAGTAGTGTTACCTTTAAAAACAGGGCTGGTGTGAGCAAATATTGTCTGTTACATTGCCATGTAAGCCAGGGCCGTTTGAAGGAATTTGGGGGCCCCAAGCAAAATGGACATGGAGGCCCCCCGCACGCACGCACGCACGCACGCACGCAAAGGAACCACAGCATAGCCATACAGTTTAAATTCACTCACACTTTATATAAATAAAAAAGGTTTACAGTGCAAATACTGCTGTTGCATATACTGTGCATAAATAAAAAAATGTTTAGAGTGCAAATACTGCTGTTGCATATAAAGTGCATAAAATTTGAACATTTTCAACAATTGAACATTTGTTGGAATAGTTAGTATAGCATGCTATGCCACTTTCATCAAAACCTATTACAAAGCTATAGCAATGTCATGTCATTTATGTATGATACATAAACATATTTCTGCTAGCCTACCTGCTGCAAAATTGCACCATTTGTACAAGACAAGTAGAGCTATTTTATGTGTGTAATTTATCACTTACCACTGTCTTGTTTTTTCTTATCCTCCTCTTCCTTTCTCTTCTTTCTTTTTTGGCTTCCTGAAGCATAATTCCGCTTCATGACTGCCGAGGAAGTTTTGTATTTTGCAGGCAGCAGAGATCGCGTGGTTGGCTGGCTGCTGTCAGCGAGGGGGGCCCCCTTGAGGGGGATCCCAATAACAGTGTCATTGCACTTTACTGCATTCACTATCAATGGGGCGCTCACACAGTTTGTCGCTGCATTTTATTCTTAACCAGTCGTTGTCTTGGGGCCCCAGGCCAGCTCGGGGCCCCAAGCAATTGCTTGGTTTGCCTGCCTTGTCGCGACGGGCCTGATGTGAGCACTACTTACTAACACGCAAAATAATTTTCTATTTAAGTAAAAATCTGAAATTTGTATGTATTAAAGAGCACACTCAAAAATGTATTAATATTCACTAAAGAGGCATGTTTATTTAAGCTATTCAGACAGATTTCATTTATCTATCCATTTATTAATCAAGCCAAAGAGATATAAAGAATATTGCTCAAGAAAAAAAGAAAAAAAAAAAAAGATAAACGTTTTACAGACAACTTAACATGTACACACAAACTAGATTTTAAATATTGATATAAACTACACATTCTGAACTTGCAAAAATGCATGTCAGTTAGAAATGTATTTAATTTTGTTAACAAATAATGTTTTCCATTCATCTACAGTCTCATGATCGAATCCACCTAATCCACCAGAGCCTAATTTGAGAACATCACCTAATTTCGTCAAGTGGTGACACAAACATGGCAAACGGGTGTGAGGTTTTTCAAAATGTTCCACAAATCAGGCAAGGAACTTCACCAGCTTGTCCAGAAAAGGCTTACCACAAGTCAGAGATACCCCAAATACTACCTGCAGGCTTTGGATTAGAGACCCCTAAAAATGGAGAGTTGGCTTTAAAGGTTCATGATATATTTTAGTGACCTAAAAAACAACTAAAAATTCCCTTGAAAGGAGATGAACCATAAGAAATTTTTAGTTTGGAAGGACAAGGCAAAAGCAAAATCTTTAATACAGATATTTATTTGAAAATCAGAAAAAGCACAAAATGTCTAAAAGGCAAAACAAGGGCAAAAATGATTTTCATAAAAATGTAATGCAAAGCAAACAAGTCCAATCCACGATCCAGTAAACTTTAATCTCAATAACATAAGCAAGAAATTCAGAAATCAGAATTATTGTAGAAAAGCAATACTTATAAACTTCAACAACAAATTAATGAACCACTAAATGTCCTCCTGCCTAGACTGAAATATACAGGCTGTGGCTGTTCTTTCGGCATTGACATCAGGGCAGCCCCCCTATTAGTGTTCCACCAACAAAGCACAAGGAACACAGGACAACAAAAACACATTGAAACTAAATAAAATATACACCGAACAAAATTAATAAAACTTACTGATTTTATTTGTTGATTAATAAAAACACATAAAAATGGACCAGAAATAACAATAAGGATAAAAAAGAAATTAAAATAAACATAAACCAGGAGAACACTCTCCTGAAACATAACACCTAAAAATAAATATTATATCTGGGTTCTCCACAATAAGACATTGAAAACAGTACCTTAATACATCTAAATGGAATGTAATTAGATTGTTCTCAAAAAAGAAAGAGAGAAAGAGCAGGGATAAGAAATTGTTTACACATATCATAAACTGATTTTGGTGAAAGTGGGGCTCAGTGTTAAACACTGAGTTTATCTCCATATCATAATCCAATAAGCTTCATAGTTCATACTAACTTTCCCCGTGACTTTGCCTGCACAGTAGTGAAACAGGACAAACTTTAAAAATCAATAAAAAAAATGAAAAAAAAATGTAATAATTTGTATTGAGAAGATTTTATATTGATAGCTTCGTATCCGAGGGCCTCTTGATATACACTATTTTTGGTTTTGCTATCAGGGGTGAGAATGTAGCTGTGAACACTTTGCCAAAAATGTAAAAAGTTGGCAAGGTATCTCTGGCCAGGCAGAAGGCAGGTAGGCTCTAACGTCAAATGTTGCCACTGTATCTGATCATGTTCCGCTCTGATGGTAGATATCTCAATGAGCAGGTACCCCCTAAATTACACGTAGCTATGATTTCTCTCACAAAAACGTCAGACGTTACTCTTAAACAATCTCTAGATCACGGGTGTCGTACTCCAGGCCTGGAGAGGAAACTGTGCAGAACTGAGGAAGGATTAATGCAGCCAAATACAAAGAAATCCTTAAAGAACATCTGCTCCAGAGAGCATACAACCTCAGACTGGGGTATTGGTTCACAAGCTGGCTTCAGCCTATAAAAACATAAAAGGGTTCCTGCCTTAACAGTACACAATACCTCTTTAATGTGCTAAAATACAGTTAGGTCCATAAATATTTGGACAGAGACAACCTTTTTCTAATTTTGTTTCTGTAAATTACCACAATGAATTTTAAATGAAACATCTCAAATGCAGTTGAAGTGCAAACTTTCAGCTTTAATTCAGTGGGGTGAACAAAACGATTGCATAAAAATGTGAGGCAACTAAAGCATTTTTTTAACACAATCCCTTCATTTCAGGGGCTCAAAAGTAATTGGACAATTGACTCAAAGGCTATTTCATGGGCAGGTGTGGGCAAGTCCATCGTTATGTCATTATCAGTTAAGCAGATAAAAGGCCTGGAGTTGATTTGAGGTGTGGTGTTTGCATGTGGAAGATTTTGCTGTGAACAGACAACATGCGGTCAAAGGAGCTCTCCATGCAGGTGAAAGAAGCCATCTTTAAGTTGCGAAAACAGAAAAAACCCATCCGAGAAATTGCTACAATATTACGAGTGGCAAAATCTGCAGTTTGGTACATCCTAAGAAAGAAAGCAAGCACTGGTGAACTCAGCAACGCAAAATGACCTGGACGTCCACGGAAGACAACAGTGGTGGATGATCGCAGAATCATTTCCATGGTGAAGAGAAACCCCTTCACAACAGCCAACCAAGTGAACAACACTCTCCAGGGGGTAGGCGTATCGATATCCTAGTCTACCATAAAGAGAAGACTGCATGAAAGTAAATACAGAGGGTGCACTGCAAGGTGCAAGCCACTCATAAGCTTCAAGAATAGAAAGGCTAGATTGGACTTTGCTAAAGGACATCTAAAAAAGATAGCACAGTTCTGGAAAAACATTCTTTGGACAGATGAAACCAAGATCAACCTCTACCAGAATGATAGCAAGAAAAAAGTATGGAGAAGGCGTGGAACAGCTCATTATCCAAAGCATACCACATCATCTGTAAAACACGGTGGAGGCAGTGTGATGGCTTGGGCGTGCATGGCTGCCAGTGGCACTGGGACACTAGTGTTTATTGATGATGTGACACAGGACAGAAGCAGCCGAATGAATTCTGAAGTGTTCAGAGACATACTGTCTGCTCAAATCCAGCTAAATGCAGTCAAATTGATTGGGCGGCGTTTCATGATACAGATGGACAATGACCCAAAACATATAGCCAAAGCAATCCAGGAGTTTATTAAAGCAAAGAAGTGGAAAATTCTTGAATGGCCCACAAACAAACTGCAACTGAAAGCCGCTGCAGTAAAGGCCTGGCAGAGCATTAAAAAGGAGGAAACCCAGCATCTGGTGATGTCCATGAGTTCAAGACTTCAGGCTGTCATTGCCAGCAAAAGGGTTTTCAACCAAGTATTAGAAATGAACATTTTATTTCCAGTTATTTAATTTGTCCAATTACTTTTGAGCCCCTGAAACGAAGGGATTGTGTGAAAAAAATGCTTTAGTTGCCTCACATTTTATGCAATCTTTTTGTTCAACCCACTGAATTAAAGCTGAAAGTCTGCACTTCAACTGCATCTGAGTTGTTTCATTTAAAATTCATTGTGGTAATGTACAGAACCAAAATTAGAAAAAAGTTGTCTCTGTCCAAATATTTATGGACCTAACTGTATACAAAAATTACATTTAAATGCTCTCCTAAAAGAGATGAACTGTAAAAACCTCTAACTAAGAAGGACAAAGACAACAAACTATTTTTGTAAAGGGAAGAATTTATTTATGTATCACACAAAAAATGAAAATTTCAAAAATGGCAAAAATGAGGCAAAAAGTCTGACTTAAAAGACAGCCGAGAGCAAACAAATTTCAAATCGAAATACAATACTCAAAAACCATGAAGAGAAGAAAATAAATCCAATAAACCAGAAAATCTAATAGTTATAATGATATGCAATCAATGAACACTGAAAACACTGAAAGATCTTCTCCTAGCTTCAGAATACTAAGGCTGAGAACAGTTCTTCCTCAGTGACATCAGAGCGGCTCTGCTTCTTGGGGCTCCACCCACAAAACACAAGGAAGGCAAACCAAAAAGATAATTAGCAAAAAATGGAAACGTAATAAACAAGAATAATAATAAACAAAAAATAAACTTAAACTGAACCATAATATACTCCTTTTGTTACCAGTGTTTATTAAAGAAAGCTTGTTTGGATTATTTATTAAAAAAGGTTTATAACCACACCTGAACCACAAAACAGAAAACAATGAAAGTAAAGGTATCTATTTTTCACCTGGAATTCAGGTCAGGTCGGTGAACATGCAGTGGTACAGCGCGAAAACAGTATCCAGATCGAAACAGCAGGTGTTACATGGAAGTTCCCTTGGCCTGGACCAGCTGCTTGGGTTCTTAGCAATGAGGATTTTGTGAGCTGGGGAGAAACGCCACAAGGCCATAGTGCTGTAACTGATGCTCCCTCACAATGCAGGTAATGTACCTCATTTGGAACACTGTGAGGCACCTCTAGCTCGACACAAAGTCAAACCAGTGGTACCGAAGGATTCTCCAAAGAGACAAAGTATCAAAGCAGTCCAGTCTTTGTTTCAGGTCACTGGATAGCATCCATGTCTCACAACGTATAGCAAAACAGGAAGCACCAGGACTCTAAAAGACTTGGACCTTCATCCTTGCCACACACCCCTTTCCAGTGACCTCATAGCCCCCATGATCTCCCAATCCATCTACTGACTTCATAAGAAAAGTCACCAGAGACATGAATGTCACTGCTGAGGTAAGTAAATCTCTTGATAAAGTCAATATTCTCTTCACAGACAGACACACTGCTGATCGCTCTGCCCAAGAGATCATTAAAGGCCTGGATTTTGGTTTTTATCCAGGACAGTCACAAGCCCAGACACTCAAGACTACTTGCTCACTCTCTCGAGAGCTTTGATCATAGTCACCATTGACTCCAGGAAAATCACAGCATCATCGGAAAAGTCAAGATCAGTGAATCTTTCTTCACCAACAGATGCTAGATCACATGACCCTGCCCAACACCCAGTCCATGCAAGCATTGAACAGAGAAGGAGCAAGAACACACCCCTGAAAAACCCCAGAATCAACTATGGAAAACAGATGTTCTCTCTCCACTCTACACAGCACTCACAGTACCAGTGTACAAGTCGGCCATGATATCCAGCAACTTTGGGGGGATCCTGCAAAGTCTCAGGATGTCCCATGGGGCAGCTTGATCATCTAAGTCGAAAGGTTTATGAAAATCGCCAAAGGCTGCAAAGAAACTCTGCTGATATTTGTGTTTGTGCTCCATGAGAACCTTCAGTGCCAGGAAGACGTCTTAGGCGTAAAACCATTGAGGGTCCTATTGAGTATGACACTAGCAAGGACCATACCTGACACAGAGGGCAATGTTATCCCTCTGTAGTTGACACAATCCAGGTGATCTCCCTTCTCTTTCCAGATAGGGAAGACAAGTCCTGTTTTCCAGTCAGTTGGGATGATGCCTGTCTCTCAAATGGAAGCAAGGATTGCTTGCAATGCAAGAAGGACAGTCTTACCATCACCCAGGAGAAGCTCTCCCTGGATACCACAGATCCCTGCAGCCTTCAGATGTGCGTAATGCTTTGATTCCTCTGTAAGTAGGACGTGGGTCACTAAACATAGATGGTGTGTCACTTGCTCACAGACCGGAGGTGCCCATAAGTTGTGTGCTGCGACTCCCCTCGATGATATCCAGGGTGCACTGTGTGGTGAAACACCTCCTTCTTGGAACACCGGCAACACCAACAGAACCCTCAGCAACCTTTAGGGTCTTGTCATGGAAAGTCTCCCACATCACATTAGTATCAGCACTCACACCCAAGTCTGCAAGTTCCTCACACAAACTGTGTGCACACTCATTAGAAACAGGGTGATCTTGGTGTCTGGCCAGATACAGCCTCATTCTCCTAGCCTACAGGACTCAAACTGGATCTTCAGTGTAGAAACAAGTTGTATGTGCTTAGAATTCACCTAGAACTCACATGGTTTTTATTTTATTTTTTTTTTGGACAGTCTGGTTTTGGCCCAATGGTTACAGACTTCAACTTACAACCTCATACCTACCCGTTTATTCTGAGCCTCTGTCTCAATAGCCATGAATATAAATAAATATATAACTCATCTTGGGTAAAGATGCATGCTAAATAAATAATACTACATATGACATGAATATCAAACACCATACAGTTAAAATAAAATGAACACTTAACATATCACATTCTGAAGTGTAAAATGAGGCATATATTATAAGGTTAAGTCAAAATTATTCAGTAACACATTTAACATAACTAACAAATCTGCAATATAGATCTTATAAGTGCATCAATTCAGTCTCTCACTTTTCAAAATACTTTGCATTTTGCAACTTGGAACATATGTTATGAAAAGTGGCAAGGTGCATATATATACAGCATAAAATTGTCAATCTGGTGTAACCAGGTCAAAACTCAGTGACAGATTTTCCAGTCTGCTAGAGTGATTCAAATGTATGGGTGTTATGTAAAAAAAACACACCTTGTGGCAGCTGAAACCTAGTACTCACTTTATATTGCCGGCTTCAACTTATAACACAGTATCATGCTGTAACACTGATACAGCAAGGAATAGTTCCAGTTTCAGAAAACTGTGAACATAATTTATCTAATAATGGTTGCTCTTCTTTTGTGCACATGGTAACCACAGCAGGTGTCTTGGTCCTGTGCTATCAATATTTGGAAGCTGTGTCATTTGCAAATACTTTTTGACTAACTTTTGTATACAAAGTAAAATTACTAACCTTTGTCTTTACTCTCCGGTTCATTTAACAGGAAAGCCATGTGAAAGTTGCTAACATTTTTAGGGTACTGCTTTTCCAGTTCACATAGCAAAGGATAATGAGTCACAAAAAGTGTTAGAGATTTCACCTACAAAAAGGAATTAAACAAAAATTGTTTGAGCCAGGTGGTTAAAATGTAGTTAAATTTCAAAATGTTGCCATCACTCATGACAATGATGAACAGCCTAGAGCAGCAATTCATTGGAAATAGTTAAGTATTTAACACATGCATCACTGACACTTTCATTTGATGAGGACCACCTTTACCACCCTGGAAAGTGTGTACAATAAATTGCGCTTTAAGGGCAAACAATTGACAGAGAATGATCATCACATCACTGAATAATCTGGCTAGACCAATATAAGCCTTCAATTTCTTGTCTTGACTATAGCTGCTAAATCCAATCTGCATAATACACAGTAGTACAGATTCATTTTAGAAATGCTAATCTTCCTCAGCTATGATAAAACATTGTCCCGAAGTCTAACACTTCTGTTTGGAGAGATAGTCAAGTAGCAAAAGAAAGAGATGATGCTAGTTACAAAGAACATTTCAAGGCAAAAATTACAATTTTAAAATATGTCTGCATATCTTATACCTATTATAATGCAACATAACATTTTAATCCAATCAATGTCACAGAAGCCTCAGCCTAACCCAATAGCAATGGTCAAAAAATAAGAAACTCTAGATGTGGATAGAGGGGCCAGTTTGGAATCACCAGTTAACTTAATCCACTTGTTTTGAGAGGAATAGGAGTCATAATATGGACATTCAGAATAAAATCCTTGTAGATGTAGTTAGAACAAGCAAACTTTACACAGACAATATCCAGACCATGGCATTGGATCCATGAGGTGGCAATGCAAATAATTGCATCATCATACCACCTTAAAACTATTTGCACTGGCATTTATTCATGTGCCTAATCAATATCCAGATTACTCTGGATTACCTGCCTGTTGCATTTTCAATTTCCCATTATACTGAATATCCATTTTCTGATTTCACTAATTTAATGTTTAAAAGACTTGAACTTACTGTGCACAATAAGTGTGCAAAACAAAAACCTCAAGTACTGTACTTACATAGTCAAATATTAAAATTCAGCCCATTTGTAATTCTACAAAAAAGTATCCAGACAGATAAATAGGCAGATTTAAAATTAATTCTGTGTGAGTTTATATTGCTGAATAGCTAGAATTCACAACTGTATAGTTTCTTTGAATATATGTCTTATATATATATCATTGCAATCAATGTATGAAGATATAATCATTTGTCTTTTTCTGTTTACTGTTGGCATTGTTCTAACATTGCTAATCTATGGGAGACATGCAAGTAAGAATTGCATTGTACTACACACTCATGACAATAAACTTGAACTTGAATGGAGTGCCATTTAGACTAGAATGGAAATAGCACTATATCTGTTAGAATTGTCTCCTTTGTATAGGGGGAAGCTATATGTTCCACTTTAGGAATTATATTATTTGTATAACTGCTTTTGTATAAAACATACTGTATATTTTTATTTAGTCCTGTTCATCCTATACAGAATTTGGCAAAAAAATATGTTACCCAGACACCTTATACAAATAACACTGTCTATTGTTTTCTTGATACGTTGAAATGAAGATTTGCTTTGCATATGTGGCCCAAAGTATGAAATCCATAAGAAGTGAATATGTATGTGTGTAGAAAGGAAAAAAAAAAAAAAGAATTACTTCTCCCATTTTGGTGTCCTGCAGATAACTAGTACCATGTTAGCATCTGTATGTGTGTGTATATGAATGCTGCTCATTTAACAATTCAGACCGAGTATGCACGGATATGCACGTGTGCATATGAATGTTTGTGTGTGTGAGCGAGTGAGAAGGGAGATTTTCTGTTTGCTGTAGATTTACAAAGAGCATGAGTAATGAACATTCTGGTTGACAAATAAAAGAGAAACAGTAGGACAGAAAAGAAGGAAACATTTAGCTCAATTGTGACTTTATCTTCAATATGATTAGCTGGATTGAAGGTGTGGTTTTGTGGTGGTCGAAGTGTTTTTGTTGTTTTAACACTGGTACAGAGTCAAAGTATAAAAAAAAAAAAAAAATGCATTTTCCCACCTTTTCAGTTTGTGAACATTACTCTAGGGAGAAAGAGAAAAAGAAAACTGTACATTGTTTTTTTGTTTCATAAATTTAAGTAAAAAAGTGGCACTTAAGGTTAGTCTTCTGTTCATGTTTGTATGTGCTACATAAACATATTACTTAACCAAATTTGTTTAAATGAGTAAAAGAAGAAAAATAAAACTTTGTAAAACTGATAAACGAATAGCTTAATAACATTTCTCCAAAAGTTGACATGATGTTATTTTTGTAAGACTGATGCTCCTTATTGGACTGATTGATCTGTTCTCATCAAAACTGTTCTAGTGTTCTACAAAACATGGTAAGTGACTGGTTGCATTCCTTGTAAATTAATTATACTTGTTTAAAATTATGGGGCACTGGCATAGTGGTAGGCACTTATGAATCACAGTTTCCTAAGCCTCTATTTAATCCTGGACAGGTGTGGAGTTCAGGAAGTGCATTTCACACCCTGTGTCTACATTTTGTCTCTTTCACTTGCAAAAGACACGTGAGACAGGTTAACCATAGACTCCAAAAAGACCCTGTGTGTGTGTGTATGATTGTGCCTCTATTCATTCTTACCTTACACCCAAAGCTGCTAAGGAAGCCTCAGGCTCTATATAATCCTGTAATGGAAAACGGGGTTTAGAAAAGAAAAAAATGTATTCAAAATTATAGGAAAATGAAAATCAAACGGGGGATGCAGTGAAAGTGGTTGTACCTCTCAGCATTAGGATATTTGATTAAAATTGTAGCATTTCTTTTCCCCATGTTTGCATATTTTTAGATGTATACTCCAATATTCTTATGCATCCCAAATATGTGCCAGTTAAGTTGACAGACTTTTAAGTTGTTAAATGCCCCCTGGGATGTGAGAGTTAATCTGTCCTTAAAAATGGATGCCATGTAGTGTGGGCACAGTATTTCCATGACAATATCTGGGGTCTCTGTTCAACAAAGAAATAGAATAGGAAAGAATAGACATATGAAAAAAATTAATCCCCTTTATCATAAATGTGTATAATTGCAACTGTGGGAAAAGTGATCAGTGAACATCTGTTCTGTGGGATCGTGATGACAATGGGTAAGACCTTCAGTGAGAGCGGATAGGTATGGGTAGGAGGCCTAATAGGTTGAAGTGTATAAAATGAATAATTAGTATCTCGCTGTAATTTATGTTTTAGAAGGGTATACAGATCATACATGTGTTTTTAGTATACTGACAGTTATTTTATATATTTTACAGTTAGATTTTGTTTGCATTTATCAACACATATAAAAGTATTTTATCTGATACCTGCATTATTACATGCTATACAAGCTGTGAGAAATATCCCTTTTCAAGCCTAAGCATCCAGAGACAAACTAAAGATAATATATCCGATGGTGAAGCAAAAATCTTTCATATAGTTAAGAACTCCTCAGAATACTCAGAATACAAAGAGAAACTGGTGTGTGTATGTAACTGTATTCTCTGTTGGACTAATTTTTTAAAATATTAAAATAAAGTATTAGAATAAAATTATAAGAAAATAAACCTGCAGCATGTGTTTTGCTTGCTTGTGAACTATTTTGTAAAACAATGGCTTAAAATCTGAGTGCTGTGTTTTTGGAAATCAGTCATCTGGACTGATTGAACAACCACAATTTCAGCCAGAAAAAAAAAAAAAAAAAAACGTACCCATGTTGCACCACAGACTCTTTGTTATCCATCCTTCCAGCCATCCATTATCCAACTGGCTATATCCTAACTACAGGGTCACGGGGGTCTGCTGGAGCCAATCCCAGCCAACACAGGATGCCAGCCCACCGCAGGGTGCAAACACACACACATCCACACACCAAGCACAGACTAGGGACAATTTAGGATTGCCAATGCACCCAAGTTGCATGTCTTTGGACTGTGGGAGGAAACCCACGCAGACAGGGGAGAATATACAAACTCCACACAGGGAGGACCCGGGAAGCAAACTCGGGTCTCCTAACTGCGAGGCAGCAGCGCTACCCACTGCGCCACCCACTCTTCGTTATAAGTTAAGTTATTGCTTTTCAAGGAAGTTATGCAAGAAAACAACTACCATAAAAACCGAAGTAAGTTAAACACAAATTAAGGTACAGTAAGTATTAACCCCCAAACCCCGGTTGTACTCATATACAACTTGCCCTACATATAAAACTTGAAAACAGAGAAACATAGCAAAAAAGAAAAAATAGAAATTAAGATTGAGAAAACAATGCGGACTACTGGCCTTCCAGCTCCTAACCAAATGCACAGCATATTACATCTCTTAGTATAGGGACCAAACGATCCATTGATCTGCACTGCTGAAAGTTTTCAAGTAAGAAACTATTTTAAAGAATGAGAATTTCCAGAAATTTATGGAAAGAGACAGAATCAGAAGATTTTCTGCAAGAGGCTAGGACTAGTTTAGCAGCTCTCTTTACCAAATTAGCCTCGATTGAATAAATGTTAGGGTAAGGTCAGAGACAGAAGACCAAAAACAATTTGGGGGAAATCCCAAAACTTATAAAGAAATCTGTAAGGGATATACTGTATAAGGGACAAAAGTGACAAATGGTATCCATGGCCAAAAGCATAGTATACAGTTTGCATGCAGTAAGGTAGAGGCTGGTAATTTGAGTTTTTAGAGGATGCAGTGATGTCATCAAATATAGCTCTACAAGAGATAGGGAAAACAGTTAAGACTGAGAATAAAGGTAGATATCTAGCAGATGCCTTAAATAAAATTGCATATGGACACGACTGGCTTTAATTACAGAATAGCAAACAAAAAATGTATAAAGGGTAGGAAGGTAGTGTATCGGATATTAGGACACCATGTGCTTCAAGTACTGATCTGAGTTGGAGATAGAAGAAGAAGGAGAGACAGAAAGCTCAGAATGTTTCCAGGCTTGGAGTCGTCATTAATGGCATCAAGTGTTGTAATAACCTGATATACACGGGGAAAAGAAATGGGTCTGCCACTAATAAAAAAAAGAGCAGGAGTATGTAAAATAAGTGTATTTTTGTGCCAAGTGGGAGAAAAGTTGACATTTTCTCAACTTTTTACCAAATCTGGAGAGCATAAGAAATGAAGAGACTTAATGGAAATAAAACAGAGAGGGATCAGGGAGTGAGCATACTGAAACAAGGACAGTGGATAATTAAGAGTATTTAATCTGATGTATATCAGCCAAAGCATAGTCTCATAGGGCTAGAAATCTATATTATACAACCTATACACAATCGTGAATGAATATGGTGTTAATATGGGCGGCAACAATTGGATGGGTCACTGAGTGTGAAATTTCTAAAACAATCCATTGCCTCATGAAGGAAGTGCTCAAAGTAGAGGCAGTGATTTTAAACAGCAAAGAGCAACGGTGCTATTGTCAATGACATCTGAATGACAGCAAGACAGTGGTTATGACTGATAAATGGAGTATGGCTGAAAATTCTCTTAAAAAGACCCCTGTTAAACAGTTAAATGTGTGTCATGTGTGCAAAGAGCTACTACATGTGTTAAAAATAACCAGGAAAAAAAAAAACAACCAGTAAGGGAAAAAAACATCTGTTAGAGCAAATTATACTTTGTACTTTGGGAATCAAAGAAATTACTGCAAAAGTGGTGAAAGTTAACAGTGTATTGCTGCTGGGTGTACATGGTCTCTGTTGTTTGCAGTTATAATAATACTGTCAGAATAACAGAAATAATTGGCAGCTATGTTTATGAACAGATAAACTCTAAATAGCACGCCTTTTTAATGATAACAAAAAGTCATAGACGATTCAGATTTCTATAGTCAATACACCCAAAAAAGTAAAAGTGTGCAATGACACTGACAGCACTCCAGCAGAACTACATACCATGGGTGAAGCTGAACAGCATTCAACATCTGACTGCGTGTCTATCCAAATGACCAGAGTTATTATTACTGTGTAACTGCTATATCAGAACATAGTTTCAACAATTTAATACAGAGTATACGAGTACTTCTGTAAACATTATTTGCTATTGTTATGAGTGATGCAATAGTCAAAATGACAACAAGATATGATATGCATACATACATGATATACAATCTGATATACATTTATCACTGTCATTTCATACCTGTGCATAATAGTTGTTTTATGTATTTGTATAATATATGGAAATAAAGAGACATAGCAAATCTGAACATTTAAAGAGCATGAACTGGAGGAAATTGGTGAGGGGTTTCTAGAAAGAAACCTGGTGAATGTATCCATTTCAGCGGCAGATTTAAACCGCTATGCACTACAAAAAAATATTAGTGGCAAGCTAAAGGTTAAACAGCCAATGGTAACATTTTAAATCAATCAAGGACATACCCTCGTTTCCAACATCACAAATCAGAATAAAGTGATTAATGGAAGTTTTCTTACCATACCAATTTAAAACAGATACAATAGATCAAAATTCTGACCAATATTTTATAGACTGGTAGTGAAGAAGCATGGCATTAACAAAATTAAAATGTTAGACTATATTAATTTTAATTAGTTTCAGTGTAGACTAAAATGACAGTGAAAAAAAGGACCATGAGAAATGAGATTTCTTAACATTCTTAAAGACACAATGGCAATTGGATTATACAAAGTCCTGCAAGAAAGGAGGGATGTAGATGCCCAGGTATTTAAACAAACTAACTAACCAAATGCATAGCAGAAAAAAGACTAATGACAAAGGGAATTTATTGGAAACAAAGCAGATGAAGTGAGAAACTAATGAAATGAAAAAGATTAATAGGATCAGTATTTAGAAAAAGAAAATTAGAGAGATTTAGAGAAATTTTATAAAAAAAAGCCACCAAGATTCAAGTTGAAGAATTTTATGCTGGTGTGGAGGTGGTGCATGAGCTAAGTTACCAGCACAGCCAATTGTGAAGTTTCAAATAAACCTTTTTCAGCCAGCCAATCATACACAAAATCATCACCTGAGCCAGTGTTACTATTAATGATATCTTCAAACTCAGAGGCAAACTTAACACAAAATATATTATTACAGTGCAGAGACAATTAAAACTCCAAAATGGCAGTATGAAGAACACTCAGAAGTAAAATTTGCAATAGAAGGAAAATAACTGTCAGATAGGCAGACAGTTTCAAGAGATGCATTCGCAGCAAGGAAGGCGAGCAACTTTGAAATAAAAATGTAGTCTTGCATGAGAATGCATGAGAATGAAGCCGGCAGGAGAAGCATAGAAATGTTTTATTGGAAGAATTCAACAATTGAAAATAATCAGCCAGATTTAAATTAGAAACAAATTCACAAAGTGAATGAGTCAAGCAAATAATATGAATGCAGGGAAAGGACATTTAAGGACATTTTACCTAGCAAATAATTTATGAAGGCATTTGCTCACATGTTGTTCTAGGGATATTTTTGTATATATTGGTTTTGCTCTGCTGTTCTGGCTTTCTGGTCCCTACTTGGGCACTGTAGATGCTGATGTTTTCCCTTGCTTCCTTTAGTTGCTTTAAAATCCAATTCTTTTCTATCTATTGGCATCATAAATCAATGGGGAATTCAGTGATTCCACGCTCATGGGGATCCTGGTGTTTATAAACACACATCTTCTATCAGTGCAAACTTTTGATGCAGTTGTTCTCTTGTTTGGGAGTTGTGGTGTGGTCTGTTGACACAACTGCAGCTTCTTAGGGTAAGGCTCAGGGAATGGGAAGGATTGGGTAATGGGATGATTGCAGGACACTGTCTGCTTGTTTGTTTCATGTATTCATTGCTTTTTATTCTAACATGCTGATTTCCTTTTGATTTTATTAATAAGAATTAATCACAAGAAAGAAAGAAAGAAAGAAAAAGAAAGAAAGAAAGAAAAACTTTTGCATCCATAGCCACAATATTTCATATTTAAAATTTGGTCATTTACAGTATAAGGAAGGAAAGAGGATTGATAATGCGATTGGTGAAAAAACGCAGAGGGCTATTCCTAGCAGTCATTTCCATCACGTAACAGAATCAATCAGCATTTGCATTTTCAGAACACACATCAAGTATTTTGGCTTGCAACCTGCAGTGAAGAAGAGTAACTCTGTGCTTCTTACAGTTAGCTGATAAAGTGGCTGCTATGAAGTAACATTTATTACTAGATCTGGGCATGTCTTTGGCCAGTAATCCAAATTCGTTTTTCAGAAAAGCACTGACGCTTCCATTTTCAGCATTTTCTTTAAATCTCACGAAATAGCATTATTTCTATAATTTCCATTATCCATCTCTGTTATCTTAGAACTTAATGACACAACCCAACCGTTCAGAAAAATAATCTGCTTTTGGTAGTCAATTGTTTCCATCAGCATTCTAAAATTCAGCAAGATCTTCTTCTGCTTAGTTTTAAATTGCTTAATTTTCATTTTAAGATAAAGATTGAGTTTTAACACTCATTTAAAAATACATTATGAATCCCTTACTTTTAATACCTTTACTTCAGAGCAACAAGTAAACCTACTGAGTGAAATTTTAGCCACGGTACAACTATAAAAGTCTTCTTCAAGTTATGTGGTAATGCTTTTTATAGAGATCTAAAGAGCCTAGTCCTGAGCACCTAAAACCAAGCAAGAGTTAGTCTACTTAAAGCAGAAGCATGGATATCACATAATAATTGTCTATCTATTATTTTACAATTGTTTTTACTATTCAGATGTACAGTGCAGTAAGCATATTCTTAATCTTCACCACTCTGCATTAGTAGGACAAAAAGGAGAGTGACTACTGATTTTATTGACAACAACATTTTTAATCTGCCAATGTCAAAAAGAATGTGATTAGCTAATTGAAAATCATGTGAAAGTAACATGCACAGATGGTATGAGAGTATAAATGGACAAATCATTTCTGAAGGTGGACTTGAATTAATATTTTTTTTAAACTCCTTCGATACTTTTTAACCACTGATGATCTTTATAAAAATAAAAATTAATTCTAGGAGATTTTCTGTTTAAAAAAATTACTATTCACTGTGCCTTTTTCAGCCACATAAAACAAAGAAAAGAAGCACCTGAACAACAGAGCATTATTGAAAAGAAAATGATCTACAGATGTGACTTTTTCCTCCTCTCTGCTTTAGCAACTTACCAGAACAATATGCTGGTTATAAATGTCAGCCTGGGGCTTTTCAAAATCAAATGCCACTGCTTGAAATTAACACATAAACCTCTAAGCTTCTTTTATCAATAAAAAAAAAGACAGCAAATTAGCTTTAAACTTCAACTAAAATTCTGCCATCTAAGTGTAATGACTAGATTGATTATTCTATGTTTCCAGATATTATTTCTAATTGGAATAAAGGATTGTTGGCTTAAAAATTGTATCTTGTCTTCACTGGTAAACTGCAAACTCAAAGGCATCATATTTAATAACTACTCCACTTTTGCAGACTCCACTTTTTGAGCAAATCTGAATAAAGAATGCAAACTTGTGAACTCTAGCATGACCTTACAAAGCTACCCAGTTAATTCTGAGACAGAGGATTAAAGCCAAGATTGTGACTAAAATAAATGGCTGGGCACTGTTTTCCAAACGCCTGTAGCTCATTGCAACAAATATAGTGTATATATAGGTAGATTAGCAATGTCAGCAGACTCTGGTCAATTAGCTAAATCCATCTGATCTATGACTGAAGTATGGGTCAAAAGGGTATCCTATTTAGACTACATTGCATAAGCTGGCTTTGGTTAGAAGCAAACTTGTTGTATGCGGCTTAATGTTACAGTAATTGGTAAATGGAAAATTATCTCATGCACTAACATCTAAGAACAAACATGTTTACACTTCTCCTTAGCAAATCCGTTTTCAGTGAGAGGCTGTAAGGATGAAATGATCACCTGAATAAGCTGCAAATGCAGTCATCACTATGAAAATGCTCAAGGGAAAAATAGATTACTGAGATGAGCATCTTCAGTGTACAGCAGTTTCTCAGACAGTGGATAGATTAAAGAAAGTCATACACTAGAAGAAATATCTTTTTTATCTTACTTTTATCATATGCTCTAATGCAGTAAGATTTCGATTATACAGTATCCATTTTACGACATTTTCCACCCTTCAACAAAACACAATCCATCCTCTTTCAAAAGTCCATCCTCTCTCCTATTTCTTTCATAATGGCATCTGATCTCCAACAAAACACCATCTGCATTCTGAAACTGAGCAAAATGCCATCCTTCTTCCTGCCTCTGACCTCCATCAAATCCTCTCTCCTTCCAAACAAATCAGATACAAAAATGAGAAAATACAAGCTGGACGTTTTGGAAGAAATTGTAGTAGCTGTCAATCATTTTTACAATGCTGGCAGTTAACCTATTGACAGATGCACTTCTGTTGATCGATATTTTAAGCTACACGTTCCTCTTGGGTACAAGTACATTTTAGACACCCAGTTGTGTTCATCTCCTTATTTTTCTTCAAACGAATGTACACTGCAGCTTTATTATGCCTTATCTCCTAAAACATTTCCATGATTTAAGGTGTAAAATGATGATGTTTACTTCCTTGATGGAGGAACAGATGCCCTTTTGAAAGAGATAGGAGGGAGGATGGAGTATTACTACTGGGCGCACATAGGTTTTGTCAGAATACTGATGTGGTTTTGGCAGATGTGGAAGGAAGGATTTAATTTTGCCAGAAGAGGGGTGGTGTTTTGTTGTAGACAGGACGATTTCCTAAAATGAACACCATAAAAATGAGTTCATCCTGAGCTAGCTACTATACTATGGAGAAAAAAAAAAAAAAACACGCAGTGGTGCATGAACATAAATAAAGACCCACAAGTTACATAAGATTTGAAACTACTGGCTTTGTGGATTCTAGAGGTAGTGTTTCCATAGGGTTATTCCTGATTAAGCAGGAAAAATGAATCATAAGTATATCATGTGACAAAGCATTCAATATACCCTAAATTTAACATTCATGCTACTTGAGATTTAAGAGCAAATAATCAAGGAGGCTTAGGTTTATCACAAACTAGCAGAATACCCGCGCTTCGCAGCGGAGAAGTAGTGTGTTAAAGAAGGAAAGAAAAAGAAAAGGAAACATTTTAAAAATAAC
>JANRMT010062837.1:37763582-37812344 GCA_026402145.1 Polypterus bichir lapradei | reverse complement strand
CCTCTCTTCTGCAATCTCAGCTACTTTCTGATAAGATGAAAGACATTTTTGTGTAAGGAGTCAATGGCTGAAAGTTTTAATGGAAAATGCATCTGGTGACATGACATGATTAAGTTGAGAAAAACTCAAAATGCTAACATAATCCAATATTTTCAGACCCATTTAATCTAATACAGGTGTTATGTTTTAAACAAGGTTCCCCAGCTTAAGTTTTAATTCCCTTTTTATACCTTTTTCCTTTATTTTTATTCTTTGTTACTGTTAATGTTTAAATTGTTAATCATGTTTATCATTTTTATAATTATGATTTTTTTGTGAAATGCAATTATTATTTTAATTACTGTATGTTCTGTTGAACATTGAATGCACTGGTAGTTGGTCAGATTTACCCTGTTTTGCTATTGCTAATTCTTTGTGTTTATTGGCTTTTTGATTCATTTGCTTCTGGTTTTTGAGATTCCGATTTCTGGATAGTGTTTTGGGACCTGTTTCCTTAGAACTGCCATGCTGGCAAATCCTTCTTGCTCTTTTGAGCTTTATGTGATATTTTCTATATTTTTTGTTAATAAAGCCTTCTTTTGTAAAAACTATTTTTGCAGTACTGTCTACAAACAGTTATTCTCACCTTTGAGGGCATTTTGTTTATTTTTGGGACTGTTCTCACATTTTTGAACATTTTGAAGCCAAAGTTTCATATGACCAGGTGTAGCGCAAAGCCAACGCCTCAAGTTGCTCCTTATGCTGCAGGAAACTGAACCTTTTCTTGGCAGATTTGGTTGGTTTCTGGCCTGTACTGAGTCTTATTTTAGTGGTTTCACACGTTGCCATTGTTGTGTTCTGGGAATCACAGCATCAGGGTCCTGGCAGGCCATAAATTATTCTTGCAATATTGAAAGCAAGGTAGGAAATGGACCTCAACTAAGCACCAATCAATTGCTCACATTCACTCTCATGCAGGACCAATTTGGAACTGACAATTTCACTAATATACATCTTTTTGGTAATTTGGGAAGAACTCTTTCCCACTGTATCTAAACAAAATTATATGTGCTGCACATTCCAAACTGCTGTAAATTAAACCAATGTTGTGACTTGGCAGAATGTCAGTCACACAAGAGAATCACAGAGGTCATCAGGTGGGACTCCTCTCTCTAATAGTGTTTCGTTGGATTTAAGGCCCACGACACCAAACGTGTTTTTAATAGTACATGTGACATTTTACACTCTCCCCATTTTAAATGGTCAGCCAATTGTACCCGCCCCAAGCCCCCCCCGCCATTAGTATTAATTAAACCATTAATAACACAAAACTAACCCACTTTTTCCCAATATAAACCAATTCTGCCAAACTCGGGTAAACTTTGATCAATGTCACACAAAACTGACTCAAACTGCGAACTACGCATTTCAAACGTACAGTACCTAAATATTATGATTGATCTTACAGTTTGTGATTTGTTTCTTTAACTTATGTAATAAACTGAACTTTATTTCATATACACATGTAAAAAGCATATGATGATAAATGAGAGTGCCTCCAAACATGACGTTTAAAGAAATACTCCATCTGAAAATTATATATATTTTCTTAAATGTTACTTATCCACATCTTGTTTGTAATGTTGGTTGACAAAGATTTTTAATCTCAAGTTTTCATGGAGAAATTAAATTAAAGACAGTCTTCTATACCAAAGAATGAGAAGGAGAGGCAGATCATCAATTCAGTCTCACAGCATTGTGGAAACACCTTGCCTGTTTACATTCAATGCTGGCTTTTCAGGAAGTGTTAATAATAATTTAACAAAAAATGTATTTTGACTACACAAACGGAAATTGGACATTTGGATTATGCAACATGAGTTTCATGATAATTTTTTTTTCTTTTTTCCATGGACTTTTTTCTCATTGTTTGGCACAGTATAGCACTGGTCATCTATCAAATCCTGTTTACTTTGAATATTTAATATTTAATTTCTCCATAAAAGCATGGGATTAAAAAAATTTCTTGGTCACCACTACAAACTACAAGGGTAACTAAAATTAAAAAAAATGTCACTTAGGGTGGATTATTCCTTTTAACTGTAAGATAAATTTCTTTTTAAGTATAAACATTCCATGAAATGCCACAAAAAAGATAACACAAAAATATAAGCCTCTAATAATGTATATAACTAAGAAGAGAGAAGAAGGGATAATACTGGCCATTTACAGTAATAATGGGCTAATCTTCATAAAGAATATTTAAATAAGATTTCTTTTTAAATCTGTATCAGTTTATCAGTATGTATGTTTTAACGTCAGACTGGTATTCAAAATTTCAGCAAGACTTTCAGTGTCTTTCCTCAAATAAATCACCTGGACATGGATGAAGTGCTAAGAGCTCAGCAGCAGTCAAGAAATTTGCTCATGCACCTGCTTTCACTAGTATTACAAATCAAGCTATACAGTATGCCATTTTTCCTAATTGTTTCAGTAAAAGTTTTCAGAGATTGTATGTCATCGGCAAAATACTTCCAGCAATCAAGAACTTATTGATTATGGTGCTAATTTTACATCCATAGAACAAGAGAAATTAATCTATACTAATAAAAGGCAAAGCCCTCACTGACTCACTCACTCACTCACTTACTCACTCACTCATCACTAATTCTCCAACTTCCCGTGTAGGAAGAAGGCTGAAATTTGGCAGTCTCATTTCTTACAGCTTACTTACAAAAGTTAAGCAGGTTTCGTTTCGAAATTCTACGTGTAACGGTCATAATGGTTGACAACGTCTGCCATTTTGAACTTTCTTATTTATGGCCCCATCTTCACGAAATTTGGTAGGCGGCTTCCCTGTGCTAACCGAAACCGATGTATGTACTTATTTTGGTGGTATGACGCCACTGTCGGCCGCCATATTGAACTTTCCAATGTCACTAATTCTCCAACTTCCCGTGTAGGTAGAAGGCTGAAATTTGGCAGGCTCATTCCTTACAGCTTACTTACAAAAGTTAAGCAGGTTTCATTTCGAAATTCTAAGCGTGATGGTCATAACGGTCGACAACGTTCGCCATGTTGAACTTTCTTATTTATGGCCCCATCTTCATGAAATTTGGTAGGCGGCTTCCCTGCGCTAACCGAAACCAATGTACATACTTATTTCAGTGGTATGACGCCACTGTTGGCCGCCATATTGAACTTTCCAACGGTTTTTGTTACTTATGGGCCCATCTTAAAGAAATTTGGTAACTGAATCCTACTTGCGTACATATATACGTCCATAGCCTGCAGCTCAGTCACAGTGTGAGGTGGCATTGGGTCTCCCATCCCCACGCCTCCCACGTTGTTGGCTGCCTGCCTATATAAGGCCGTCCATCGCCCCAGTCTCTACATTCCCTTCCTTCCTTTGCCACGGGATTCACGTCTCCCTGCTGATAACTACAGCCTTTTTATTTAATCCACGGCTTCTCCGCTGTTTTATTGTTCATTTATTACGATTATAGTTATTGTGTAGGTATTTTAGACTTACTTTACATTGTTCAGGTACCCATTTCCTTTATCGTTCCAACCGTACCCGCATTAACATGTCTATCGAGGTGATCACCATTGATCAAAGAACTGTCCCTTACCGAGTGGTTTCCATGCCCGGAGTTGGCACCTACCTTTTCCATTCTCTGTGTTACATATTGCACGGCCATATCAGGCTCACTCTTGATATCCGGAGGAACATTGTGTCTTATGTATTGAATGACTGGGACAGGATCAAGGTGTGGACTGATAACGGTACAGGAGATAATTATACTACACAGGAGCACTATAAGAATGAAATGCTTAAGCCCTTCACCTATGGTTCAGCATGTGAGTTGATGGCTGCCGCTGAATTGTTCGGTTGTCGCTTTCAAGTGTACCAAAATGGCCAAATATTTTACACCTTTGGACAACCGTCAATGCCTCTTAAACATCTTAGATTGACAGGTGACGATTTCAGTAGTGGACACTTTGATGTTTATGAATGTTTCAACTGTCAAAAGCTGGATGTGAAGTTATCGATGAAACCGGTTTTATGCTTACAACGCTTGACAGATGCCGAATATCACTTCAACACAAGTCCTGCAAATACTAACGTAATTGAAACAAACCATGAAACTCAAACCGATTATGACAGCAGCAATCCAAGCTGTGAGATTTGAGACAAGATTACTGTTCACATGGCCAACTGTACGTTATATGCTCAAGAGTAAGCTCAGCGCACAGCTTGGTCATATTACAACCGGAGGGCCGAACTGATAATGTGGTATACAAAGAGATCCTTAACAAATAATTACCGTAGATCCCGGAATACAAGCCGAGAATTTCGTCCTAGATTTTTGGCTTGGAGTTTGGGGGTCGGTTTATATAACGAGTATCATTTCAGATTCAAGATTTCCAGCGCAATGCCGGTTTTGCCGATGAATACGGAAGTAAATAATGACAAAACCACAGAGCAATCTTTCAGATGAAAAAGTAACTTTGCATGCGGGTACTTTAAATTAAATAAAGAATTTATTCAAAAAAGTGTTTTAGTTGTTGATTTTATTAATAAAATTTTTAATAAATTATCGGGAAGTTTAAAATAAAATTTTTTATTTTGATTTACGATCCACATCTTGCGTTACGAAACGGATGCAGTCACGTGTATGCGCTTGCGCGATTATAAACAAACAACCGAGAGCGTTAGTAGCGTCAGTCGGAGCCCAGATACATGTGTTTGTGGATGTAATTTCGAAACGAAGATGGACATTGTGTGGAAATATCTCCTCCTCCTCCCTTCCTGCAGCCCAAAGACGTCAAATTAAATGGTGAGTACAGTATGAAATTGTTTCTAGAATAGAATGCCTTTTACTGTCACTATACGTATCTTCAATGAGATTAAAAGCAGCTCCTTCAGTGCAGAAAAAAGTTCTGTATAGGGCTTGTATAGTTGTTTTTTAGCCTTAGCATAACGCCGTATCTGCGGCCCTGCTTCTGCTTTCTTTCCCTCCTCTGTCTGTGTCGTCTCCTAGACCCGACAACAATCAACGGAGAGCCCGCTGGTCTCGCTATGTTGTCTGGGAAGTTGTGCGAGTGATGAAAAACACTTGAAACAGATGTCTGGCTCTGGACACCGATGTCTATAAGGTTCGGAATGGTGTAGCGGATGTTCGCCGAACCGATCGTGCACAAACAAAGACAAAAAAAAAAAAGTACAAAAACAACAAAAAAGTGCACTGTAAAGGAAAGCCCTGAGCCGCTGCGACCATGCGCGCCGCCATGCTCCTAGCTTAATCGAAGTAGGCTAGGCACTTTTTATAACTTTTTGGTTAGTACATTAGAAAAATTATTGGTGTTTTGGTAAATTATGCACATTATACAACCCTTGTTTATTATGAAAAGGTTAAGTAAGTGTTGCAGTGGGAGGTTCGGAACGCATTATGGGTTAGCCTTTGCGAACGAATTAAGTTCGTAAGTCAAGGGTCCACTGTATTGCGTATTTAAGTTAATCAAATTTATAACAAGTCTCCGGAAATCCACCCGCCGATGTACCGTATTTGCGTATATAGTTTCAACACAAAGGTTCCATTTTACCAAACTTCTCCGCAATCACTTCCTGGTTTCCATCAAAAATGCCGGCAGTCTCAAATTCTCGCCGATAAACATTATAAATATACCCGAAGAGACACTTTTAAGGAAATTTAGAAAATTTTGCTTGGAGAAGGGGGTCGGTTTAAATACCGGTCATCGGCAAATACATGTAATTTAGTAGGTAGAGAAGGGGATCGGCTAATATACCGGGTCGGCTTGTATTCCGGGATCTACGGTATTGGTATATTTTCCCTCAGTTTAAAAAGGTTTAATTTTCTTCTTAATAAAAATTTTAAGGCAGTACTCCGCCGCTGTGAAGCGTGGGTATTTTGCTAGTACTTGTATAAGTTTGGGCAGTTAAATGAGGGAGACAAGGAATAAGGAGTTACAAAATACATATTCTTTCTGTAGGTAACTGGAAGGACACTTGTTACATTCTTAACAGTAGGCAGCTGCTGTCTAATAAGCATTACTTTATTTGAATGTACTTATACAAGCTTAAGATCATTTTGCTGCCTCAGCTATTTACTGTAATCAACTTTATGCTGAACACCCACACATTTCTTTAATCTGTTAAAACTCAAAGTGGGACTGGTATGGAATAAGCTGGAGTCTGGTATTGCATATTACTCAATGTTATATTTTTTTTTCTTCCTTTTTCGGACAGTATAGTTTTGACTTGTATATTTAATTAGAATCTGTTTCACAATAAAGCAACAAGTGACCTACCCTGTACATGGAAATTATTATTGAAAAAAATGATTGATATTTTGTTTTAACACTTGTTTGAAACGTACGTAATTATAAACAGGGCAAGATTAAGCCAATCAGGTGCCCAAAGGCTATGACATCTCTGTGCCTTCTAACTCAGCCACCCATATTAAAAAACAACACAAAACTGGAGGAAAATAACATAAAGGTACTGAAGAAAAATGGTAGTGCTGCTGCCATGCAGTAAGGAGATCATGGATTTGTGTCATGGGTCCTCCGTGCTTGGAGGGCTCTGAGAAGTAAGAAAAATGCTATGTAAATGTAAAGAATTATTATTAATTATTTTAAAAATCAAGCAACAAAAAAACAAAAACAAAAATAACAATCACAAATGAAAATGAAACACAGAAAATAAAACAAACCATATTCTACATATAGCCAAACAAGGAGGAAGAACATGACAATTTGCATAAGACAGAGATTTATAGGAGACCTCTTATACTCTCCCCATTGCTGGATTTGAATTTCAAGTGAGACTATAAGAAAACCTGTTATTGGTGTTTATACTGCCACTAAGGCATTGTCATCGTTATTCTGACATTTTTCATCCTTCTAACCCAATAATTTTCAACAACTAGATCTATACTGTATCAGGCATCTTTATCTGTAACATCACAGTTATTATTAATTTGATGATGTTCCAAAATCCGTAATTCCACTACCTGCACAGATGCTGAACATGATGTTGAAGGCAGAACAACAAGGTTAGTCCTTCAGCTACTGTATGTATTGTGCATCTATTGGATCATCAGCAGATCTTCCTTTTTTAGCTATCTTGTTAGAACAGCCTGTTAGTTTGGGCATCTTTTAAACTACAGCCTGCTCTCTTGAAGGTTTTCTTTTCTTCACCCCATTGTTCTGACATTTTTAATGACAGTAGCCATGATCAACAAAATTGAGTTGTAATAACTCCTAATGACAATCTAGCTTGAGTACATACTGAACAAATCAAACACTATTATTAATTTCTGGAACTCACCTTTATTTGGCTAGCGGGACTTCAAATTTCAAGATGCTTGTATTGGTTCTTTTAAATAGTAGCATGACATTTTTTCAGCTTTTATGTTAAGCATTCAAAAATAGATTACCGTTTTTTAAACACTGTTACCGTTTTTTTGCAACCCCAAAAACTCTCTTAGGCCCTATTATCACAAAGAAAGTACCAATTATGTGATTATAAAATTCAAATGTTGTGTTTATCTAATGTTTAATTTTTAGAATACAAGTATCAGCTGAATGTATTGCAGTCCATTAATTTAGAGTGACCAGCTGCAGAACAGTTCTTAGAACCTCAAAGGAGAATTTTTGCGATTCAGCCGTTAAGAAATAGAAAGGGGAAGTTTTCCCAGTTATAGTAAAGGAAGAATCCATGTATTTATAGGATATTTGATTCAAAAGTAGTTTCAGATTTGGAAGCACAGGAAAATTACTTTAATTATAGAAGGAGGTAAATCTTATACTGTATGTAAATAGGTGGTATAAACTTTTAAACCTTTGATGCGGCTTTTCTCACTTCCATGTGAAGATGTATCAGATTCTTCAAATGAGCTGCTGGTCAAATAGTTGAACACGCAGCTGAGGAAACCTAAAAATTTCCTAAATCATTACTGACAAAAAGAATTAATTCAATTTATATCAGCTCTGGGACTATTATCAGTTGGACAGGTTGCAAGCCCAGGGAACACAGAAAATATAAGATCAAAAAATGTTTGTGAAGAACTCCAAACGCTGATTCTGTGTTTCTTATCATAAAATCACACTGCAGTCCTACAAAGCTTTGACTGTTATAAATGACTTTGCTATTTGGATCAGCCATCATAATTAGCTGAAGACTCTATTATACATTTTTAAAAACCAACACTTTTAGCAAATAAAGAATACGGAAATATCCAAGGAGTTTAAGCTATGTGCATTGCAGGGAAATAAATGAAACTAAACAAATAGGTTAACTGCAATAACTACTTACTTGTTTGATGAAATACTCTAGAGTGGCATATGCAATTGCAATGCCATCATGAGTGCTTGTCCCACGACCAAGCTCATCAAGGATAACAAGTGAGTGTGAAGTTGCTTTGAACAAGATTTCAGAGGCCTCAGAAAGCTCTTCCATGAAAGTGCTTCTTCCCTTATAAATATTGTCAGCTGCTCCCATTCTGCAGAATATAATATGTTAAGAACATCAGAGAAAAGACCATCTACAGAAGACATACATGAACAAATTCAATGCACACTTTGAAAAAACAAAGTTCTCACATAAAAAGGTATGTGTTTTTAACATATTTGCATGTATGTATATTTGATGTTCATTTAAATAACATGGGTCATTCAGATAAATGTTATCCAAATTAACAAATAACAGCATACAATATTTTTTAAAATCATTTATTCAAATCAAAAGTTTGAAAAGCAATTGTCTGATGTTGAAAAATACTGTTAAGTACACCCGTGGCTTTCACAATTGTTGCCCACTTTGACAGAAATAAAGTACATTTCTATAGACACTTCTTATTTTCTATCAGTCTTCCACACTGGAGCAGAGTGGTGGATCTGAGGCTAGGGATCTGCACCAGCAATCAAAAGGTTTCTGATTTGAATCCTGTAAACTCTACTTCCTTAACCTGTTTTGTCCTAGTTATAACATTAATCTGCATCCAGCCCTGCAAGCTGGTCCTCCAACTTGCAGGGACAACTTGGGGGGTTGGTGGTAGAATTGGCACTATAGCCACTGTAAAAAAAACCTTATACTGTTCAAGTGTGGGGCTGTGGTGTCACCTGTTGCATTAAGCTAGTAAGAGTTTAATGGTACATGTATTTGTACTATGCAGATCAATACAGAACATTTGTCTTGGTACACATTATAATGCAAGTGAATATAGTTTAGCTTTAAATACACATGTTACATGCATAACTTTTTCATACTGTAATGGTCCGCTGACCAAAACGCTAGTGAATAAAGTCATACTTGACAAGATACAGTGTGCCCAGTTCTGGTCAAGTCAAGCTGGGGAGCATGCACTTGTACAGCACGTTGTCATAATGACCACACTACAAAACAGCTTGGGATTCTGGTTGACAAACCCCCCAGGCAGACACATGGTGTAGTCCCACCCCCAAGAAATGACCATCTATCTGCTGCAGCCAGGTGTTACATGGGTGTCCCCTTGGCCTGGTCCAGCCGCTCAGGTCAACAATGAGGATCCTGCGAACCGGATCATCCTCGGGGAATCGCACCACATGGCCATAGTGCCGTAACTGTTGCTCCCTCTCAATGCAGGTAATGTGTCTTATTTGGGACTCCATGAGCAACTGCTCATTCAACAAAAAAGTCAAACCAGTGGTACCCAAGGACTCTTTGAAGAGACACAGTGACTAAGGAGTCCAGTCCTCATCTCAGGTCTCTAGATAGTGTCCTAGTCTTGCAAACATATAGCAAAACAGGAAGCACCAGGACTCTAAAGAACTGGAGCTTTGTTATTTTGTAAAGATATCAGGAGCACCACACATCCCTTTCCAGTGACGTTGTGACCCCCAAAATGCTCTGCTAATCCATATACTGACTTCATAGGAAGAGTCACCAGAGACATGATTGCTGCTGCCAAGGTAAGTAAACCTCTCGACAGGGTCGACATTTTCTCTGCAGACACTGCTGAAGGCTGGGCCCAAGAGGTCAGTGAAGGCCTGGATCCTACAGTGTTCCCTCTCTTCGATAAAATTAAAAACTCTAACTCCACAACAGAACCGTAATTTCACAATTGAAGTAGCACATGTTCAGTGATGCAGCCTCGAATGTATAGCCAGTGAAAAGCCAGAACATGAGGATCCTCACGCATCCTTCAAGGCTCCTCTTCGGTAACATTTCAGTTTTCCAGTGAGTTATAGTAGCAACAGGCAAAGACAAATGGATAAGACGATGACAGATATGTTGCTAGCAGTATATTAAACGTGATCACTCATTGAGACACCATCATCCAAATATGACTATACCAGTACAAGAAAAGAAAAAAAAGAGGAATGCAAACACTGCTCCCTAAGGCATTTAAAAAACATCTCCTTGCTAACTCAGACCTGGCAAAAGCAATAACAAACAAGTTTTAAAAAAAAAATGTTAAAAGAGAATGAACCCCAGTACGACGTTCCCTCTTGCCCATATTTCAACTGTGAAGTCACACTAGCCATTTAAAAACAAGTACAAGCTGTAGTTTTACATGACTTATCTGAGGCTTCAGCCTTTGTTCTCACTACTTTCTGCAGACAATGTGGACAAATAATTTTTTTCTTAAAAAAACATGGGAATGGAACGAATCAATAATTTTCTACATGCTGCACTTTAAAGGATCTTTACTTTATTATACTATATATTTATTATTTCTTATTTGATAACCTTCAGGAGAACTAAGTTTTGTTAGTAGGTTGCAGCAACATTAACATAAACTATTGTCTGTAATACCTAGGCTTAGATATGTTTTTTTAACAAAGAAATTTTTTTTTATTTTATTTAAAGAAATTTTCTTTGCAATCCATACCTGTTCAGGAAATTATGGCCAGTTTGTACAAGTACTGTATATATTTTTTCAAGCTAAATCTATATATATATATAAAAGTCAATGTGTGTATGTATGTATGTTCCAGCATCACGTCCGAACGGCTGGAGTGATTTTCATGAAACTTGGAACAAATGTTTCTCAATGGTTGACTAAAAATACTGTAGGATGAAATCAACCCTAGCCCAACCCCTTCTGGGTGGGGGTGGGGGTGATCTTATGGCACTGTATGCATGTTATCATCCAGTTGACACTCTGATCGACCACCAGAGGGCGAACTGGAGGTGACTGCCAGCATTCTTAATGTTTGAGCACCACTGCGCCCTTGTTGCTTTTGAAATTAAATAGAGTTCTTCCTGTGCAAGTGTGTGTGCCTTTCCAGCCCGGAGGTGTGACGTAAAGTCGGGGTGAGGGCTCCAGCTCCGAGGAAACGCAAGCGATGCCAGCACACCGGCAAAATGAAACCTCCTAAGAAAGACAGTCGCTTAGCTGTTAATGCACAAACAATGTGAGCATGTCAGCAACACGAATCCTCACAGCAGAGAGATGTCCAGAGTAGCTCTGACAATTTCAATACTTTATAGGATCCCGTGCTGGCTTACACAGTATATAGCAGGCGACTGCCAGCATTCTTTATGTTTAAGCAGCACCGCGCCCCTGTTCCTTTTCATATTAAATAGAGTTGGCCGGTTCCAAAAGTCAACTGGATGATAACATACATACAAGACCGTAAAACAAGCACATTAGTAAGTCTTCATTGTTTGTTAATTTATTTTTAAAGTTTTTTTTTTTTTATGTTTTTCTCAAACAATTAAAAAAAAAAAAAAACACTTTATTTTCCTTCCAGGCAACGCTGGGTATATCAGCTAGCTCACAATAAATGAAGAGAAATTGCACGTTTTGCCTGTCTTTTTTTCACTTTTGTGCAACGTTACACCACTACAAGCTAGGCAGACTCAGAGGCAAAAAGGCAGCCACAAACTATACCGCTATGTTATGCAGTTTTTTTTTGGTTTTTTTTTTTGCTGTTTTTGGTTTTCATCAAGCATGACACCTGCAATTTTGGTCAAACAACTCTACCTTTGTTTCATTTGTCTAGAGCACACTGTTCCAATAGCACTGTTCTTCAATCAGATTTGGCAAAAAATCCACATTCTTTTTGAGAGAGCAGAGGCATATTCCTTCCTGACCTAGCAGCATGTAGAGAATGAAGTCTCTTTCAAGTAGTTGTCACATGCAAACAGCACATACCAAATATGAATTAATAAGAAATTGCAGTCAAAAAGATCACAGTGGCCAGTCCTGCAAGTGCGGAGTCTGCATGTTTTCTAAATATTCTATGGACTTCCTCCAGGTACTGAAATTCCCTCCTGCACTCAAAAAACATGCAGGTTAGATTGACTGAGGTTTCCTTATAAGCCCTATATTTTTGAGTGTGTAAGTATGTGATCAACGGTTGGTTCCAACCTTGTGCCCTTTGTTGCTCAATGCTGTAAGAAGTATTAGTAAAATATTAGGCCTATGTATTCACCACTAAATAAGTCAATGGCACTATCATATCGAGCTGGATAAAGTAACCTAAGAGGCAAGACAGGAAAAAGTCTGCATTTTAGTAAAGAACAGAATCATTTTTACATAGTTAATCTTTTACTTAACATTATTCATTAATTTTGGATAATTTCAGCTCTTCTGAAACTACTATATGTGGCCAAGACCTTTTATCCTTTTCATGGTGAATTGTTTGCATCCTTAAACCACATACATATTAATTTTATTTGCAGTGTAAATATAGTAATCTATTCAACTTCTACTACTTCATTTTTTCCTGCTCTTTGTTATAGAGATAGGAATTTGATTCTACAGTATAAGTAACAGATTTCAGTCATTGGCCAGCCCAGGGTGGAGTAACAGTCCATTGTAGAAGACACTAACACAGAAAAGTTGCCAATTAACATGACAGAATATCTTTGTACTGCAAGGAAAAAGAAAATATATACTGAAGGAATAACTAAATATGGCAATACAATGAAATTTAAACAGACCAAAGGCAATCAAGCTGGGAACTAAAAAGAACTCTAAGCCATGTAAAAATGGTAAGTGCATGCTATGCCATCACAGTACCCAATACTGGTATAATATTTCAAATAATAGATATGTAGACCAACAGGCAATTCAGTATAATTTATTTTTATAGCAGTTTTTAAAATAGTTTGGCTCATGGAATAGCACAGATTGTCAGAACTAAGAAACTGTTAAAAATGCCAATATGTGCATTACTCATATTTTCTGTTTAAAAGTTAAGACTCTCATTATTATAACTGAGTAAAATTTTAAAAAACGACTAAGGTGACTTCAAATTCTATTCATTTCCATTTCATACTTACACTTGCTTAATCCAGTTTAAGGGGATTCGACATTAGAGTCTATTCTGGAATACAAAAGGAGCAGGAAACAGCCCTGGACAGGGTGCCAGTCCATCACAGAACAAACTACACCCAAAATACTCCAATTAAATTCAGTTCTTTTCTAAGTAAAACAGCCATAAAAATCTGAAAGCCTACAATTTCAGAAACTGTTGTTTTTTATTTTTGTTTTCTTTCCATATTTTGTTTAGTTTGTTTTAAACACTATTCTCTACAAATTGCTTCGTTTCAAATCAAATGTATACTGGAGTTTTTCTCAGTTTATGTCCACAGTGTTTCAGGAACTGGTAGCACAACTGAACAAGTGGCATGGAAACAGGGGTAAGGAGTACTTAACATAAGTTGATTTATGTTTTTATTAAATAATATGGTTGGACACATAAGTAAGAATTTCACTGCACTCTGCACAAATGACATTACTACAACTGTTACTGGAACTACACCAGTTCTAAACTCAAATATAAAAGGATTCCATGAAGCAACTTAGAGTTTTATTTATTCTAAAGGTTGTTTTGGAAACTAATCATGCAATACTCCAAAGATAGCCACAGAATATATACTACAGATGTTAAACTTAATGGAAAACGCTGAAATATTTGAGAAGTATGGGGAATTCAGGAAATATATTCAGACCAAGAAAATATGCTTTGCAAAATGTTGAAAAGGTCAGTTTAAGTAGGTCATAAATACTTAACTGTACATAAGGGAATGTAATATGGCATTTACACTTGTAACATAAAATAATATTCTCCAACCCAATTACAATAATTCCGGGTCACAAATTACTAGATCCTTTTCTGGGAACTCTGCGAGAAATAGCTCTAGATAGGATGCCATTCCATCACAAAGATTTACACTGATAAGTTCTCAAAATCATTTTAGAATTGTTATTTCAAAACAATATTAACTATAAAAAGACCCTGAAACTATTCTATTCAAAAAATACACTTCATTAATTAAATAATTAATTTCATTATTAGGCAGCATGTTACTATTGACAGCAGTACAGTATGTAGTGCATTGTCATCAGGCTAGTATCAAACTCACAACTTGTTCAACATGATGAATTATGAATTAAATCAAAAAATAAACAGTGTCATGGCATGTAACACAGTGTGCTATAATAGAATAAAAAAAGAAACAATATTAACTGGAATTTACAAAACTAAAATGAATGTGCAAAATAAATGTTTCTTCTGCTATCAAAATAGCATAACTATGTAAATGTAAAATCATATAAAACTGAGCAATCTATATTTACTGCAAGCAAAAATGTAGCTGATATTAGGTAGATAGATAGAGCGCTCTGGAGCAGGTTTTCATCCAGGATGTCTCTGTACATTGCTGCAGTCATCTTTCCCTTTATCCTGACTAGTCTCCCAGTTCCTGCCGCTGAAAAACATCCCCACAGCATGATGCTGCCACCACCATGCTTCACTGTAGGAATAGTATTGTCCTGGTGATGAGCGGTGCCTGGTTTCCTCCAAACTTGACACCTGGAATTCACACCAAAGAGTTCAATCTTTGTCTCATCAGACCAGAGAATTTTGTTTCTCATGGTCCGAGAGTCCTTCATGTGCATTTTGGCAAACTCCGGGCGGGCTGCCATGTGCCTTTTACTAAGGAGTGGCTTCCATCTGGCCACTCTACCATACAAGCCTGATTGGTGTATTACTGCAGAGATGGTTGTCCTTCTGGAAGGTTCTCCTCTCTCCACAGAGGACCTCTGACAGAGTGACCATCGGGCTCTTGGTCACCTCCCTGACTAAGGCCCTTCCCTCCAGATCGCTCAGTTTAGATGGCCGGCCAGCTCTAGGAAGAGTCCTGGTGGTTTCGAACTTCTTCCACTGACGGATGATGGAAGCCACTGTGCTCATTGGGACCTTCAAAGCAGCAGAAATTTTTCTGTAACCTTCCCCAGATTTGTCCCTCGAGACAATCCTGTCTCGGAGGTCAACAGACAATTCCTTTGACTTCATGCTTGGTTTGTGCTCTGACTTGAACTGTCAACTGTGGGACATTATATTGACAGGTGTGTGCCTTTCCAAATCATGTCCAATCAACTGCATTTACCACAGGTGGACTCCAATTAAGCTGCAAAAACATCAAGGATGATCAGGAGAAACAGGATGCACCTGAGCTCAATTTTGAGCTTCATGGCAAAGGCTGTGAATACTTATGTACATGTGCTTTCTCAATTTTTGTATTTTTAATAAATTTGCAAAAATCTCAAGTAAACTTTTTTTACGTTGTCATTATGGGGTGTGTAGAATTCTTAAGGAAAAAAATGAATTTAATCCATTTTGGAATAAGGCTTTAACATAACAAAATGTGGAAAAAGTGATGCGCTGTGAATACTTTCCGGATGCACGATCGATCGATTGATTGATAGATAGATAGATACTTTATTAATCCCAAGGGAAAATTCACATACTCCAGCAGCAGCATACTGATAAAAATCAATATTGAATTAAAGAGTGATAAAAATGCAGGTATAACAGACAATAACTTGGTATAATGTTAATGTTTACCCCTCCGGGTGGAATTGAAGAGTTGCATAGTGTGGGGGAGGAACACTCCCCTCAGTCTGTCAGTGGAGCAGGACAGAGACAGCAGTCTATCGCTGAAGCTGCTCCTCTCTCTGAAGATGATACTGTTCAGTGGATGTAGTGGATTCTTCATGATTGACAGGAGCCTGCTCAGCGCCCGTCACTCTGCCACGGATGTCAAACTGTCCAGCTCCATGCCTACAATAGAGCCTGTCTTCCTCACCAGTTTGTCAAGGCCGGAGGCGTCCCTCTTCTTTATGCTGCCTCCCCAGCACACCACAGCGTAGGAGAGGGCATTTGGCACAACCGTCTGATAGAACATCTGCAGCATCTTATTGCAGATGTTGTCCTCTCTTGCACAGAGCATCAGTATTGGCAGTCCAGTCCAATTTATCATCCAGCTGCACTCCCAGATATTTATAGGTCTGCACCCTCTGCACACAGTCACCTCTGATGATCACGGGGTCCGTGAAGGGCCTGGTCCTCCTAAAATCCAAAACCAGCTGTTTGGTTTTGCTGGTGTTCAGTTGTAGGTGGTTTGAGTCACACCATTTAACAAATTTAACAAAGATTGCGAGAAACGTGGGAATCACTTCTTCTAAATAAACTCCTAAAAGATGACAAAACACTTCCAGTAAGGATTAAGTTTAACTAATACTTGCCTTGAAGCTCTCACACCTTTACCTTCCCAGATTCAGATATAAGTCTGTCAAGGTAGATCAGGTAATAACAGGAGATGAGTTTGAAACTAAAGAAGATGTGACTATTTTTCTGACTGCTGCTCTAGCCTAGGTGAACATTTCTGTGGAATGAACCTTAGATGTTTATCTTGCTGTGTTGCTATGCTGAATTTCCCAAGCAAAATATTAAAGCTGTTAAGGAAGGATCATTTTCTTTATCCCACATTCTCCCCAAAATTCCTTTGCAAAACAACAACATTAGCCAAATATTTTTTATATATAACATTTTCACACACAAAGTGTAGCTCAAAATGCTTTACTATAAGTGAAATAAAGAGCTACTATAACAAAGAAAAATAAATAAATACATAAATACAAACATAAACATCCATCCATCCATTATCCAACCCTCTATATCCTAACATAGGGTCATAGGGCTCTGCTGGAGCCAATCCCAGCCAACACAGGGCGCAAGGCAGGAACAAATCCTGGGCAGGACACCAGCCCTCAGCAGAACTTAAACAGTATGGATAAACAAATAAGTAAATAAAATGGACAAGACCCTAAGAGGAGAGGTTGGGAGCATGCTCTGTAACACCCACTACACAACAAGCCACCTCAGGATACCAAATTAGGACCAGAGTGCAGCAGTGCAACATTAGTTCGAATGCAGCTGCTAGAATCTTAACTAGGAAAAGAAAATCCGAATGCATCTCTCCAGTTCTGATATCACTACATTGGTTACCTGTATCATTTAGAATTGACTTTAAAATACTGCTTATGGTTTACCGTAGATCCCGGAATACAAGCCGACTCGGTATATTAGCCGACCCTCTTCTCTACCTGCTAAATTACATGTATTTGCCGATGACCGGTATTTAAGCCGAACCCCTTCTCCAAGCAATATTTTCTAAATTTCCTTAAAAGTTTCTCTTCAGCTATATTTATCATGTTTATCGGCGAGAATTTGAGACTGCCGGTATTTTTGATGGAAACCAGGAAGTGATTGCGGAAAAGTTTGGTAAAATGAGGCCTTTGTGTTGAAACTATATACGCAAATACGGTACATCGGTGGGTGGATTTCCGGAGACTCGTTATAAATTTGACTAACTTAAATACGCAATACAGTGGACCCTTGACTTAAGAATTTAATTCGTTCGCGAAGGCTAACCCATAATTCGTTCCGAACCTCCCACTGCAACACTTACTTAACCTTTTCATAATAAAAAAAGGGTTGTATAATGTGCATAATTTACCAAAACACCAATAATTTTTCTAATGTACTAACCAAAAAGTTATAAAAAGTGCCTATCCTACCAGAAGTAGGCTAGATTAAGCTAGGAGCATGGCGGCGCGCAGCGGCTCAGGGCTCTCCTTTTCAGTGCACTTTTTTGTTGTTTTTTTATTTTTTTTTTTTTTTTTCCTTGTTTGTGCACGATCGGTTCGGCGAACATCCGCTACACCCGTCAGAACCTTATAGACATCGGTGTCCAGAGCCAGACATCTGTTTCGAGTGTTTTTCATTACACGCACAACATCCCAGACAACATAGCGAGACCAGCGCGCTCTCCGTGGATTGTTGTCGGGTCTAGGAGACGACGCAGACGGAGGAGGGAAAGAAAACAGAAGCGGGGCCACAGATCCGGCGTTATGCTAAGGCTAAAAAAAACAACCATACAAGCCCTATACAGAACTTTTTTTCTGCACTGAAGGAGCTGCTTTTAATCTCATTGTAGATGTGTATAGTGACAATAAAAGGCATTCTATTCTATTCTAGAAACAACAATTTCATACTGTACTCACCATATAATTTGACATCTTTGGGCTGCAGGAAGAGAGGAGGAGGAGAATGCAAATCTTTTCTTTGTTTAATTGTCGAGATGGTGGATTTCGACATGCTGTACATATTAGCGAGATCGGTCACACGAACAGCACTCTCATATTTCCACACAATTTCCATCTTCGTTTCAATTTTGATCGCTTTCTTTACCTTCTCTTCCTTCCTTAGCAATTATGGGTCTTGCTTGCATGGTCTTAGTGAATTATATATATAGGTAAATCACTGCAATGACCAAAATTACATCCACAAACACATGTATCTGGGCTCCAACTGACGCTACTAATGCTCTCGGTTGTTTGTTTACAATCGCGCAAGCGGATACACGTGACCGCATTCGGGTCGTAATGCAAGATGTTGGCCGTAAATAAAAAGAAAATTTTTTATTTTAAACTTCCCGATAATTTATTATAAATTTTATTAATAAAATCAACAACTAAAACACTTTTTTGAATAAATTCTTTATTTAATTTAAAGTACCGTCATGCAAAGTTACTTCTTCATCTGAAGGATGGCTCTGTGGTTTCGTCATTATTTACTTCCGTATTGATCGGCAAAACTGGCATTGCGCTGGAAATCTTGAATCTGAAACGATGCTCGTTGTATAAACCGAACCCCAAACTCCAAGCCAAAAATCTAGGACGAAATTCTCGGCTTATATTCCGGGATCTACGGTACAAAGCTTTAAATAATCTCACTCTATCCTATATTTCAGAATATTCTCACCTTACACTCCTAATCGTAACCTTAGATCATCAAATGAGTGTCTGCTTATACAGTAATTCCAAGAGCTAAACTTAAAAGAAGTGGTGAGGCAGCCTTCTGCTGTTATGCACCTAAAATCTGGAATAGCTTACCAACAGAAATTAACCAAGCCAATATAGTGGAGAACTTTAAAAAAACTGCTAAAAACACATTATTTTAACATGGCTTTCTCATAGCTTCATTTTAGCTTAATAAATATACTCTGGATACGCATCCAATTATCATTATCATTCATGATGGCTCCATAATCCATACTAACCTCTACTTTCTCTGCTGTTCTTTTTCCGGTTTTCTGTGGTGGCAAACTGCGCTACCACTACCTGATCAAAACACTGTAATGTCCCTACATTGATGGTTTAAAGTCCAGAAGTCCATATGACCATCATCAAGTTGTTCCATGTGAACCCTGAATACCATGAGGACTGATTGAGGTCATTTATGTTTGGTATAATCCCTAGAGAGGGCTGGGGGGTCTCGTGGCTTCGGAACCCCTGCAGATTTTTTTTTTCCTCCAGCCATCTGGAGATTTTATTGTTTTTTCTGTCCTCCCTGGCCATGAGACCTTACTTTTATTCTATGTTAAATAATATTGCCTAATTTTATTTTTTAATATATTTTGTCTTTTTTCTCTTTCTTCATCCTGTAATGCTCCAGAGCTCACATCAAATCACAAGATAAAATGCTAAACAAGGCAGTTATATTAGATGACACTGAATAAAGTGGGCCATCAGAAACTTAAAAAAAAAAAATTAATGACAGACAAAATTCATATATGGGAAAATACAAGGAAAATTAAGTTTAGTCTAAATAAGTCTAAAGTCATGTACATTAAGATATTTATATAATAATATTTTTATACAATGAGAAATAGAAAGTACTGATTATGAAACGTGGATTGTACTGGATCCATAAATTTCCACAAACAAAGAGTGTACATAAGCAATTAAAAAAGACTAATAGAATGTTGAGTTATACAATGGACTGCATGGAGCCCACATCAAAAGTTGTGTAATACACTTAAGGCCTCATCTGGAATATGATGGGCATTATATAAAAGACACAATAGTAAAAGAGAAAGTGTATAGTGGAGCTACTACATGGACTACAGAAATGCATGGTACTAAATGAAGAAAGAAAGAAGGAGTTGAGTCGTTTCAATATAAGCAAAGAGTGATGAGATTTGGTGTAAATTTGGGTGTAAAACATAGTGTCTTTAAAATGGAAATTGATTAAAAAATGTAAGAAATTATTACTGTACAAGCAGAATTGGAGATACCCAAAACAAGTTACCGGGTAATGTACAGGAAATCAATCTTTTCAGACCTTCTTGAAAAAAAAATATTTACAAAATGTTAGGCAAAGAGGAGATGACAAATTATGTTAGGCTGAAAGATCAGTTTTAATCAAAAACTTCCTAATGTTATATAAAAGTTTAAGGTATCTGAACCTGGAATGACTGAGAATAGTAAATGCAAAAAAAGCATTGACTTTTAACTGGACAACAGATTATCACAGCCCAATGTAAATAGATTAAGAGCAATAAAACTTTTTTTCTCTTTTCTATTACATAGCTGGTTCAAAAAAGATGCACACTAATTGCAGTCATTATTTGCAGTCCATTAACCAGATGTCATTTAAATGTTTTGCATTTTGATAGTGACATTCATAATTAATAGTGCATACCTCATAGAGAAAATGCTTTTGCACAGCGACATAAAAGATTGTGGTCAGTTCTGCGAGAGAAAACAACGTTATAATATCTCTTAAAACTTTAGGTTGTAGGAGATGTCATTTGGAGTGAGGAGAAAATCAAACGGATTAGCAGTATCTTCCTGTAATCTGTCCCTATGTTTTCAAAATCAGTCCTACTCCACAAGGATCATGTTAACCAAACTGTAAGGATTAAAGGCAACAAATTAATATTGCAAGTCTGAGAATTGCACAGTGGGCAGCCTCACAAATGTAGTATCCAGTGGTTCAATTTCCCTGTGTCTGCATGACTTATCTTCCCATATATGTGTAAGTTTGGTAACCAGGGATTTCAAACTGGGCACTATGGTTGTGTGCATGAGTGGGTCTTGCAATGGACAGGTTGTTTACTGCCTTGCTGTCAGTGCTCTCAGCCTCCCATAACCCTGAAATGGATTATATAGGTTAAAGAATTTTCATGTTATAAACTTATGTACCTTCTTCCTTTGATTAGAAGATTGCAAAATACTATTCCTATTAATCTAATTGAAATGAGAGGAATTTTAAATGTTCATTATTACTGTTGTTGAAGATATGAAAAAGAAATCTCTTTCATCTCAGTAAGATCTTTGATTTTGGTATTTGAGAAAACATGAAGGATATCAGAATTGAATGCAATAAAAACAAAGGACTAGATAAGGACAGCACACAAGTATAAAGTATTATAAAAGAGACAATGCTCATTATTATGCACAATAAACTAATGATGCAACACCTTAGCGATATTTAAAGAATATGAAAAAAATAGAGAAAGTCAACTCGACTATTTGCTTACAGTCTCTAGAGGATATAAACCGTACAGTACACTCAATTCAGTTTAGTTTATTATATCCAAGATATACTGTACCTTCTGCTTATTTATTATGCCACAAAAACTCATTCTCATTCTTATAAATACATTCTTTCTTCATTAATTGTATAAATCATGTTATTTAGCCAAGTTCAATATACAAAGATGTGGAATGAGCACCTCTCTTATATTCTTCATGAACTGCTTTTTAGGAATGACTTTATTAACCACATTTAATTAACTTAAAATAATATAATCTAATTAATTAAATGATAATGATCTATTTACCAATAAAGTTTTTTTGTGATAGCACTAGTAATATACTGTAAATATATGGCCATATTTAGAGAAAAAATTACCAGATTCTTCCAGACAAAGGTAAACAAGAAATTAAAAATAAACAATTGGTCATTTTAAAGGAAAAATACAGATAGAACACTGAAATGGAATCCACCACATATCAACTTGCACGATATATTTAACTGAACTATCATATAGATATTTCATATTTCCCACTATGCAACAGAAATATGAACAAAGAATGTCACTGAAAATAATATGACATATGTCATAGTGCAAAACATAGTTTTTTGCAGACTGCTATTCTGATATAAAATTATGCCTTTTGCCATCTTCTAAATATAACAAGCATAAACTGTTAAATAGAACAATGTACATCCAACACTTCCTTCCAGCCCATATAGTTTAAACTATTTTTTAGGTGTGTTCACATATACAGCAATTCGCAAAGTTTCTATTGCGAAAGCCCACGTCTGTCAGTCTGTATAAAACAACTTGGTTCCCTGTAGACCAGTTTTGTTGAGATGAGGCACACATGTTCGTCAAAGAAATTTATCATGACAGGTCATTTTTCCTTGAGATCTCTCAAACAAATCGCAATGTACAAGATTTTAAGATTTCAAAATTTCCCATTGAGAAGAAGTGGCAAATTTGTGAATCGTCCATCTAAAAATGGAGCAATGTTCTGTGTGACTTCCTCTAGCAATTAATTTACTGCTTTAATTTTACCTGAAGAATGGTTGCTTGAACTTGCAATATTTTGTATATTCTCCTCTTTCACTTATCTGACAACCACTCGGATGCCCAAAGCAAGAAAGTCAAATGTTGGCAAGTAGCCCTCGCTGCAAAGACATGGGATGGGGCAGAGACGGAGCTCAGGGAAACGGAGTGCAAAGCTTAGAGGGGCATGCTCATACACAGGTGGAGTTAGGATTTCAGAAATGCCCATGTAACATTATCTCAGTCTGCATAGTTAGAAGGGGATGGCTTGGAGTTTAGTTGCTCCATCCCATCCTGTTTGCAGCTGTGGGGAGATTTAGTCGATTTGCCAAAGTACTTCCTAATTTTCCTCCCAAAATGATCAGTTCATAAAATGCTACATAAGCTACGAAATATTAAGTTATTATACATTTTACAATGAGTTTATTTAAACACAAGACAGCAGAAAGAAACTGTTATTGTTAATGTGTCATTACATCATTACAGTTCATGGGCTTTAAACCAGGATAACACCTATTTCACATAAGTTGTGGTGCTTTAATGTACAGTTTTTAGAGTATGAAAATTTGCATAGTAACACAATAGCTGTTTTTAAGACAAATTTACCACTAAAACCACAGCACATTGCCTGCACTGCTTGAATTGGTTGACCATTTTTAAGAATAATAATAATTGATACTTAATAGATCCCTGAGTGGAAATTTGTCCTTTCACAACACTTTTGTTATGTATTTTACCTAATTATTTAATATGTTCAAGTATATCCCATGTACATTAATGGTAAAGCTACTACTTATTTCTTCATTCTAGTATAAAACTACCAACAGCATCCTCTTTTCATCAAATAAGTCATCATCATTTAGTGAAATCATTTCCTTTTTTTGCTCTCATATTAGAGCCATTTGGGCATAGACCATCCACTTTATCTGCGACCTACAAATAATTTAAAATACCTTCATGTCATCTTATCTGTGGTTTTCACTGTAGTTTGTTCATTTCTATATTTCAGATTTATCTGGATCAGTTGTATGTATAATTATGGCTTTGCGACACTACACAACTACTCAGACAGTTCAGACTGGAAAGAAATAACTATACTGACACAAAATTGGTTTACATACAGTATGGCATAAATAGGAATACAATTTATTGCTTGTCTGGAACTTTCACAATATTTTTGGGAAATGAATTGTATTTCAAGATGGCGCTGAAGATGTCAAACTGTCCTTGGCCTCATTCTTCATTCTTCTGGAAATCTGTTGATCAAATATCACTTTTTCACTGTCAAGAGAACATAATATTATAATCATACATTTACTGAAGTACAATACATCTGAAAATTTGAATTTAATAGTTGCTGTGGAGTGCAATTTTGTATATAAGTTGATAAATATTTTGTATGCCTTTATTTGTAACTTAAACATTAGTGTTATGTCATTGATAAGAACAGCAGTGGTTTGATGGTTAAGAACCTTCCCCCCCTTTTTAGGACTGAGTCTTTGTAATTTTACGAAAGGATTGGGGGAACTGAATAAATCAAGTTTGGCAAGTGATTATCTGCAGGGCTCTCTCAATCAGCCCCCACATGCAGGCCAACTACCTAGCTGGCAAGCTTCACCTTAACAAATGGTATTGGGGGAAGGTGTGAAACCCTTGTGTCGCACCAGAATTCTATTGTTCTAAAGTTGCCTGAAGCCATTAAGTACCATGACACCCTAATGGCTGTAGGGTTTGGACAGAGAGTCTACAAATTTGCTTGCTTTGCCTCTCCCTCTCTCTCTTCCACCATCTGATGAAGAAGCATCTCTCAGTCACACCATTGCCATGAGGAGCATAACTCGGCAGCCATATTGAGACAGGCATGCAGCCTGTTCTGAAAAAAGCTGACCAAAAAAGATGCCTTAACTAGAGACATTTTAAAGAACAAATAGTCTTTGTGCCGCCTGAACTACACTTCAGCATTTATCAGGCTGTATGGTTGCCAATATATACTTGTAGTTTGCTTATATTATAAATGTAGAAGGGAAGGTGGGGAGACGTTATATGGTACAATACCTTATAAACAGTGGTAAGTCTGTGAGATTTGAGGCATTCTGACAAAGGCTACACATTAAAAATACAAAAGGGAAAAGTAGAGTAATATTTTACTCTACCAAGACAAAACAATAGTTTAGCATCATTATTACCTTCAGTCATATTGTGGACCACACAGGTGGAACTCCTTTACTGCTTCAAGAGACAAGAAGATGACCGCTGCAAGGTTGTGAATTATTGCCTGGAGCATTAAGAGCAGTTTAACCAACAGGTTAGTCAATTGTAACTTTGGCATTCACATATCAATATAATGTGGCCCATGCAGTTCAGACAAAATGTACAGTTATTTAGAATATTCTGCATGACTTAAACATTTGATGTAATGTAAATAGTACATTTACATTTCTTGCTTGTACAGGGTAGGATGATATTCTGACTTGCATGTCTCATTAACTTTTCCAGTAAGTAAACAAAGTTAACATTTACCTCAGGCAGAAACAGATTAGAAATAATGGCAACCTCATCTATTTTCTAGTTTCTGGTGTGGACTTCACAATGGCAGACAAAAAGGAAAAGACCTCACGAAATTGCTCCTTGTCTTCAAAATAACAGCCTTTTCCTATTTGTTTTCCCACATAGATATTAATTTGCCAGCATTTGTTGCCTGCAAATGAGTATTGTTGGATGTGAGTATAACTGTGTTTACTCAAAATTACGTTCTGTAAGTTTAGTTTGCTTCATGGGATTCTGGCAACAGTGTGACACGTTGAAATGATTCTACGGACAAAATATCTTCATTTTTAAACCTTTAGTAAAATTTCAAAGTAAAACAGTTCACACAAAAATAGAAAAATGGTTGGTATTGCAAAGTAAAGAAAAGTCCTTACTTAACACTATTGTAGAATCCCTGAAGCCTAAGAAAAAAGTCGTAATTACGGCCCACCTTAAATCCCTTTGCACCTCTACCATCAGCTTCTTTTGTTTTGTAAATGTGTCGATCAACACAAGCAGCAAGCAGCTTGCTGTCCCATCCCCCAACTTGACGGAGTGCAACTCGGGCAAAAAGTTCTCCCAGCTCAAGCCAAGGCTCCTTATTTGTGTGTGAGGTTCCTGGAGTTGTATAGCATAAATAATACAATATATCATTTTTTGGAATACATGTATTTCATATGTGTTCCTTGTCTACAAAGATCAGGATAAGTGTGGGATGAAAGGAAATGTGAGGCAAGAAATGCTGAACACATAACTAAAGCAGGAACTTTTTCCATGTTATACTAATAATGGTGTGAAGTGTATAATGTGTGAAGACTTTAGTCCAAATATCAAAAAAAAGCATGTGCACTTTTATTCAAGAATATAACCAAAGAAAAAAAGCATTTGATTTATATGTTGTTGTCAATGAGTTAAAAACCCAAGCTCAAATGTCAATTGACAGGGAGTTTATAGGTGTTCTTGAATGGTGCAATGGTAAGAACCGCTGCCTTACAACCCAAAGGTGTCGGGTTCAAAACCAGGCATTCCGCGTTTTGAGTAGTGAGCTGCTATTATTATTATCATCATTATAATATAATAAAAACTTACATTTGATTTGAGTCTGTTAAATCTGGTGTAAATTTTGGTTACTTGTAATAGTTAGCGCTTGTTTTTTTATTATTCAGTTTTATTCTCTCAGTGACATTTACGTGGTACAACAAACTTGCCTCTCCTTTTCTGAGTTAATGGTATTTATCACCATTCTTTTTACAAAAGCAGCAATGACCACAGTGGGTGCTGTGGTTGATGCCTGCTCAGAACTATTTGCTGTACCAGCAATCAAATATACAATGTCCTGTGACCGCTATCAGACTGGACAAAGGTAGGACCGCAACAACTGACAACTTCTTCACAGCGCTTCCACTGGCTAATAGACTTGCTGCACCACAACACAGCTCTAGTTGGCACCATAAAGTAAAATGGGACTTCCACCTGCAGCTATACTGCATGCTTGAGAGAGGCAGAGACAGATTTGATCTCATTCAACTGGTTACTGGAATATACAATAAACACTTTCTCAAAGGTATAACAAAACAAGTGTGCTTTTATTCAAGAATAAAACTGAAAAACACTAAATTCAAGTGACAACAAGATACCCAGAAGACATGATTCACCAGCATGTGTGGGTCTGCTTATATTCCTTCAATAATGTCTTTTACTGGTAGCCAAACTTTACACCGGCTGTTACAGACCGAAATCAAAGGCTTCTTCTTTTTGGGCGCATATGCCATCAGCATCTAAACACTAGCGTGGTGAATTGCTCGCATGCTAAAGTGACTATAGCTGCAGGTGGAAGTCCCATTTTACTTCATGTCATTATTAGTATACATTGGAAAAAGTTTCTATTTTAGGTATGTGTTCAGCATTTCTTGCATTGTATTTTCTTTCATTCTACACTGACCCAGATGTTTGTAGACATAGAACACACATGAAATGCATGTATTCCAAATAATAATATACTGTATTATTTACCCTATACAACTCCAGGAACCTCACATGCACATAAGGAAGGAGCCTTGCCTTGAGCTGGAAGAACTTTTTGCCCGAGTTGAGCTCCTTCAAGTTGGGGGATGGGATAGTAGACCACTTTCTGCTTGTGCTGATTGAATCATTTACAAAACAAAAGATGCTGATGGAGAGGTGTGAAGGGATTTAAGGTGGGCTGGGATTACAAGTTTTTTCGTAGGCTTCAAGGATTCTAGTGTTAAGGGAAATTCAATTTATGGCTTTTATCTTGTTTCATTTCTTTACGTTTGCTCATACAGTCAAACCATTTCCAAATGGGCAGAAAACTGTATGCCTATCCCATTTATAAAATGCAAATGGGTCTATCAGCCCATGCTAGCAATGAGACTAATTATATAATGACACAGAGTAAAAAAATGCTAAACATGATCTCATTTGTTGCAGTTGTGGACTATGCCCGGCTGTTTATCCCGGTCAAGACCCCCAAGCCATTAGATGGAGCCTTCCCTGCAATGTGGAGATGCCCCGAATTCCAGCAGGGCATCATGGACTTTGGAGTTGTAGTGCACAACCCTGCTGGATAACGTCGGGGCCGCCAGGGGTCGCTCCAGGGAGAACCAGGGACTGCTATTTGTCCTATGCCCCGGGAGTACTTCCAAGTCACATGAGCGGAAGGGATGATGTACTTCCAGGGTGAAAAAAAGAGGGACTTTTATCTGACCCGGAAGTGATAAGGAATTATGGACTGAAGGATGAGAAACACTTCCGGGTCAGGAACTATAAAAGGACTATAGGAGCTCCCAGACGGCGAGCTGAGCTGGGTGGTAGGAGGGCAACGCGTCTGGGAGCTGGAGGATTGGATTACTGATTGTGTTTATTGTTGATTTATGAATATAGTGGAGGAGAGGGTGCTTGGTGCACTTTATTATAATAATAAAAATAATTATTATTACACTTTTACCTGGTGTTTAGCGTGGTACCTGAGGGTTCAAGGGAGCGCTAGCGCCCCCTACTGCTACACAGTATTTAATTTTATTAACTTATAAAGTAAAAACAAATGCCTTTTTTTAAATCACCATCAATATACTCAATATACTGCTTTACCTCTATATATTTTATACTCACTTCACCTGTGATCAACTGTAATCATTCTTATTTCTTTCAGCTATTCTTAGAGAATTCCAGTGCTTGGAAGTGCAACTGAAACAGAACAATTAACTATGGGGGACAAGACACTACCAAAATATCTCAGGGATAAAGTTGTGGATGGGCAGAAGTCAGGAGATGGATTAAAAAAAATTAAATGCTTTATCGATCTCTAGGAGAATAGTCAAGTCCATAATCCGGAAGTGGGAAGTGTTTGGTAGTACTAGTACCTTTTCCAGATCAGGCCATCTCTCTAAATTGAATGGAAGAGCGAGGACGAAACTGGTCAGACAGGCTACCAAGAGGCTTATGGTAAATTTGAAGCAGTTACAGGAATTTTTGGCAAAGAGTGGTTATTTTGTGCATGTGACAACAATATAAGAAATGCTCCATAAATGTGGCTTATATGGGAGGGTTGCATCAAAAAAAGCCACTTCTCAAGAAAGGCCACATCAAGTCTAGATTCAGATTTGCCAAAACACACCTTCAAGATTCTGAGGCAAAGTGGAAAAAGGTGTTATGGTCAGACGAGACCAAAATCAAACTATTTGGCTTCAACGCCAAATGGTGTATCTGGTATAAAGTTTACCATCCAAAGAACACCATGCCTGCAGCAAAGCATGGAGGTGGTAGCATCCTCTTTTGGGGATGTTTCTCTGTAGCATGAACTGGAGCACGTATCAAGATGAAGGAACAATGGATGGGGCAAAATACTGTCGAATTCTTAAGGAAAACCTGCTGCCCTCTACCAGAAAGTTGTCAGTGGGAAGAAGGTTCAGCTTCCAGCATGACAATGACCCAAAGCACACAGCAAAGTTGAATGTCTTTAAGCCCAGACTTAAACCCTATTAAAAACCTGTGGAATGACAGCAACATCCAGTTTGACTGAGCTTGAACAGTTTTGTAAAGAAGAGTGGGCAAAGTTGGTAGAGAAGTATCCCAGCAGACTCACGGCTGTAATCAAAGCAAAAGGAGATTCTTCAAAGTACTGAAACGGGCTGGGGGGTTAGGGGGTTCTTTTAACCATCTCAGTAATTCTGTTTTTTTGTTTTTTATTTTTTTTCTGAACTGTTGCTAAAATATCTTTCACTTTGCTGTTATAAGTTGCACTGAGTAATTAAAGCTGCAGAAATATATATTTTTTTGCATGTATATTTATTTCAGGATGCAAAGTAACAAAATGTGAGGATTTTAAAGGGGTGTGATTCTTTTCTATATACAATGTACTTGACATGAGAGGTATACAATTGGACTTTTTTTACATTATATTATAAGGTGATAAAATTAAATACTGCAACAAGTGAGATCATGTTTAGCATTCTTGCATCCAACAATACTAAGTTGCAGGCAATAATTGCTGGCAAATTAAAATCTATGCAGGAAAACAAATAGAAAAGGCTGTCACTCATTTTGAAGACGAGGAGTAGTTTCATGAAGTCTTTTATTTTTTGTCTGCCATTTTGAAGTCAACACCAGGAGCCAGAAAACTAACAGATGAGATTGCTTTTATTTCTTGCGTGCTTCTGCCTGAGGTAAATGTTAACTTTGTTTACTTACTGGAAAAGTTCATGAGACATACAAGTCAGAATATCATCATACCCCGTACAAGCAATAAATGTAAACATCCTTTTTACACCATGGCTAATGTTTATATCACGTATAATCTTCTAAATAACGGTATATTTTATCTGCACAGCATGTGTAAATGCCAGGGTTACAATTGGCGAACCTGTTTTTTAATTGCTCTTAATACGTCATGCAATAATTCACAGCCTGGCAAGAGTCCATTCCTTGTCTCTTGAAGCAGCAATGGATTTGCACCTTTGTGGTCCACAATATGACTGAAGTTAATAATAATGATGATGCCTACAATTACATTCAAATTGTCAGATGTATTGTACTTCTGTAAATATATGATTGTAATACTATGTTCTCTTGACAGTGAATAAGAACTATTTGACCTACAGATTTACAGAAACATGAAGAATGAGGCCAAGAACAGTTTGACATCTTCAACACAGCCTTGAAATACAATTCGCTTCCCAGAGATTTTGCAAAAGTTCCAAACAAACAATACATTGTATTCCTAATTATGCCATACTGTATGTAAACCAATTTTGTGTCAATAGTTATTTCTTTCCAGTCTGAGTGATTTTGTAGCCATAATAGGACATACAGTTGATCCAGATAGATCTGAAATGTAGATATAAAATAATTACTGTAAAAACCACAGATAAGATGGCTTGGGGGTGATTTAAATTAGATGAAGGTTGCAGATAAAGCAGATGATACTATGCCCAAATGGCTCTGATATGACAGCAGATGAAGGTAAATGATTTCACTAAATGATGATACTTTATTTGATGAAAAGAGGAAGCTGATCATGATTTTATACGAGAGAGAGAGAGGTTTGGAGCATGTATTGATACAGCGCATTGCTGCACCCACCACATGACCAATCAACTCAGGATCCCAGATTAGGACCCAAGTGCAGCCATGCAACGGGTGACACCTCAGCACCACACTAGTTCAGATGGAACTGAACAATGTGAGGTTTTCTATGGTGGCTGTAGTGCCAATTCTGCTACCAACCCCCAGGTTTTTCCTTGCAGGTTAGAGGGACTACATGCAGGGCTGGATGCAGAGATCAGCAACAACACTGTAAACTAAAACCTTCTGTTAATGTAAAGGTTATGTAACATTTCTTTAGTCCATACATCAAAACTTCCTTACTACATTTTTTGAGTCAACATATTTCTGAGTTAGGGAAGCAAAAACAAAACTTTCACCCTGAATAATCCATTATGGCCATGTTGCATTCTTAAAGAGGAAAAGGGAACATCGGAAAATCAGTATGCACACCCTATAGAAAGTCACTAGGATTTCCAAATTTATATCATAAAATGAATGACAAAAGTAAATGAATTATGTGTAAAAATAATTTTGCACATACTCAGAAGCATTTACATAATTCATTTTAAGATTGAAATAACTGCACAGGTGTTCAAGTAAGAGCATTGAGGTTTCCCACAGTTGCCCAGGGGAAGTGGCCATTCCCAGTGGTATATGTGCCCAATTGGATAATCACTCCTATAGAATGGATCCATCTGCCATTGTGTACTTTTTTGTTAACATAGCATAGACAGTCTGAATTACATTTTTACAAATGAACAAAGGAAAACAGCAGCTATATGGTAAAAGCTTAGACTAGAGTAAAGAAGTAATATATATAGTAGACAACCATATTTGTCCAAATTTTAATAAATAGCATGCAAAAGCAGTCAAAAAGTCCTGCTCAGTTTCCTGTTAAAAACGTCAAAAAACATTTTAGAGTAAATATATAATTCAAGGTATAAAAGACAATACACAGCCCTAGACCTTCATTTGTCCTTTATTATGAAGAAATTCACAGATAAGCAACGCACACATGACGCATGTATTCAGCACCAGTGAAATCACTGCAGCTTGTCATTCTATAATAGGAAAGAGGAAATAAGCCACAGATACACTGGGTATTAAAAGATAACAATACAAGTACTTTGAATACCAAAAAAAAAAAAAAAAAAACTGCTGCACTCTTAAAAAAGACCTGACCTTGAGCAAATGTTCTTAGTAATTCTGTTGTTTAGTTACCTTTTATAATGTGAAAGCTTAGCAACAGTTGCATGAATGCGACAGACCTAGGTCCTTCAAGGATGCATTTACATGAAAAGTCTCTGTCTATACCAGATTTTATATCAGAATTCAGTACCACAATTATGCTCTGTGACGTAAGCATATTCATGAGGGTAAATGTGAGAGGAAGCAGAAAAAGCGAAAAAAGGAAGAAAAAGGAAAGTATAAAGCAAAGCTGAGAAAGAGAACAGGATAGCAATTTAGTCATGATTAGTTATTTTCAGTAAATCTTTATAATATCAATATAATACATTAATAAGCTTTATTTAATTAATTGACTATTTTGGTACCGTAGATATTCAGCTGTTAGTGTGGATATGAATTTATTGCCTTTGCATTTTATTATTATTTAGATTACATGCACTATAGTCTGTAACACTAGGGTGTTGTAAGATGAAGTCGAGCAAAATGACACCTTTTATTGACTAACTAAAAAGATTATAATATGCAGGCTTTTGAGGCAACTCAGGACCCTTCATCAGGGAAGATGTTGCCTTGAAAGCTTCCATAATGTAATCTTTTTAGATAGCCAATAGAAGATGTCATTTTGCTTGACTTCTCACTACGTGCACTATAGTCTAAATGTTTAATATACTGTATATTCCTAGATGGTAACAGCACTGACTGCGCCATTCATTAGTAAGTATCGTCATCTAATTATTTTTAATGAATAGGTTGCTAAGTGAAGGTGTTTGGACAGAAAGGAATGCACCTGAAATGAGAAATTCTCATTTAGAGAATAAAGCAGACTGAGCAACACAATTATGAGTATAGTAGCCGATCTATTTTGGTAATGAAGGGTGTAGTTTGGTTTCTAGCCAGAATGTCTAGTAGCATACTGTTCTTGTATGCTTTCTACATCTTTGTTATTTAACCCCATTAGAATGTTTTCACATTTAGCTGCTTTGATCTATTTTATAAAAAATACACATCTGCATCATGCTATAGAATTTTTATTCTCTATTTTCTAACTTTTCCTGACAAGGATTATATTCTTCATTTATGGTCAAAATGTTGAAGATGTGTTAATTTCAATAAGATCAAAATAAGAAAGATTATTTTTATTTTTTATACAGATGACTTGACTTGCTCCCTCATATAGAGAAATCCAGCTGAACCTTTTTATAATCAATATGAACTAAGATGTAAAAAATATTTAACAAATTATCCAAAAGGTACATTTTATTTGAAATCCCAAAACTTATTCACTCACAGACAAAATCATTATTTTTCATTTTTAGTAAGCATACTATGTCCCGGAATAAGCAGATCATTTAGTATAAAGTATAGTACCCAGCCAGAAGCAGAACTTGAGGACAAAGCTGGGACACAGTAAATTAAGCAGAAATCTCAGAGAGATTTTGTTCTAAATATATCCATTTTGTAAGTATGCTTAATCCATGTTTACAGTTGCTAATGGCAATGCCAGCTGCATAAGGCACTAGGCAGGAACCAACCCAGAATGAGGTACCAGATCACTGCAGGGCATATGGTATAATTAAAAAGACTTGTATGGGACCAGTTTATAGTCTACAAATCATTGGGATGTGAGAGAAAAAAAACAAATTGCCTGAAGAAAATCCCATGCAGACACTACGAAAATGCACAAACTCCATACTGATACAGAGTCATGTCTCTCTTCCATTTTTTCCATCTCTACGCTTCTCTTTTTTTATTTTAACCTGGATCATTTGGACAGATCAGGCACATATGAGGCATAGCTTAGTATCAAGAGTGTGTCACTGTTGAAGTGAGAAAAGGCACATTGGCCAGACAACTGGTCACTGACCATATCTTTTGTTAAATTCCCTAAAAAAAGTTTTTCCTTTACTAATCCATGATGAACGTCCTTATAATGGATAAATTATCCATATAAATTACCTGAGGGAAAGTATTTTTGGGTGCTAATTGATGATGGAGCACACACAAACTATGCTTATATTTTACCTGAGAATTTCTTCATAGTGCTCTGTGCCTGCACTCAGTGAAGACCACTATACAAAAATAAGTTGTACTGTATTTATTGTATTGTATACCATTGAAAAACAAATTGAAGGCCATTGATACAAGTTTTAAAAAAACAAAAAAATGCTAGAATTTTCCACAGAAAAGAGAAAAAATGAAGGAGAGTAACTACAGTAGATTGTTTATTGGACTATTTTGTAAAACAAAATTTGAATATAATGATAAAAAGTGAGATGCTACACTCCTGTCTATTGCTGAACAAAAACACTTGGGTACTGAGAAAGCAAAAACTCACCTATAAAGCATTTATTTCCTAAATATATTGTGTATTTGTTTTAGCCATTAGAAAATAAATACTTGTTCTGAAGATAATATAGCTTCTTGTATGTGCAAATGAACCATCATTAAAAATCCAGCTAACAGCTGTTTTCTTTCATGTTCAAATATTTGACCTTTTTTGTCTGTTTTTAAAGGATGCTTATGTTTAGTTATGGAAGAGGGTCACTGTCAGCTGAGACTATGGAAAAATTGCATTCACACAACTAGAGTTTTTTATCTGTTGTATATAAAACACTAAATTCTCCACAAAAGCAGATGGATAAGTAATATAAATGTATCCTTTACAATTAAACCACATTGTGTCCATTGCTGGTCTGCTGTTCTGAAGTCTTTCATTATTAAAACAGAACATAATTTTATTACTGTAAAAATATCTGCATGCTCAAAAGTAAGCCTTTTTCTATACCAAGTTCAAAAAGAATAACTGAAACAAGACCACTGCTGTATCCAGCGACACAGCATGCATTTTATGCCGTTTCTCAATAAATGCTTTATAAAATAAAAGATTGATATGTGAAATTTTATCCTTCTTGCCTTGCATCTGGTCATCTGTGCTGGGAAAGTGTTATTGCCCTCGTTTTCTTTGACATGGAGAATGAGACTTTTACTTACCTCTCAAATCTGTGAATGTACCCTAAATTTTAATCTGATAAGATAATATCAGACAGGTCAGGAAGGGGAGCACAGCTCGGTATCCTGGTTGGCAACCCCCCACACAGATACATGTTCCAGTCCCACCTTTCAGAAATGACGATCTATCTGCTGCAGCCTAATGACCACATGGCCGTAGTGCCGTAATTGATGCTCCCTCACAATGTAGGTAATGTGCCTCGTTCGGGACTCCGTGAGCAATCGCTCATTCAACACAAAATCAAACCAGTGTTACCCAAGGATTCTCCGAAGAGACACAGTACCAAAGCAGTCCAGTCTTCGTCTCAGGTCACTGGATAGCATCCATGTCTCCCAACCATATAGCAAGACAGGAAGCACCAGGACTCTAAAGACTTAGACCTTCATCTTTTTCCATAGATATCAAGAGCTATACACCCCTTTCCAGTGACCTCATGACCCACCCCATGCTCTCTCAATCCATCGACTGACTTCATAGAAAGAGTGACCAGAGACATGATTGCTGCTGCCGAGGTAAGTAAACATCTCGACAAGGTCAACACTCTCTCTGCAAACAGATACACTGTTGATGGCTGTTCCTAAGAGGTCAATAAAGGCCTGGATTTTGGTTTTTATCCAGGACAGTCACAAGCCCAGACACTCAGACTCCTCAGTCAGTTTCTCGAGAGCTCCGATTAGAGCCTCCATTGACTCCAGGAATATCTCCAGGAATAAACTATTTTTAGTAATAAAACTCAGTTTGTCATTCCAAAAGATGGCGCATCTCAAATATTTGTAATAATGCAATTTACTTTTACATGTATCATAAAATACTTTCCAATAGATAGTGCACTGCAAACATTAATGCTGAGGTCTATGTTGATTATTTAGATTTCAATTGAGTCTGATTGTTTCCATATTGTGTCAGTAATGTTTAAACCCACCCAATTTTTGCTGCCCTAGGCGACTGCTTTGTTCATCTAAATGGTACATCAGGTCTTAATTACACATACAACTGTTTTAAATATACTGTAATTATTATTTAAAATAAAACTAGCCACTTAATTGTTTTTTCTCTTATAATCCTTTAAAGTTGTTTCACAGTGGAATGATCAACAGAAGTCTGCTAACGTATAGTGGAAAGTGGAGTGAGTCTAACTTTCCTATATTTTAAATGATTTTTAAGTGATGAAACCTCTCCCCATGTTCATCAGAGACCACTCCTATAACTGTATGCATACCTGTTACATGGTCAAAACAACAGATGAAACTAGACTTTGCATAGTTCGGTAAAAACAATTTAAACAACTTTCTCTCTTCTGGACAATAAAAAGGCATTTTCTAACCTTATAAATATAAATTCCTTGCTATTTTTAAGAAATAAGAAAAGAGAAAAAAAATATATAGCAAATACTTAATGTTTTATTGTTTCCAACTCAACTAACATTAAAAACAAGGAAATCTTTCATTTTTCAGCTCAAAATATGCATCAACTAATATTCTGAGAATGCAAAATACTTATGCCATAAAATAAATAAACTTAACTCATTTTTATAAACAATTTTATTTCAAAACTGTGTTTTCACTAAATCCAGTATTTTGATGCAATTGACGTAGTCAAATGCATTAGCAGTTGACATTACAGATGTCACTTTGGCAGAAACAGTACTTTAATGGTGTTTTGTATGTGAAAAGCACAATGTAAAGCTGCTCCTGTACAAGAAAGGAGCAGAAGAAAAGAATAAGAACAAACTTTGCTTTTGGGAACAAAGTCTTCTTTTTGTTATTTGGTGTAAAAATTGAAGTCTTGGATTGAGTAGGAGTTCCAGTGAAAATTTTTTAAGGCTGGGGATTACCACTGCTTAGATTTTATTATGATTTTAATGAGAGATTTTAAGAATGGGTCTAAGTGAAATCATAATTTTCCTGTTCATCATCTGCACATTTTAATGAACAATTATAAAATAAGAAACAACTGTACATCTGGTCATTTACTTTTCAGAATGAAATAGAACAAGATTTACTACAATGTTTCACTATACGTGCGGCAGTCAATGTGCAAACTGGTGTGTGCAAAATCAGCTTCAGATATGCTAGCAGCACTGCAGCAAGTGCTAGACTGACGATAGCGTAAAAGTTCCAAATTTGCACATGAACTTGATGTCGCAATGTTGCAGTTCGAACAACATGCTAACATCAAGTTCATGTGCAAACTGGGGAAATCAGCTTCAGATATGTTACTGCAGTGCCGCTAGCGTACAAGTTCCTAATTTGCACATGAACTTGATGTTAGAATGTTGTTCAAACCACGACATTGCGCAAAATGACTATGAACAGGTCTAACTTAAATGGTAATTAAAACAATACTACACGCCAAAACCAATCCAGAGCTTTTTTGTGTGTAATCTGATCTCTCACTCTCCAATTACATCACAATTCTGGAAACATTTTGGATGACCCTCGTATAGTAGAGTATAGGCTAAAAAGTCTGCCAAATGATGGCATTTATTGAGCACTGAGTGATCCAATGTATGTTTCAGCGTGCACATTTTTTACTATATACATTATTTTCTAACCTATATAAAGTGCATATTAAATTCTTCAGCATTATGAAGTTTATATCAATTATACTGGATATATAGGGTAATCAGATGTCCTGAAAGGTGTCCCAACTTTAAATTATCCTATATTTTCCCACACTAATTTTTCCTGGTGGTAACCCGAGATGGAAAAAGTACAAAAAAAATTACCCAAGCAGAAGTATTACTTCTCAAACAAAATTTACCTATGTATAAGTATCTCACACGGAAACCACGGAAATAAAAGGAAGTCCTGAAAAATTACTCAAGTAAAAGCACAATTTAGAAAAAAGAAACTTTATAGGGCAATTCAGTTTTAAAGAAATACAGTCTGTACATGTCTAACAATAAGGAATGACTTAAGTACATTTATGTTAGATAGAATTTCCAGTGGGGGCTGGGCAGTCTTTTGGCCTTGGAGCCCCTGCAGATTTTGTTTTTTTCTGTCTTTCCCAGCCATCTGACCTTATCATCGGACTTATCTTTAGAGACATAGAAAATGATATCTAACTTTCTATAAATTATAGATCTGTTTTATATGTGTATTGAATTATTTATTCATTATTCTTCTTAACTAATTTGTTTTTCTTTTCTTGCAATAATTTCTTTTACATTTTGTAAAGCTCTTTGAGCTACATCCTGTGCATGAAAATATGTTATAGTAATAAATGTTGTTGTTATTACTAAGAAAATTGAAAAAAAGTGCACAGCAGCCTCACTGATTTCAACATGTTATTTTTATGTTACACTTCTAGGAAAATGGGTCCATTATAATTGCAAAGCACTTTCTACTCCCCTCCACTATAATAAGATATAAAGTTATGGAAACGGATCACATATTTTTATTGCTGGAAGTACACATAATAATTAAAATATGTTCACTAAGGATGCTGTGTTCTTTATATACATTTTGCTCTATGAAAAATTGTTTTAATATGTACAAATGCAATAAAAAATTTTACATACAAAACTGCAACTGTCAACTTTGCTATTAAATTTTAAAAACTAACTGATTAAATTACAGCATTCTAAATATAAAACAAACAAGACAGAATGTTGTCATTTTCTTTTGGACTTTCTATTGGATTTCAACATACAAAAATATTTTATTTTCAAACCAAGTTACTGTAACTTAGTTATTATTATCATGTGCTTCTACCAAACTGGGCCCTTCATCAAATGCAAAATGCCATATACTCTCCCTTCCCGGAATGAGATTTAAAATTATGAAAACATATATTTATTGCTACATCTGCACTATAGGCATTACAATTTGAAATCAACAATAAGGCTGGCATGCTATATAGATTGTTATTAAAAAGTTGTCCACACTCATCTCAGCCTATTACACTAATAGTGAACATCACTGAGGCAACCTGTGCATTTCAAATACTGAAGTATGCAAAACAATAACTTCATGACAGAGAATGCATAGAAGGAAGTAATTAAAATAATCTCTAAATATCATCTGGCAATGCAGTATGTAATTATTATAAAGTACATTAAAAGTCATTTGAGGTAGTAAACACTTCAGTTGAGAGAAAAGCTTGAGGTTTTGCAAATAAAGTACAGTAGCAGATACAAGCCTGTTGAATTCTATTGACATAAAGGCAGGTACAATCTGCATAGAACCAGAATATACAGGCAAATTTAAAAAACTCAAATAGCAGGTAATATGCTATCTCTAAACAGAAAAGTAGAACACAGATGAACAAGCTACAGTTAGATTCTCGTGATTGTGCCTTACACCCTTTAAAACAAAGATGAAAAAGGAAAAAGGAAAAAAAACATGTAGGCAAGTTTTACAGAAGATAAGTAGAAATGCTTATGTTTTGTTAATTATTACTCAATTGAAACATGTCCTTAGATGAATATAGCATATGCATTGTCAATATAATGTCAAAGGATTTTTTTTTGAATGACCAATTATATGTGTCGCATACACTGCAAAAGACATGTTATTAATTTGTTATTAAAATTCTCTGGAGGTATTTGCTGTAGTCTTGCACATTACACATGTTTCTAAATGCACACCATGTATGCAATACTGTACATACTGATGGGAAAAATCTTTCAAAAATGATGCTGCCTGTTATCCAAGCTTATTCTTTTGCTCAGTTATCCCAGGGGCAAACATAAAACTACTATTTGAATTTAAAAATAAATTAAAAAGTACAATTACCTACTGTGACTGAAAGTTTGCAGTTACTTTGTATCAATGCACTTGCTGGAAAGACGGCTTGTTTTAGCCAAAGTATTCCATGAAAGACTGCTTCAGGATTACTAAGACAGAGAACAGGCAGTCTAGAACCTCCAATTAATAAATGTCTTATTTTACAGTTGCCAGGGACACATTCACCAAGTTTTCTAACTAGTTATGATATCAGATTTTATAGATGTTTATGTTTGGCAGTTTGCATCTGCTTATATGCAGCCTATATGATTTGAGAGGCTCTGCATGGCATTTTTATACATCTGTGTAGATGTTTTATACTCAATATGAGTAAAGGTATGGATGTGTGTTCTAAAAAGGGAATTACAAAAATAGTACAGAATCAGAAAACATCACAAAAGTTATAAAAACATAAGTAATTAAAAATCACACAATGGAGAACCATAGCCCTTTTCAAGGGTGAACTAGAATTATAGTGGATAGGACAGAGCCATAAAGTTCCACCAGATGTCCCAGGGAGCCAAGTGAGGCAAGCAACATCACGAAGCTCCTTCTGGGAGGTCAATTTTCCTTTGTTTTAAGAAGGAACATTTGAAAGGCTGTGTCATGTCAAAGACATGTCCATTTAATCATCCTCACTTTATTAAATGGGAAAAGGGCTTACCCTTCCATAAAAGTGGTACCTGGAACATATTTTTCCTATTTGATCAATACATTTTTGCTGCCTAAGAGGACTCCTTATATTAATTTGGAATAAAAACTAGTCTAATGAGAAAGAACTGCTTAATTGCTGAAAAACAATTCAGCATTTCTAAGATTAAGGATATTTTGAGTGGTCTATTTTTTTGGGTTATGTAGTATCCTAGCAGTATACCTGAAGTAAAACTGGAACCAAAATGGCACAATACAGAAAGTGAAGACAGCACAAGACGTACAAGAATAAAGAAAGCAACACTGTTGCTAAAAGATGAAAAGGGTTAAGGATTACTATAAAGCCTTTTAGGGGATTTAATCTTAATGGAGGGAAAGGAATGTGATGGAAGCCCATACCCCCAAAGAAGATACTTATGCAAATTATTAAAATTAATCATATGGCTAAAATTTGCATTTGGAATGATTTTATTTTTTAAAAATAAAATGAAGTCAAACAAACAACATGCTAGTTTTGGAAAAAAAAAATTGTTTGATTCACCTTGAAATTATTTTAAATTTGAAGGATATGATGATTGCTTCTAATTTTCTTTTTAAATATGTTTAGGGGTCCCTTTTAAAGTTTACAGTGCTAGAGCACAGGTATAAGATTTTAAAATCCCCATCTCACAATGTTTCAGAGAAGCACAATGCTGTAAAATAAGGAAACTGCTGATCATTAAATGAATGCAGCACAGTGTAAAATGTAAGCCTGCACCTGTCTGTCACGTAACTAAGCAACTCTTATTTTAGTCAAGTGACGGTTCACTGTTACAAATTAAACTAGATTCTGCAAACTGTGGTGGAAAGCAGCTTATATAAGTACCACTCTGGCACTACAAAGAAATAAAAGATGTTCTCAGAGCCTAGGCAACACAAGGATAGCATGGGCCACACGGCAAGGATTCAGTCATCACATTAAAGCAATAAAAGAAAATTCTCAGAACATCTCACCCTTTTCAGCCTTTATATGACAAATTTAATACATTTAGAAAAACTATCAAACTTCTCTCACCTGTACACAGAGACAAATTAAGAAAACAGACAACTTTTAAAATGCTGTGAAAAACAGTCAATGTGATGAGGAAATGAACACTCATTGCATTATAATTGTAAGAATAAATATATTCTGTATCAACACAATACAATGAAATAATTATATCTTAAATCACTTTTAGGGAGGTTTGTTTCAGCTTGGCATATATTTAAAATAGATCAAATGTTTACTTCTAGACAGATAGACAGACAGAACTATGAATGAGCATAATAATATACTCCATCAGAAATGAAAATTCTCTAATTAAATGATTAGAGTAATTCACAAAGATATGTGATGTGATGGTGTTCCGATGGTTAATATTGTTGAATCCAGTTCCCATTTTGAACCTTGTTTATCCGAGGTATCCATTATCTATGTGTATCTGCATGGTTTCTATTTCCTTCTACATGTCAAACAGTTGCACACTAAGTTAACTAGTAACTCACAGCTGGAAATGCACACTATGTATGTGGTCATGGATTATTGCTTTAAAGGGTGTCAGCAGTTAGTACACAAGTAAATAATCTTGAATTGGATCATCCAAGTCCAAACAGTGGATATAAATAAGCTATCATATACAAGAAACTGCACATTCTACAGTCAAGCGATGACAGGACACGAACAGGCATTCAGCTTTGTTTACTTTGCATAAAGAAAAGTCTAAGCTGCAATCAGAAATAAAAAAAAGATCTTGAAGTCTTTGGAAGGAAGCCACCTACTGGCACTGGGGTTTTTAAACAATGTACAGTGGAACCTTGGGTCACGAACGTCTCAGACCACGTACAAATCAGGTTACGACCAAAAAGTTTGCCAAACTTTTGCATCTGTTTACGACCACACACTCAGGTGACGAACAAGCCAGTTTCCCTTCCGGTTTATATGTGCCGATGATTTCCGCACGTGTTCAGTCTCTCCCTGTGCATTCCCTGTGCAGCGAGCAAGCGCGAGAGAGTGAGCGAGCGAGAGAGAGCGAGAGCACGAGAGAGAGAGAGAGAGCGTAAGAAGGCAGTTGAAGAAGGCAGTAAGGCCGAGAAGGCAGTTAAAGAATGCACCTGGCTTGTTTTTAAAGAGACTGCTTCGGGCACTGTTTTAATCTGTTGTATTTAATGAAGACTTTTTTCTATTGGATTTACTTCTGTTTTTATGGGATCATTTATTTATTGAAGGATTCTGAAAGCACTGCACTTTATTTAATTTGGACTTTTTTTTTGATTGTTGTTTTGTTGATTTTAATAAAACTTGGCACTTTTTGCACCATCTGATTGCTCCATTGTAGTGCCTCACTGTCGTGCTCATCGGTAACATTACCGACGGTTTAAGGGCTCCCGGAAGCGAGATGGGAGCATGCAACGAACCCACATCGTCACAGACTTTACCTCAAAACTGTAATCTCCTCTCCACCCAGTTCCTCCTCACTTCCTTCATACCAGAACTTGACTCATGCAAGGTTAGTTTATGTATTACAGATTTTCCAAATGTTAATTTTTCGGTTCGTAGAATAAATTGTTGCAATGTTACTTTTCTTGGTTGTTAATTAAATTACAGATTTTTCAAATGTTCATTTTTTTCCCTGTGCTTAAAACTCATTAAAAAAAAGTGTTTACAGCGAGCGGTTCGTAGTGTGAATTGTTGCAATGTTACTTTTCTTGGTTGTTTATTAAATTACGGATTTTTCAAATGTTAATTTTTTTCCCTTGTGCTTACAACTCATTAAAAAAAAGTGCTTACAGTGAGCAGTTCATAGCGTGAATTGTTGCAATGTTACTTTTCTTGGTTGTTTATTAAATTACGCGTTTTCAAATGTTCATTTCACTTAAAACTCATTAAAAAAAGTGTTTACAGCGAGCCGTTTGTAAGGCTATAGCGTGAATTCTTGCAATGTTACTTTCCTGTGTTCAAGGTTTTCTCAGTGTTATTCAATGTTTTTACATTTAGTTTACTGTTACGCTGTACATTCTATGGTATAATTAACTATTTTTGTGCTTAAAAACCTTTAAAAAATATATTTACATACAGTTCATACGGTCTGGAACGGATTAATTGTATTTACATGCAATCCTATGGGGGAAATTACAACCAAATCGGGTTACGACCAGAGTTTTGGAACGAATTACGGTTGTGACCCGAGGTTCCACTGTATTTTGAAAATCTTGAACTTTAGCTGCAATGAACATGGTAAATAATAAGAAGAAATTTAATTAGACAACAGTTTAGCAACAGTGGTAAAATTTTGTTCTAGTAATTAATTATTGTATGGATGACACACATCTTATTAGGCCTGAAAGAGGACTTAAAATTGTCGACTAAAGTGGATTATCAGATGAAGTTAATGTGGGTTTATACAATCATGATGTTACACAATGATTACATTTTATGAATATATATTCCAATACTACACTGTACATCTTTCTAGTTCTAATAGAAAGCATGTTTTCTCAAAGCTCCTAAAATCAAATAAAGTACTAATTTTGATCACAGGGAAAGTGATTTTAGTTCATCCAGGAGAATTTACTTGTTCATTATATTCACTTGCTTTCTTGTATTAAAATTGTTACAGTTTAATCAGGGCTCTGTCACTAATATTGTTTTTTTTAATTACCTTTATTTATATTGTTAATTTTTATTGACTACTTTAAGGTCATTTCCTATGAAATTTTGTTGTTTATTCCTGTAATTAGTAATTCTCATTTAATGAATATTACACTTTTAATTATTGTGTATGTATATGTATATTTATTCTTCTAAATATTATCTGTGCTGCTTTTATTGAACCTAAGGATTCAGAACCCCCTGACACTGCAGCTGTGGGGACCTTGCAAAGCCCTATTCACAGACATCTTTGCTGAGGAATTAGTTATTTTTCATTATTGTTTGTTTTTCTTAAGTAAACTTTATTTATCGCTATTAAGAATCATTGTTTTAGTTATTCTGAGCCAGGAGCTTTATGAAATCAGTAAAACCTTTTTTTAATATTTATATGCTTGGCTCCTTTTTGATTTATAGGCAAAAAGACTGCCTCTTGAGATTTGTGAGGGCCAGGCTATCTTTTGCTTGAGAGACTGACCTTACATTTTCAGGCCTTCCTGGGAGCTGGACTTCATTTTTGAAATGGAGACCTAGTTTTGAAGATTAAGCCTTTTTTAATCTTCACAAGCCCTGTAGCTTGCAACAAACTGACTACATTAACTTGCTAAAGAAATGATTAATACTAAGAATTCCAAGAAGCTCTGCTGTTTAAGGAGAAATCTTAATAAAAGAGAAATATAAAATACATCTGAGGTAGACTGCAGTATTTCCCTCCCTAGACAAACAGGTAGAAGACTCCAGAATGGCTGACATAATACACCATATACAAAGGTTCTAGCAAGGAGGACTGCTATTCTAATGGAACTTCCACTGAGTTGTAAAATACTTGAATTTTGAGTTCCCTAAAACAATACCTTTATCTACAATGTCAACTATTTATTTCTTGTAAACAAAAAATGTAAGCTATCCTGTGCGTGGTCTTTCTTTTCACAAATTTGATTTGTACAGTAAAGTTAGCTACCTGCCTACAGCAGAACAAGGAGAAAATGTGCTAGGGACCAACTAGAGCCTTAAGAATGGCTCCTATCAGAAAAGTAATGGTGATGACTTGATATCCTCTCAGTCTGGATTGGCCTTTGAGATCAGGTATTTCACTAAGCTTGCAAAAACCATATACAGAAACTATATAGTTAAAGGCTTCAGAAAAGAAATAGATAACCAGCTGCAAAAGAGAAATGATGCCACTTACATTCCAAAACGTTAGGTGGGAGGACCACAACTGCATGTTGTACAATGGGGAAACCACTAGTTTGTCAAAAAATGGCTGCCAGTTTAGGAAAACTCTAGGAGCCAATAAGACATGATATTTGATGCTGAGATACCATTAACATAGATTTATATATGACAAATCATGTGTTCCAGCAGGGGCTGACAAGTGAGACTGAGGCTTAAAAGACAAAACATGGTGCTCTGAAGAGTAAGAGCTCTCAATTCATAGGTAAGAGGAATTCAAACAACTGGAATAGCATAAAAATGAAATGTGAAATATTGTGAACATGTAGCTATAATGCTACTCCATAGGAGTCCATCTATGCCCACTATTTTAAAGGACAGACAGAACACAGGCCAAGTGTGATGGATAGAACTTGCATGGCAAAATATTGATTTCTCCAAAGAATGTTATCACTTTAAGCAAGCAGACTTCTCATGCCCTGCACCAAGATGGCTCCACGTTGCTCAAAAAGGAAACTGTGACTAAGCATAGGTCACAGGCTGCTAAAAACATCTGATTCAATTCAGATTTTTTTATTGTCACATTGGCAATAAACCACTCTTTTTAAAATGGGTAAACAAATGACTATGACAAAAACAAAAGTTCACAACAACACAAACCGGTATATTATAGTTTCATATTACAAATAACATTAATTTATATTCCCCCAAATCATGCTCACACAGTGATGAAGCATGGCCTGCTTAAAAGCAAAAAATTAATTAATGGATTTATGGATGGAAAAAATGGGTTTACTCCAATTACCAAAGAAAATTCTGTTTTACAACTTTTGTGATATTGCTTCTAATGTTGTGAGTTAATGCCATTTTTAAAGCAGAACTCACCCAACTCACAGAATGTATATTTGTTCTTTAAGTAACTGGTTGACCACGAAACATAATTCCAATGTTGTCTTCCTGACATGAACTGAAGGAAAAATGTGATTGTGATTTACTGTTCCATCTTTCCCTTTACTATGGATAATGGAGCAAATGCAACCTGCAAATTGTAAACACCTTTGATTTGATAAATTTGTCTTAACTCTATGGAATGTTATCTGTTTCTAACTAAAATCAACAAAAATATATATATATAAAAAAAAAAAAACACTTTTGCAATTTTTTAGTAAGAAGGAACAGGGGTGTTCTGAGGACAAAGTAGTGACTACAGTGTAACTGTTCACTTTACTGAAAGATTTCAGGGGTGTACAATGCACTCTCCATAATTCAGTTAAAACATTTATCATTATCTGGGTTGATCATGTCATTCTACTCATGGTTTTACTAACATTTCTGAGACTGTAATAAAATTAAATCCATCCTAGTATCACAACATGTATCCTGATTCTCACAAACACATATACATAAACAGGAGCACAATCAAATTGAAAAGAAACAGTTCTCAGACCAGGTTTAATATGTACAACTCTTGATTTGTGTCACCACAGAATTAAAATTTTAACATTTTAAGTGTGATACAGCTATTCAGGAAAAAAGGAAACCCCAGTGAGGCAGTAATAGAAAAACCTGAAGCAGGAAAAGAAAGAAAAAATGAGAAGAATCTCATTAAGTTTTAAAGTAGCTATTAAAACTCTGTTGGGAAATGAAAGGAAAAAAAATCTTATTAAACATTGCGCCTGTTATAGTGTTAGAAGAGATAACTGAGCAAATTATTTTTAGCGTGAAAGCACAGTAATTATTAGGTGTATAGAAAAGGGATAAAATGTTTTAAGACCTATCTATCCACCCTTTCTTAAACCCACATTTTAACCTCTGGGGTTACTGACAAACCTAAATCAAGCTAATAGCATTGGGCCAAAAGCAACAGTAGCACAGAATGCCTAACTTAACTCTCACAAGAAATACATTTAGAGCGCAAATTTAAAATAGCATGCATCTGAATGGTGAAAGGAAACTGAATTTAGCTTAATGGTAATGAGAACTCTTGGCTCTGCAAAGAACAAAAAACAGGAGAACATGAAAATCCATACAGGTGACACCTTAAGTGAGATATTGCTCTAGTGGGACACAAAATGCAATAAAGTATCATTAAATTTATTTTTGTTAAGAATGTAAATTGTATGAAGCTGTAATAACAGTCATTGTTCAGTTATAATATTAACAAAATAATATATTGCTCTAACACATTCTGTACATTCTATGTTAATTAGTGTTGTCTTATTGTAATTCTTTGTCTTTTTTTCCTCTTTTCTTCATCATGTAAAGCACTTTGAGCTACATTATTTGTATGAAAATGTGCTATATAAATAAATGTTGTTGTTGTTGTTGTACAGTAGCCTGTACATATCTGATGGTAACTCTGGGAGCTGGACTCCATAGTTTATACAATGTGAGTGGGTTTCAGTCATTTTCAGTAGTACTAGGGTGTTGTACCATGTTAGCTATTATGAATGTAGTGAGAAGTTAAGTAAAATGACACCTTTCATTGGCTAACTAAAAAGATTACAAAATGCAAGCTTTTGAGGCAACTCAGGCCCCTTCTTTAGCCAAGATGTCTTTTTCAGGGTAATGCAGATATTTCATTTATAAGGTTTATTAGTAACTGTTTTACTAAAGTTCTGCTCTGTACATCTTTGGTAAAACAAAACAGTGTTTTTAACAACAAAATGGCTGTTACCTGGTTGAAGAGCTCACACTTCATTTCAGCAAATATTTTTAAGATCATTATTATTTAATTCACACACATTTCAATCTAAGTGCTATAATTTATTCTTATTTGTGCAAAGAATATTGAATTTCTTTGAGTTAGTCCATTTAAAATGGAAAAGTTTATTACAAAAAAGTCTTTGATCAATTAAATAAAAACAAGCCTGTTGGAAATTGGTAGTGTCTTCAGGGAAAAACTACAAACAACTTACTTATTGATTTCTGGCATATCCCTTCTTTGTATTCTTCAGCAGTTTCTTCAGATGGTGTCATAAGTTTGCTGACCCTAGCTGAATAACAGTGAGCGGGCATTACTTACTGTGGAATTAGGACAAGGGCAAGAGGTACAGAAGAGAAGAGCTATACAGTAATAAATGGAAAGCAAATCATGCGGTTGCATTGTTATTACTAAGGAAACATTGATTAAACTGAACAGAGATACACACACACAGGGAATTAGTAGGCTTGCTTGGGACATGAATGTTCATCACAACTGTCACTTAGTATCAAATGACTACAAAATAATAAGACCTCTGGGGAAAAACAACTGGAATGATAAATGTACTTTATCATTTAATATACCAATTGGCTATTTTTTTATGTGTATCTTCATAGTATGAACAGCTAGTTTATTCTTTTCTTTCTGTTCTTATTAAGTTATGCACGCTAATGCTAGCTCAAGCCACTGTAACAATTGTATACAAATTAAACAAATGAAAGCTACAGAAATACAGTGGGTACGGAAAGTATTCAGACCCCCTTCAATTTTTCACTCTTTGTTATATTGCAGCCATTTGCTAAAATCATTTAAATTAATTTTTTCCCTCATTAATGTACACAC
>JANRMT010062837.1:37726355-37758582 GCA_026402145.1 Polypterus bichir lapradei | reverse complement strand
CATCTCTGGAGAGACCTAAAAATGGCTGTCCACCAATTTTTACCATCCAACCTGACAGAACTGGAGAGGATCTGCAAGGAGGAATGGCAGAGGATCCCCAAATCCAGGTGTGAAAACCTTGTTGCATCTTTCCCAAGAAGACTAATGACTGTATTAGCTCAAAAGGGTGCTTCTACTAAATACTGAGCAAAGGGTCTGAATACTTAGGACCATGTGATATTTCAGTTTTTCTTTTTTAATAAATCTGCAACAATTTCAAAAATTCTTTTTTTTTGTCTGTCAATATGGGATGCTGTGTGTACATTAATGAGGGAAAAAAATAATTTAAATGATTTTAGCAAATGGCTGCAATATAACAAAGAGTGAAAAATTGAAGGGGGTCTGAATACTTTCCGTACCCACTGTATGCTGTTATAGAAAAAATATTAGCCAAGAATAAATGGTTAAAAAATATTATATACTTTTGCATAGTACAGCGTCTTGCATCATGGGTAAACATATTTCTCATTTACTTGCAATTGTTAATCATTTGTGATTACTAATAACACAAGAAACAGAATACAGAAAAGCTTGATTTTAACTTTTTAGGTAAGCGGAAGCAAATTAAACAACAGCTTCATACAACTTGAAAGGTTATTATTACATAACAGGGCCACACCACTCAAGTGTAGCTCACAAAAAATGCTTCATAGCAAAGAATTGTTTAAACCAGTGTGGGTGCTGCTTTCAGAGGTTTTGGTGGAATGATTAAGATTATGTGAAAGAAAGATTAAGAAAAATGTTAAAAAATAAATGTAAAAAATTATTTTGGTCAAATTATCTGGGTAATTTTAGTACCAATTAAATTCTGTGCTTATATGCTGAACACAAAGAAATGTTCAGTTTTTACTAATTAAATGAAAGTGCATCTGCCCTAAACACTGGAACAGAGAAGTAAAAAAATGCTATTTTTTTCTTTAAAGTAATTCAAGTCTATCTAATATAAAAAAAAAAAATCCTGGAAAGGAAAAGCAGGGCGACGATACGTGATGTTCTCGGAAGACACTTAAAAGACCCGCGAAATGAGACGCAAACAATATCAAATAAGAGAGCACAGCCAGCAAACACTCAGTCGTGTAAAGGCATGTAGCACACACAGATCTTGTGCACTCAGCACATATAAAGCGTATAAGGACAATATGTTCTAGATGAAACGTCAATGATTAAGCAAAGAAGAAAGAGCAGCACGGAGAAAAGAGACCCAAAAGCGTTGGAGAGAAAAAAAGGCAGGTAAGAGATTATGAAAGCATTGGAATTCGAAAGGCTCAAACAAATGATGGCGCGATACACATGCAGAGAAAGGTAAAGAATATGAAAGCAGTAAAATTAGAAAGTATTGTAGCATCCCAGCCAGGTTGAAACCTTTTTTGTTTTAAGTGACTGTTAGGTCTGATTGAGGGAGGGCGGAGTACAGCACGGAAGACTGTTAGAAGGGTATTGATTGATGCGGTAAATTGGGTGAGACCTGGGGAATGAGAGGTTGGAGAGGGTGCTAGAAAGTTGTGTTTGGGGTTACGAAGTCAGCAATTGTTCAAGTAAAACTTTTGTGACACTTTATTATGTCAGTCGCTGCAGTATCAAAAAAAAGATAGTAAAGATTGCATTAGCGCAAACAAAAAGAAGTTAATCATCAGGACCAGGTGTAATTGAAAAAATAGCAGGACAAAGCGAGGTAAGAAATAAAAGGCAAAGAGCAGAAAACAAAGTCTTTTCGCCTTAACGTCATTTAATGCACAAAACGTAGATTTACACAATAATGGACCATACGCTATGAAAATCTGTGCTCCCGCAACAGTTAAAGCAACAACAAGTTTCATTTCAAAGAAAACACAATTCAGTCAGGTGTATATTTATGATCACGGAGAAGCGATCAGATTGTGAGCAGCAGAGACACAAAATGGCAAAGTAGAAATATAGGACAAGTGTTGTTTTTATAAAAGTTTTTAAAGTAAAAGTGAAAATAGCGCATATGTAACAATTTCCATGAAAATAACAATCTCTTTAAATTGTATATCCGGTAAACCAAACATGTGGGTTGGCAAGCGAAGAGAGCAGGGGGAAGAGCCCCCTCGTTTATACTGAAAAATATAGATAACACAAATATTTTTATTATATCCTTCAGTTGAACACAATTAATTGACATTCCAAATATAATCTGCACATTTGGACTATTGCCTCTACTTTGCTGGACACATGGTCTCATTATCTGTCAATGAATTAGAAATCATTTATTTCATGTTTTGTAACCAAGACTCCTTCCAAGATGGTATCAATGTGTCAGTACTGAAAAATACAAAAGCACAACAATACAATTTATTGGAAATTAACACCTGCTAAAAAAGGAATAAGAGACGCGAACAAGCTGTAAAAGTGTTGCTATCCTTTGCATCACTACCCACTTTTATCTTATGTGGATTATAGTTAGTGAGGTGGCCACCTCAAAGATTCTCCTTTTAGGTAGCAGTACGTAGAGGAGACAAGATGACCTTGGCAGCCGAGGATGAATTCTGAGGAACCGACATATCCTAGAGAATCAAGATCCTCAGATGATATTGACAATTCTTTTATGCTGGGATAAATTAGTTTGCTAGGTCATCTGTGTTTTATTATTCACGAATAACAAAAGCCAGACATTTGATATTGTGTGTTGTATGTTTGCTGTTTGTTTTGTTGTGAGAAGTCAAGCAAAATGACACCTTTTATCAGCAACTAAAAAGATTACAATATGTAAACTTTCGAGGCGACTCAGCCCCCTTCTTGAGGCAAGATGTAATACAGAGAATAGAATTCCCTATGCTTATATACACATAAGGACAGATACTGCATTGGAAAACCTTCAAGTGAGACATCTTAAATGTAAAAAATTAATAGACCTCTTCAAGCTAAGATTCATTTAACAAGAGAGGAGAACAATGTATTGTCAAGATCTTTTGATAAGACTGTCCAACAGAGTCTTTTGAAGTTTTTGATGAGTTTTACCATACAATGTGGATCTGTAGTCAGGTTGTCTGGGTCAGTCCGAGAGATGCAAACTATCCTCATATATGGCCATAAAAGTCTTGTCTCTATTTAAACCATGTTGTAATGTGTTAAATTTTAGTATGAGATTAACTTCCCATTCTTTTCTCACTTGCTGTGTTCTGAAGTTGCCCATAAGCACTTTGACTTTAAAGTCCTTCTCACAGTGTCCATGGCTGTTGAAGTAAGCTGCTACAGGAACATCCCTATTGTTGTGCTTTATTTAGAACCTATGTTAGTTCATTCTTTGGCAGAGTGTTTGTCCAGTTCCTCCCAACAGAGTGCAGTGTCAGGATATTTCATACACATGATTAGGTAGACCACATTAGATGATCTGCAGGAAAATGATCCCTTTATGTGATGTTCTATTCAGCAGTGCAACTACACAATTTGTATCATAAACGTCAGCACACGTTTTGCAACTTTTCTTTAGGCAGAGACATGTGCCATGTTCTATTGGTTTACTTAGGGAGCTTCGGACAATTAGTTGCTGCAGGTTTGGTGGTTGTCTGTATGCAAGGAGGGGTGGTTCTGAAAATACATCTTTCAGCGTTCTGTCATTATTTAGCATTGGCTGAAGTTCTTTTATAATTTTTTAAAGTGCTTCAAGATGCAAGTTATAGGTGACAACAAGGGGGATGCTGTTCTTGTTGTCTTTGTTTTTATATTCCAGACGGTGGTCTCTGGGTATGGCAGTAGCTCTTCTTATTTGAGTGTCTGTTGTTTTGGGGGTATAACCTTGTCTGATGACATCTTGTCTAAGCTCCTGCAGTTGTCTATCCTGGTCTGATGGGCAGTCCACATTATGAAGATGTCATCTATGTAATGGAAATGCAATATCGGTTTTAAGACGAATGTTGACATAAAATCTTCCTCCAATTTTGCCATAAATAGGTTTGCATAGTGAGGTGCAAACTTTCAGCCCATTGCAGTCCACATTTGTTGCAAGCAGAAGTCTTGTCCAAATGTTTGTTTTAGTAATTGTTTTAAATGGCCAGTTACTATCACCTAGATAGCAAAGATACTGTATCTGTTACAGAATGTTTAGAGGGCTGTTCACTTTCTATAATACAGTTCCTAGTGGTTTATCTATTGTTTGTTTGTTAATTTATGTCAAGGTTTATCATATGACAAGGGGTATAGGGTGAGTATCAGCTAAGACTAAACTATCCACTTACTTAATCCTGCTTCACCAGTTTAAGTGCAGAAGAGATGGAAAGACAGAGATGGTGCCAGACAGGATCCAGCCACAGACAGGTTTGGATAGCGTTTTGAGCCAGGTTTACACAGTGCCCTCATCTCCTGCTCATTTCAGTTTTATTACTAGCCTCTGATATGGTACTTTATTGAAATCGGTTTAAAAATCAGGTTAGATAACTTTGTGATTACATACGTTTGTTGTTTCCTTATAGGAGAAAGTAGGGTGAAATGACACCTTTTATTGGCTAACTAAATAGATTATACCTTGCCTGATGAAGAGGCCTTAGCTGCCTAGAAAACTTGCATTTGTAATATATTTAGTTAGCCAATAAAAGGTGTCATTTCACCCTACTTTCTCCTGTATCAATCTATGGCTAACACAGTACAACACTTTACTGCTATTGTATTCTTACAGAAATTTAGCACATTAGTGAAACTAAGGGCCGATTTATACTTCACGCTCAGAATGCGTACGCGCCCGCATCATGGCTGCCACGCGTTCTCAGCGTTCATTTCACGCGTCCACTGAGCAGGTCCTTAGAAATTAACGCGACGCGTGCGCGAGTTGCAGTACCAGCAAAAAGTCGGGGGGCGCAGTGTGCTAAAAGTCGGAATGTGACGTCAAAGTCTCTGTTTACTATCTACATGTGACAGAAAGCCTCTATGCAGATCCTATGGGGATCGATGTGCGGTGCTTCGCTGTTTGATGAATGGTTCGATGTGGTGAAGCAAAATGCCGACATACAGATGCATTCGTGGTGCTTTTATATTCAAGCGTCGCAAATTCCCAATCGTAATGACACGATGCATTTTAAAAGTCTCACATAACATCTTTGTGCTGTCTTTTTTTTTTTTTTTTGCAACTTCACAACAGCAACATAATGTATAGCGCTGTATTTGAGCCACTGAGAAAAAAATAAAAGACACGGTGAAAACGTGTATTTTGTGATTAAAGTGGAAATTTCAGCTTTAATCTCGAATTGTCCACTTTAACCTCGTAGTTTACTTTATCATTAAAGCAGACGTTCGTAAACGTCATCCCAGTTTTTAATCGCTACGAGCTTCTTGGACCTGACAGCTGCGGCAAGCAGCAATAGATCACCACACAGAACAAATTAAATGTATGATATTCCAACTCTCTGCACATTTAGTATCTTAAGATTTATTTATACTTGATAGCAAAATACCCGCGCTTCGCAGTGGCGAAGTACTGCATTAAAATTTTTATTAAGAAGAAAATTAAACCTTTTTAAACTGAGGGAAAATATGCTAATAATTATTTGTTAAGGATCTCTTTGTATACCACATTGTGAGTTAGGCCCTCCGGTTGTAATATGACCAAGCTGTGCGCTGCGCTTACTCTTGAGCATGCAACGTAGAGTTGGCCATGTGAACAGTAATCTTGTTTCAAATCTCACAGCTTGGATTGCTGCTGTCATAATCGGTTTGAGTTTCATGGTTTGTTTCAATTATGACAGTATTTGCAGGACTTGTGTTGAAGTGACATTCGGCATCTGTCAAGCGTTGTAAGCATACAACCGGTTTCATCGATAACTTCACATCCAGCTTTTGAGAGTTTATACATTCATAAACATCAAATTGTCCACTACTAAAATCGTCACCTGTGAATCTAAGATGTTTAACAGGCATTGGCGGTTGTCAAAAGGTGTAAAATATTTGGCCATTTTGGTACACTTGAAAGCGATAACCGAACAATTCAGCAGCAGCCATCAACTCACATGCAGAACCATAGGTGAACGGCTTAAGCATTTCACTCTTATAGTGCTCCTGTGTAGTATAATTATCTCCTGTACCGTCATCAGTCCACACCTTGATCCTGCCCCAGTCATTCAATACATAAGACACAATGTTCCTCCGGATATCAAGAGTGAGCCTGATATGGCTGTGCAACATGTAACAAAGAGAATGGAAAAGGTAGGTGCCATCTCCGGGCATGGAAACCACTCGGTAAGTGACAGTTCTTTGATCAATGATGATCACCTCGATAGACATGGTAATGGGGGTACGGTTGGAATGATAAAGGAAATGGGCACCTGAGCAATGTAAAGTAAGTCTAAAATACCTACACAATAACTATAATCGTAATAAACGAACAATAAAACAGCAGAGAAGCCGTGGATTAAATAAAAAGGCTGTAGTTATCAGCAGGGAGACGTGAATCCCATGGCGAAGCAAGGAAGGGAATGTAGAGACCGGAGCGACGGACGGTCTTATATAGGCAGGCAGCCAACAACGTGGGAGGCGTTGGGATGGGGGACCCAACGCCACCTCACATGGTGACCGAGCTGCAGGCTATGGACGTATATATGTACGTAAGTAGGATTCAGTTAGTGTTGGGAACCCGTGTACCAAATTTCTTGAAGATGGGCCCATAAGTAACAAAGACTGTTGAAAAGTTCAGTAGAATTTCAAAATGAAACCTGCTTAACTTTTGTAAGTAAGCTGTAAGGAATGAGTCTGCCAAATTTCAGCCTTCTACCTACACGGGAAGTTGGAGAATTAGTAACATTGGAAAGTTCAATATGGCGGCCGACAGTGGCATCATACAACTGAAATAAGTATGTACATCGGTTTTGGTTAGCGCAGGGAAGCCACCTACCAAATTTCGTGAAGATGGGGCCATAAATAAGAAAGTTCAACATGGTGGACGTTGTTGACCGTTATGACCATTACGCGTAGAATTTCAAAATGAAACCTGCATAACTTTTGTAAGTAAGCTGTAAGGAATGAGCCTGCCAAATTTCAGCCTTCTACCTACACGGGAAGTTGAAGAATTAGTGACGTTGGAAAGTTCAATATGGCGGCTGACAGTAGCATCATACCACCGAAATAAGTACATACATTGGTTTCGGTTAGCTCAGGGAAGCCGCCTACCAAATTTCGTGAAGATGGGGCCATAAATAAGAAAGTTCAACATGGAGGACATTGTCGACCGTTATCGACCATTATGACCGTTACATGTAGAATTTCGAAATGAAACCTGCTTAACTTTTGTAAGTAAGCTGTAAGGAATGAGCCTGTCAAATTTCAGCTTTCTACCTACATGGGAAGTTGGAGAATTAGTGACGTTGGAAAGTTCAATATGGCGGCCGACTGTGGCGTCATACCAACGAAATAAGTACGTACATCGGTTTCGGTTAGCGCAGGGAAGCCGCCTACCAAATTTCGTGAAGATGGGGTCAGCCTTCTACCTACACGGGAAGTTGGAGAATTAGTGACGTTGGAAAGTTCAATATGGCGGCCGACAGTGGCGTCATACTATTGAAATAAGTACGTACATTGGTTTCGGTTAGCGCAGGGAAGCCGCCTACCAAATTTCGTGAAGATGGGGCCATAAATAAGAAAGTTCAACCGTTACATATAGAATTTCGAAATGAAACCTGCTTAACTTTTGTAAGTAAGCTGTAAGGAATAAGCCCGCCAAATTTCAGCCTTCTACCTACACGGGAAGTTGGAGAATTAGTGATGAGTGAGTGAGTAAGTGAGTGAGTGAGGGCTTTGCCTTTTATTAGTATAGATATCACTTTCATGATGGAATACATTAAAGTGTGTATGTTACACTTTACATATAATTTAGTTTAAATAATGAATACTGTTTGTACAGTGGCTTGCAAAAGTATTCGGCCCCCTTGAACTTTTCCACATTTTGTCACATTACAGCCACAAACATGAATCAATTTCATTGGAATTCCATGTGAAAGACCAATACAAAGTGGTGTACACTTGAGAAGTGGAATGAAAATCATACATGATTCCAAACATTTTTTACAAATAAATAACTGCAAAGTGGGGTGTGCGTAATTATTCAGCCCCCTTTGGTCTGAGTGCAGTCAGTTGCCCATAGACATTGCCTGATGAGTGCTAATGACTAAATAGAGTGCACCTGTGTGTAATCTAATGTCAGTACAAATACAACTGCTCTGTGACGGCCTCAGAGGTTGTCTAAGAGAATATTGGGAGCAACACCACCATGAAGTCCAAAGAACACACCAGACAGGTCAGGGATAAAGTTATTGAGAAATTTAAAGCAGGCTTAGGCTACAAAAAGATTTCCAAAGCCTTGAACATCCCACGGAGCACTGTTCAAGCGATCGTTCAGAAATGGAAGGAGTATGGCACAACTGTAAACCTACCAAGATAAGGCCGTCCACCTAAACTCACAGGCTGAACAAGGAGAGCGCTGATCATAAATGCAGCCAAGAGGCCCATGCTGACTCTAAGAGATCTACAGCTCAGGTGGGGGAATCTGTCCATAGGACAACTATTAGTCATGCACTGCACAAAGTTGGCCTTTATGGAAGAGTGGCAAGAAGAAAGCCATTGTTAACAGAAAACCATAAGAAGTCCCGTTTGCAGTTTGCCACAAGCCATGTGGGGGACACAGCAAACATGTGGAAGAAGGTGCTCTGGTCAGATGAGACCAAAATGGAACTTTTTGGCCAAAATGCAAAACGCTATGTGTGGCAGAAAACTAACACTGCACATCACTCTGAACACACCATCCCCACTGTCAAATATGGTGGTGGCAGCATCATGCTCTGGGGGTGCTTCTCTTCAGCAGGGACAGGGAAGCTGGTCAGAGTTGATGGGAAGATGGATGGAGCCAAATACAGGGCAATCTTGGAAGAAAACCTCTTGGAGTCTGCAAAAGACTTGAGACTGGGGCGGAGATTCACCTTCCAGCAGGACAACGACCCTAAACATAAAGCCAGAGCAACAATGGAATGGTTTAAAACAAAACATATCCATGTGTTAGAATGGCCCAGTCAAAGTCCAGATCTAAATCCAATCGAGAATCTCTGGCAAGATCTGAAAACTGCTGTTCACAAACGCTGTCCATCTAATCTGACTGAGCTGGAGCTGTTTTGCAAAGAAGAATGGGCAAGGATTTCAGTCTCTAGATGTGCAAAGCTGGTAGAGACATACCCTAAAAGACTGGCAGCTGTAATTGCAGCAAAAGGTGGTTCTACAAAGTATTGACTCAGGGGGCTGAATAATTACGCACACCCCACTTTTCAGTTATTTATTTGTAAAAAATGTTTGGAATCATGTATGATTTTCGTTCCACTTCTCACGTGTACACCACTTTGTATTGGTCTTTCACGTGGAATTCCAATAAAATTGATTCATGTTTGTGGCTGTAATGTGACAAAATGTGGAAAAGTTCAAGGGGGCCGAATACTTTTGCAAGCCACTGTAATTACACACATGGGGGGAATAATTACACACATGGGGGTGACACGGCGGCGGAGTGATAGCACTGCTGTCTCGCAGGGAGTTATGTTGCTGGTATATCCTGCTTTTATTCCACACTGTGCTCCGGTTTCCTTCCAAAGATATGCAGATTTGGGGATTTGGTGCCGCTAAAATGACGCTAGTGTATGTGTGTGCTTGTATTCACCTTGCGATGAGCTGAGACCTCGTCCAGGGATTGTTTCTCAGTCGTGCCTAATGCTTGCTGGAATGGACACATCCCTGGATTTATGGATTTAATCAATAAACATCCTTTTCAGAGATATTGCGGTAAGGTGTTATCGGAATTTAATGAGTGTTCTAGGCAATTCACAACACAGAGAAGCCGAACATGTTCTCACCGTGATAATATCTCGCACTGCCACTTGGTGGATTCCTCCAGATTTACGTAAAGTACGCGCGCAAGTATAAACACTACAACGCTTGCGTAGCAGGAGCGTCCTCTGCAGCATGCGTCGCGTCACGTGAAGTATAACTCTGGCCTTACTGTCTGTCTGTCTGTCTGTGTTGATCGTTTATTTATGTACTTGTTTTCAGTCTTTTGTTTGATTCTGTAATTGGTTCCAGTTGTTTTCCCATGATACACAACACACTTACTGGCCTATAGTTACTAGAAGTGGCCTATGTTATGTAATGGGACATTTGCCTAACTTCCACCCTTAGACATTTGCAGTAATTTCTTTTTAAATATGCTATAATATCTATATATTTATTTACTATCCTCCTTAAATACTCTGGAATAGATATTGCCTGGCCATGGTGATTTCTTTAGTTTTACTGTTTTAAGTAGAAAATTTTGTAGAAATTCCCTCACTCTGATGTCTCTGAATCAGAGATATCCACTTAATAATCACTTTAGTTACTGGGACAAATTGATTGAGTTTTATATAAACAAGATAATTCATACAGTTACACCTTGTATTAATCAACATATTTGGCACAGAAAGAATAAATGTGCAATGAATGTTCAATGCATCTCTGTTAGACCATTGTCTTTGTATGCGACTCAATACTTTCAATATAGCTTAACTCAAATCATATAATTGTTTTTCCTATACTGCACCTCATAATGTTAAGTAAATTTAATTTATGGATTATACAGCAATAAGATGGATATTGTTATACTTAATTCTCCAATATGATTTTGGATATCAAATTCATGTAACACTTTTCCAATTTGATTAGATATTTAAGACAATAAATATGTAAATGTAAATATTTTAAGGACTTTGATTTGAGTTTCCACAATTTATTATAAATGTTAAATACTGTATAATCCAGAAAATCTTTTTTGTTGGTATCAGTTATAAAAAAAATGCATTATTGGCAAGTTTATTTTCATTCTGAGTTTGTATTTTGTTTAACAGGTAAATTCAATCCATCTGTCTTCCTAACCCACTTATCTAGGAAAGGGTCACAGGAAAGCTGGAGCCTCTCACAGCAATCATCACACACAAGGCAGGAATCCTATTTCCTTCCACAGTCCAGGATCAGTCTTACCACGTGATGTGCTTATGGCACGATGTTCAGGACATTTAACACCAGCCTCTGACCTGCTCTTCCTCATACTCTCCTTGTCTGCCACAATAGTGATTCCAAGCTGCTGGTGTTATTCTAATCTGAAGATGGGAACTAAATCAAGATGACTGCCTATGTCGTGGTCCTATCTCGTGTTCTTGAATGCTGAAGTAACAGCTCCTACTTTGAATGAACTCTTGAGACTGTAACTGCCTTCTCTATATTGTAATAAAGTACCTGTATTTTCCTTGAAAACCTGGAGTAACCTTTCTGTCTCTTGTAATACTAACTCTGTGACCCAAGTCAGACAATACCTATATAAATAAAAGTGCTTCTTAAACTGCAAAAAATATTTTATTTAAAAATAAGACATTAGATGTAACTTGAATTTTTTTTTAAAGACTAGGGGGCTCTGCCCCTTGCTTGCTTCGCTCGCCAACCCCCGGGTGGGTGCTATGCACTCGCCACTTCACGGATCTGCCACTTGCGTATGGGGAAGCAGAAGTGCAATTTAAACAGATTGTGTTCATGGGAATTGTTGCATATGCATAATAGAACTAACTATTTTACATTACAGCAAGTAATTAACCATAATAAAAAATAGTAAAACATAATAAATTGAAAGAAAATTACCTTTTTGTTCTGTTTGGCTTTGAAATTAACATGCAAATACTTTTCAAACTTGCACTTTTACTGTAAAACTTCAGTAAAAACATTTTTTTTATTAACTTTTCATCAATATCACATTGAATTTTGATTCTGCGTTTGGACTTACATCGTGACAACGCAACGTATAACTGCCCGTGAGTGAATATCGTTTCTTTCTCTCTAATAAATAAACTGACGTTTTCGAATGTTTGTCTCCGTAATTTGTTAATTGTCATAGCGAAAGCTATTCTAATGGGAAACTCTAAACATTTTAATATGAATAGCATATCAAGATCTCCTTTGGTGTCTAATGTTATCCGCAGAAGATGTGCTACATTAACTTTCATGTCGGCTGTTAAAATTTTACATGTCAAAATTGTTCGACCAATTCTGAATACAGCTACAGGCAAAATTCCATTACAACAAATATCTTTACAACAAAATTTTCATTACAACGAAGTATTTTTATGGTCCCGACAGCTTCCCCATGTGACACAAGTCTATAGAAATCTCGTTACTATAAAGTACATTCAGCAGATACTTTCATTACAACGATGCGCACAAAAGACCTTGAAATGCCTGAATGAATCATCCACAGAGCAGGTAGTTCTGTGGCCGCAGCTTAGTTGTGCACAACAATCCTCAAACAGAAACACTGTTATTTTTTTTTTTTCTTTCTTCGAACTTTCCGCATACTGTTTTTTTTTTTGCCTTTTTTGTTTCCTGCAGTTTTCCCCGATACCCTTTGCTTATTGCTCGTCAACATTTGAAAAACATCCATTGGAATTTAACTCATGGTCACCCTCCTATAGAAACGGCAGACATATTAGAAAAAAATTTTTTTACAGCTCTCGATTGCGGCAAAAAGAAAAAAGACATTGCCAGTGAATTCGGAATTTCGCCATTGACACTGTCAACTTTCTTGAAAGATCGAGCAAAAAAAGAAGAAAAATCTTGGGTTGCAAATTTATGTGAACTGCTGCATTTGAAGACATCAAAAAAGCAGTTTTTATGTGGATCAGTGATGCTCATTCAAGAAACATTCCTATTAATGTGCCACTCATTCAAGAAAATGTGAGGTTTGTAAACTCTCTTGGGACTTCCCCTAACTAAACAGCAGGCCGAAGAGAGTCCCGAAGTGCGATCTCCGTCTCTGTGGAAGACGGTTTATCAGTTGCCGGGGCAACAGCAGGCACACAGCTATGCTGCGTCTCTCCAGCAAAGCAAACAGAAAAGATCTTGATGGGTGGTGCAAGGTTAGGAGCACATAAATTGTAAATGCAGACAACAGGATTACTTGGTCACTGACCTGGCTACGAACCTGTCTGACTGCTGTGTCTGTGTATAGCAGAGTGGCAGATCACGCTACAATAAATAACTGTGCCGTTCCTGTTTCAAGCTGAATAAAGCTGGTTTTGCTAAAGTACTTAGACTAAGCCTCGTGTTTTGGGGTGCAAGACAGGGACTTATAGCGTGACCCCGATCTTTTACGATTTGCTTCTGTGATGCTTCACTGAAGCGCTGTGAGCCTGCTGTTGCTCTGCCCCAGCAACAGACAAACAATCTTCCACAGATGCTGCAATCGCGTTTCGGGACACACTTCAGCATGTCGTTTCCGTTGGGAGGGGAGTGGGGGGTATCCCAAAAGTGTTCAGAAACCTCACAATATGAAGAAAAAGAAAAGGATGATTCGGCTTCTGATTGATAACTATGCTGCACACAACATAATTCCACATTTCCATAATGTTCGTTTTGAATTCCTCCCACCCAGTTGGACAGCAGTGCTTCAGCCATTGGATTTGGACATCATTCGCACCCTGAAAGTGTATTATGGCAAGGAAATGCTGAGAAAAATTCTCGTCAGCATAACTTGTAGGCAGAAGGAGATTAAAATTAACGCCGAAAGAAGCTATTGAAATGATTGCAAATGCCTGGATGCAAGTTAAAGAAAGCACTATAGTAACAAATACAGGATTTCATTACAAGGAAATTTTCATTACAACAAAATATTTTTTAGGTCCCTGGGAGTTCGTTGTAATGGAATTTTACCTGTAATCTTATCCTATTGCATAGCCCATCACTCAGATATAAATTACTCAATAAAATTACGATACATCCTTCTTTCCACGGTAATTCGGCTGGTGGAAGACCGGATGATGTTGATGGTTGTAGATATTCTATAGGATATTGTAAGTTGATGTTTTCATCTTCTGCATCATCACCACCAATTGCTTCAGCATAGTCTATTGATACGCATTTAACCAATTTGCTATGTAACTGATCAACAATTTTCACGTTAATTCATTTGACTTCATTGTTTCTCGGTGCTAGGATTGCACTTGTACTCATTTCTTCTGTTGATAACCCTGCAGAATGAAATACTTCAATAGGATTTGGACATAATAAGTCTTCTTTTATTGGGAACTTGAAGTGAGGAAAACGTAAAAATGTATAAGGGCTGAGAGCAAAGGAACTGTGTCTGATAAAAGCTTTCAAATGAATGAGAGTTGAGAGGACTGTGGGAGTGGTTGAAAATGGTTGAGAGGAGGGCGGGACTTGAAAAAAATCTCTTGGCAATAGCCTCGTCTCAAGATTTTCTTTTATAATAGAAATATAGTCATGAAAATACAAAATGAAAAATTAGATGTTATATTTGTTTCTTTTATAGAAATACAAGCACGCTTCTAATTTTTTTTCGTTCAGATCCTAATGCCCAATCTTTGACATTGTCCTCTTATTTTTTTCAATCCTTCAAAATTGTTCACAGCATTGAAGGCACAATTTGGAAAGTTTTCACCATGACATTTTTCATCATTCCGGAATCAACATTTTCTAGGACTGTTCATTTTTCTTTCAGTGTAAACTGACAGTTTCTCACATTTTTTGATTCATTGCAAAGACAACTTTGAGAAGCGCTATGAAACTCGAACAGTACAGTATCTGCACACGATACAACTACCCACGCAGATGCTCAGTGAAGCAATGACTCAAAATTAGGTTGTGTGAATGAGGTTACACCTACACTCTCATCAAACCTCACAGTGACTGCCAGACACTGGAAATTTCCCAATAGACTGTCAGTTTCTTTTGGTCTAACAAGAAATATGCTGATCTTCACTCTTTAAGGTATTTTGAGAACATATTGAGATATATTAAATATTGCATTTTGGATCAAAGTAATTGTAATATAAATTGTGGTCTATATTGCCTAGCCCTACTTTTCACTCACCTTTGATAAACCAACTCGTGGAACAGATAAGGTTGTTGCTTTTGATTGCATACACAAGACATTTCACAAGCTGTAAAGACATTTTTTTTTTAATTAATGGATTGGAAACAGAAGGTGTGCCTAATGCCTTACAGTATAGCATTACATAAGAAATCAGCAGCATAATATCACATACAAAACTGTCATATGTACAAAGCTACATAATGTTCTAAGCACCCTACTATTAAATGGCAATGAAAAAAAACTATCAAAATTCTAAATTACATTTGGTCATAATCAATCCTTTAGCACATCCATGAGCCAATAACCTACTTGTAAAACATTGAATACACATGCTCAAGTGTTTGCTCTCTCTATGAGATGAGGTGAAAGATTAATTGTTTGATCAATAAAGTATGTGCTGTCTTCATTGATTACACTAGTTACGTTTCAGTATGGTTATTCTTTGGCAGCCTTGCTGAAAAGCTATGGACTTGAAATCAGTCTATACTTTATTTTTATGACATTTTGGGCAAAGAACTCATATTTTCCATGATGCTAAAGCCAATATGTTTAAAGTCTCAAAAATGATATGATAAAACTAGAAGAAAAACATTCATTTTTGAAAACTTTGAAATTCTAAAAATAGTAGTTTTAGTTTCAGGGAGAAGCCTTTTTCTGATAGAGCCAACAGCATACTTCCTATGTTTGAAAAAAAAGATTTCTCCTAACATGGTACCAATTCTGTATCACAGAGATTGGATTTTGTTGTCAGAGCACTTGTCAGTACAAGAACAGTTGCTGTCTTTTTTTGTTATACCCAAGTTTGAAACAAATCAAGTTTATGAATATATATTTTTCACCACTATGAGGAACCACTATTTCATGTTGCAGAAATGTATTATATTTATGTTGATTGTGATGTGTGATCCATGGCTCTGTGCCAATGTGAAATAAATAAATACTTGGACGTGCTCACAATAGAGCAGGTATGAGCGATTGTCTGGGAAGACTGCTCATCTCCGGGTTGGTGCAAGGTATTCAGCCTACCGTGCATTGCCTTGCTAGCATTTGCAGATGGTCTGATTGTGTCATAATCAGCCTGGGGCGACATTCAGTTGATCGCATCTGCAACCACTCCCCAGCATATAAAAGGGGAGCACAAGGGGTCAGGAGGAAAGAAGACAGAGACAAGAAAAGAATTGAGGTTAAAGGGAGAGACAAAAGATGGCTGAAGGCAAAAGGAGTCGGTGTGTGTGAATGAGCGAGCGAGCGAGTAAACTCAAAAGCAGGAACAGAGGCAGGCAGCTGTGTGGAGAGCCCCTTAAGGGAGAGGGTGGCTAACATCCATGGTGCTGCTGTAGAGGATTGCTGCAGCTGAGTGACACAGGGAGCTGGAGTGACCAGGTGAAGCAGGTGGATCGCTGCAGAAGTCCAGGAAGGCAGCTTGAATAAGAGGTTTGGATTTTGAGCGCTATGGCATTTGGGGACCCAAGCCTAGGTCCAGAGTGGGAGCATTGCTGTACCAATGGAACGGCTGGGGCCCGGACCCGTGGAAAGTTGGCTATGTCTGTTGGCAGGGTGATTTCTCTGCTGCGAGACCCTGTACGGGATGAGCAGAGGAGACATTAGTATTGAAGGAACACACTGAGAATTTCTTTTTTAAAGTCAGTTTTCTGCCTGTGTTTTAACCTTGTTTTAATGGATTTAGTTATTCAGCTTTTAACCTCCACTAACATTTGGAGCTTGTATCAGGTTATTGATTTATTGGACATTTTGTTTGCACTGCACTTAAATTTGAACACTGCTGATTTGGTTTGTGGTTTTTAATAAAAGCACTAAGCACCTTATGCACCTTCTCCTTGGTATATGTGTGTTTTGTCCTCATCTGCCAAGCTCATCCAGTCATGACTATCAATGGTGTTGGGTTCAAGAGGTTCTCAAACAGGAGTGGGAGCATGGAGCTGACCTGCACTGTCACACCGACATAGTTGGCTATAAATAGTTAAGACCATTCATACTTAACTGCCATTTTTTTTTGTTTCTGATCAGTGCCGAAGATTCATACTTCTTTCTTAAATGAGGAAGACAGAAACACATTGTAAATAATAATACATATTTCTTATTATTGTTATAATTTCACAGCATCACACATGTTTTCTGACTCTTAGAGGGACTTTGTCTTATTAGGTACTGCTCTAAGTGGCTAATTCTTATGCTTTCTGTCTGCACTTTTTTCTCTTACACCAGTGCTTCACAACCTTTATGGTCTCATTATCCAGTTTTGGCCATTTGAATTCATTAACAACTCATTAACAGCAACTGCAAATTGCCCCCTTAGAAAAATAAGCTTGATTGGTAGAGTGGGTTTTTGTGTTGGTGAAATAACCATACTTATAAATCATGAAACCTCATTGCTTAAGCAGCCCACAGGCGATTCATCAAGAGTGGTTGAGAAACACTGCCTTCTGCATGGAGTCTATGTGCGGATGTCAAGACTTTATGATCGGATTGTACTGCTCCATACTGGCAGTTATAGTATGCATAATGGTGACCCACAGAGCCTCAAATGCAATGACTTGAATACTTTATGACCGACATATACCCAAATTGCCAGCCCTAAGCAGAGCCGCAAGTAGGAGCATGACTATATATGTGTATTTGTGTGTTACATTTTTTCTTCATATTTCACTGAAAACAGAAATACTTCAATATTTCCTGTCAATCCTTACAGAATGAGACTATAAATACAGCAACTTTACCTCCTTATATCTCAAGTATCTGTTCTAGCAACCAATAAAACCTTATATTATTATAAAATTAGGAAGGAAATATTTTAAGAAAAAAAATATTGGATAGGGAGGCTGCTGTTATTAAAATTGCAAAGATTATGTACTTTCATCAGTTATTTTATTTTGTCAATGTATAAAACCTTGCTAGTCAAATACAGTGCAGTCCACTTAGAGACTACAAAGAGACAAACTATCTGCTTGAAGCATGAATCACCCAAGTTACATGCAGCTTTGTTAGAAAAAAAAAGGAAAAAAAAACAGGCTTTTGATTTTTCTATTTTATAAGCAGCAAACATTAGCTGGTACATCATTACCAGTTAGCTTTTTGTTACACTGTGGAAAAACATAATGAAACTGGTTTTGAGTTCGGAGGATAAATCTGATTGAGCTAAAAAAAAAAGTTTATGGATGTATAATAAAATAATGTAAATTTATTCATTATTATGAACCACGAGTGACTTGTTTGAAATCTGTTAAATAAATCAATGATGACAAATGTGTTAACAAAGGCTTGCTTTTACATAAAACAGAAAGAAAGTGGGCTCAATTTACATATTCATTTTAGAAATAGTTAACTTCTTGCCATATACGGTTTGTTTAAAAGTAGCTTCAACAACATTCCACCTTGATTCTGTAGTTTTGACAGATGAATTTTAATGGCGTATCAAACTATACAAACTTTTCTGCCATGTAATACCATGGCTTCTCTGCAACACGACATTGTAAGAATTATGAAACATTACAATCAATTATTTGACAAGTAGCAATGGGCCTTGGGAAAATGTATTGTTAAGTAAAAAATTCAACTATTTACAGAGTCTTCTGTCGGGCAAAGCTTTAGTAAGTCATTTTACACACATATCCTTAAATAACAGATAACAGGAAGTCAACTCTGACAAAGTCTTAGTGTTGTAAGATGGAATAAGTATTATCAGCTTTAAAATTACCTACTTGAGTCAAAATAATTAATGATTTCAAATTTTCTAGGTTATGCGTATTACAGTGGGATCAAGAATTTTGTGAGCAGTTATGGGTTCAGTCGCAAAACAGAAGCCCTTTTTTGCCCATTAGATACGCTATACTGTATTTTTGCCAGAGAGAAGCTGCCAGTAGATCTACTGCATGACTGTTTCACCAATCAGACGTAGCAATAAAAATCACAAGACTCCGTTTCACAAATCAGACGTAGCAACAATAATCACATGGCTCCATTTCAAAAATCAGAAGTAGCCATGCAGTCACATGACCACACAAACTGTGGCGGCATAGCGGCACAAACTCCTCACAGACAGCGGACAGGGAAAGAAAGAATACAAGTGGAACCTCAGTTTGCAAGCATAATTTGTTCCGGAAACGTGCTTGCAATCCAAAGCACTCGTATATCAAAGCAAATTTCGCCATAAGAAATAATAGAAACTCAGATGATTCGTTCCACAACCCAAAACTATTTGTATAAAAATGATTAATACAAAATATAAAGTAAAAAGACAAAAAAAATTAACCTGCACTTTACCTTTGAAAAGAATCATGGCTGGTGAGAGTGAGTTTCTAAACTCTTGTGGGATTTCACCCAATGGGATAACACACAGAAGAGCGTCCCAAAGCAACCGCAAGCACTCAGCTCCGTAGCAGTTCGCCGTAAAAGCAAATCCGAAAAGATCGCGGTCATGTTATAAGCACCTGCCGTTGATGGGTGATACAAGGAACATTATAAATGCGCAGGGCATAGTATTACTTGGCCACTAACCTAGGCATGACCCTGCCTGACTATTGTGTCTTTGTAAAGGAGAGTGGCAGATCCTGCTAAAATAAATAACCGCGGTGTTCCTGTTTCAAGCTGAATAAAGACGATGTTGTTAAAGTATTGAGACTCAGCTTCGTGTTTTGGGGTGCAAGACGGGGACTCACACGTCACAGCACACACACGTGGTCACAATGCTGTAGTAAACAGTATGTGCTCGTACGAATGTTGACTATATGAGTGAGGCACGCCGACTGACGATTGTCCACAATCCCGCAGCGAGAGAGAGAAGGACCATCAGCTCAGTTGTGATCATGTGATGCTCGGCGGACAAAGAGTATACAGACTACTCGTATTGCGAGACCTCGCTCGTTTATCAAGTCAAAATTTATTAAAAATTTTAGCTCGTCTTGCAGAAAACTCGCAAACCAAGTTACTCGCAATCCAAGGTTCCACTTGTACTTGAAAAATGAGAGCCAACTCCTGCTGAAGCTTAACCATCACTTCACTTAGTGAAGAACAAGCACGTTTTAACCAAACATGCACAGACACAGACAGTCAAGGTAAAGTGAGACTTCTTGTACGTACACAAGCTGCCTTGTTCTAATGTTATTTTCTATCAGCTGTGCTATTTGGAGGGCAAGTGCATATGCAGTATTATACTGTCAGTGTACAGTATATCTAAGTAGTTTGCACTGTTCAAACATACATGTTACCTACGGTAGGTATTGGTTTCAAAAGCTTTGTTGTGAAAAACTGAGATTTGGAACTTTGTGTTATTTGTGCATCTTTATTTTGTAAAGATGTTATTTATTTTTACTCATTTTTTATTTTATTATTTGGAAATAGCAGAATTTGTCTGTCTTATTACAACATTTATAAAAAAATAAATCATTTATTATGATCAAACAGTTACTCAGTACTTGAGTAGTCTTTTCACCAAATAGTTTTTTACTCTTACTTGAGTAATTTTTTGGATGACTACTTTTTACTTCTACTTGAGTAATATTATTTTGAAGTAATGCTACTCTTACTTGAGTACAATTTTTGGCTAGTCTACCCACCTCTGCATATTATCAAAGCTATGTCTAGGATCTCAAATCTCTTTAAACTCACTGTAGCCCAAGTCAGATCTGAATTTAATTATGGATGGGAAACAGCAAAGTAAAAGTATAATGGAGGTATGAGGCAGGTTTAAAGAAAGGGTCTACATATTCAATTGTGGGGATAATATAAGAAAACAAACTCACAATACTTCATCAGTTTCTAAAACCAGTGAAAATAGTGGTCTTCAAGGGTTCAATCCAGAGCTGTTTCCCAAGATGTAAACCAATCATTGAACAATTTCCACTAATAAATAACTTTCCCATTCTTTATTGTTAACTTTGCTCATTTAACATTATACTGTTATTCAGTTTATTAGAGTATTTTAAAAATGACATAAAGTAGTATCCTCTCAAAACAAGCAATCAATTACTAAAGCTAGAAAAACAGTTTATACTAATTATGCTTGCTATATAGAATAAACTCTACTAGATTTTCTAGATTGTACAATATTATTTCTGAAATGTCTTGCAGACAATATCTCCTTAATATTTATAAACAGCCACCTCTGTGTTAACTTAATTTCCCTGTTCACAACGCCATCATCACATTGACACTAATGTAATAATACTTAATAGAAAATACAGCTGTTAAAGAAATATTTGTTTTCTTTCAATGTTGCCTATTGTTAATGTGTACAATTACTATATTTTAGCTATAATCTACTACTATTAACTGTCTGCATTATGAATTTTATTAGGAACAGGTCTGAAATTAAAATTATGGCAAGGGCAGAAGCATGATATAGGATGAGCAGACTTTCCCAGCTTTACTGAAACAATTCCAGATTTAAATCTCCTTTGTTAAGTAAATGGAGAAATCCCAGAAAATAGACCAACAGGAATCCTGACACAGGTTCAAGTGATGTAAGGTGGCAGTGATAAAGGCCACATAGCTCAATTAATTGTATTAAAGTAAAAAGTAATATACTATATATAAATCATTTCATGGCCTTTCACAATGTCACTACAATAAACCCTTGGCAGTTTCTGTTAAAATCTGCCTCACTAAAGAGTGAACTTTTTTAATCAATCAACTGAGACCACTGAGTTTTTAAACCTGAGGCCTTCAAAGTTTGGCTTACATCAGTTTGGGGAGATTCTGAAAATGATGGCTTATCTGACTTTCCTTTACAGAGAAATGACTCGGATGGTGCACAAATTATTGGCAAACAGCCACTACCATCTTTATTAAACAGTCAAGTCAAGGCATTTCTGAACCTGTCACTGTACTTATTTAATCTAATTTAGTATTGTAAATATCTGTTCACATTATTTATAGTTACTGAATAAAGATAGAAATAAATGTAAGCTAAGGTTGACTCACCTTAACTGCAAGAGACAACAAAGCCGATTGTCAAGTACAAATTTTCAAATTAGTGAATTCTACAGCTTTACTTGCATTGAATGCTGTGTGTACTATATATGTTGCCTGTATATACTCTTTGAGCAAATTATTAACAGTAAGAACACTATACTCATACTTGCTAGGACCTCCATTTGCTCTTCAAAGAACCTCAAATCTTCATGGCATGGATTCCACAAGGAATGTTTTATTCCTTTGACATTCTTGCCCATGTTGACCTGATTGCATCACACAATTTCTGCACATTTTTCCCTGATGTTCAACATCTCAAAAGTGATATGCTGGATTCAGATCTGGGACTTCATGTATAAATTGTGTGTACACACAAAAATGTTGCACAGCCCGTTTCAATGTTAACTTTAAGATGTATAGAAACTAAGCTTGGTGTAAAGACACACTCAGATTTTCACGGCAGCCTCACACCATGCATATGCACATTTCTGCTTGGTTTTGCAAACAGGCGACAAAGCTGTTCTACCATAGCTGCTTTAACATTGTTAGAAGACACTGCAAATTGAAGAATTATAAGAGAGCATGTATTTATAGATGATGGTGACTGACTTCTAAGTCAATTTTGATTTCCAAGAGCTATTCTCTTAGAGCTGTGTGATGAACTTGTGCCGGCTTTACAAAGGTAGACTTTGAGGAATTGTGCTCTACCTGCTCCTTTGCAGGTTCTGTCCACTCGGGTTTTTAGCCAATGGGATGGCATTATCCGCATGTCATCCAGATATATAAGATTTCCTTTCACTATGGTTGCACTGACAAACATAAAAGTGCAATTCGTAGCAACATCTGGTTTTCCAAATGTAATCAAAGCAGTCAACTGTGTGCACATTGCTATTGCAATGGTGCTCGGCAAGTTACATCATCTATTGCAGGAGAGCCTATAAAAACTTCAGCTCTGCACAGCTGCAAGTGCTTTTTCCAACTAGTACAGCAAAAAGCAAGCAGTCCTTTTAATGATAGTGAGTCACCTCAAAGAACCATATAAACAAAGGGCTAAATGATTTAATCCCATACATGTTCCAGTCATTAAAAACTGTAAGATTGAGAGGGTGGAAAAGGGTGGTTTCATGTAGAGGTGCCATAGATAAAATATTCCCTAAACTGAAGTGCTTCCTACATTGGTTCCATTTCTGAGGTGCTTGGCGCTGATGCTACACTATAAAGGCACCTGTTAATGTGCTGCTGTACAGTGCACAGAAAATGTGCTGCATAAAGTGGCACACAATCATGGGTTGCCCGTACCAGAAGAGATGTGGTATGATAAACCTGACCCTGACCGACCAAATGATCAGCCAAATCAGACAGCATTACATTTGAATGTAATAAGCAGAATGTAAAAACAGGTAATCAGATGCAGTATTTATTTTTTAACCAATTCATTTAATTTGTGGTCATGATCACATATTACAGCCCTTATATTCCTTAGTTCATTGGTGATATCTCTTAGAGCATCTACTTTTGCATTGTGTGACTTCAGAACAGCATCTGTCAGCATACAGCCTGATGATCGCCTGGTGGTTTCCGAGGCAGAGGTGTGTGTGCCGTCAGCGACTGAAGATGTGCTGGGCACAGCAGCACCATCACCACCTGGAGTCGCATCCTCAGCACGGGGGAAAGCTTCTGTAATATTGTCTGAAACAGAATAGAGACAGTGGGCTGCAATTTGCTTTTTCATGTCGACCTTGATATGGGATTGCTTCTTTTTTAGTTTGGGCACTGTGCAACTTTCTAAAGTTGAACTTTTGAGTGTCTCCACCAGGCTGTATTACTCCATCAATTTCCTTTTGTTGCTTATACCACTGCTTAAGCCAACAAATATTATGTTTTTCCTTGCCTCTACTCCGTATTTGCTGAAATTCTTCATTTTTCCACTTGCTTTTGCCATTGTCTTTTAAGAAAATACTGAACAGAAAGGGGCTATTTATATTGATTTGCATATTCATATATGTGAAATTCAGGGAGGTGTTGGGATGGGGCTGTAGGTGTGTGGTGCAATAAAATTCACATGGATTGGGATTTATAAAGGGCAAGTGTGTGGATCTTTGCTTATGCACAGTTTTATGTATCTAAATTTTTTGTGCATACGCACATTTCCAGTTTTGTCCATACAGCATGTTTTAGTGTGAATTCTACATACAGTGTTAAACATGAGGCTCCTTGTGTCTTGAAAGGCCACTGAAGCACAATGAAGTCACTGTCATGTTTTTTTAAACTAGTTTCAGTTGATCTACTCCTTTGTTATATTGTGTACTATCATGCTTGAATTAGCATTAGAAGATGAGTAAACTGTGGTTATGAAGGGATGCACATCGTCAAGCAGCAATATTCAAAAAGCCTGTGGCATTCAAGCAATGACCAATTCATATTAACAGGTCCAAAGTTTACCACAAAAACATTCCTCATACCATTATACCTCCACCACCACCAGCCTGGACTTTGGCACAAGGAGAGTTGGGAGTGCATGAGTGCATACTGTTGGTGCCAAATTGTGACCCTACCATCTGTGTGCCTCAGCAGAAATCTAGATTCATCAGACCAGGCTACATTTTTCCAGTTTTTAACAGTGCAGTTTTAGTAACCCTGTGCTCACTGCAGCTTGCTCATTCTGTTCTTGGCTGACAGGAGCAGAACCTGACATGGTCTTATGCTGTTGTAGCATACATGCCTCAAAGTTTGACATGTTGTGTCCTCTAAGATGCTTTTCTGCTCAACACAGTTGTACAAAGTGGTGCTCTGAGTTACCATAGCCTTTCTGTCAGCTCAAACTAGTCTTGCTATTTTTCTCTGACCCTTACCACCAAGAAGATATTTCAGTCCACAGAACTGGCACTCACTGGATGATTTTAGTTTTTTTGTACCATTCTGAGTAAACTGTAGACATGGTTGTGGGTGAAAATTCCAGGAGATCAGCGGTTAAAGAAATGGATAAACCTGTTCGTCTGGCACCAACAGTCACGCCACTGTCAAAATCGTTGAGATCACATTTTTTTTCCACATTGTGGTGTTTAATGTGAACATTAACTGAAGCTTCTCATCTACTGTATATCTGCATGATTTTATACATTGTGCTGCTGCCATATGATTGGCTGTTTAGATAATTGCATGGATAATCAGGTATATAGGTGTTCATAATAATTTGCTCAGTGAGTGTACTTTACTTTAACATACATTCAGCTGGGAAAGGCAATATGCAAGTATCTTTAATTGTGAATTTGACAGAGGAGAACCCAAAACAGTATTTATCCTTTTCATTCTTATAAATATAAATGATCATTGAACATAACTGTTTAATTTCCAGAAAAAAATAAATCCACTATATGAATTTTTTTTTTATTTACCTCTAAATTATACCCTTTCTTTTGGCAATATATAAACATTTTTTGTTTTGTGGAAATAAGTTACTGCTCTTATTTTTTTGTATTTATTTCCTAACAGAGCCCAGAGACTACAAGAAACAATATGGTTCAAGAGGATGGAAGCATTCTTGACACCAAGATTTCAGGATGTCAGCCTGTGATTCTTTCATTTAAAAACAAAGTAGGTAGTAAAAATAAAATTTAATAAGAATAACAGTATGAGGTGGAATACCTTAAAACTGTTTTCAGAGCTTTGACTATTTTCATTAGAGGCATTTGTACAATTTAAATCATTCAATTTGTTAAAAGGTTTGGACTCATGAATTCATAAATAATTCACCAATATATCATGATCAGCTATATTGGCAGTGATGCTTAAATGCTATATATATGTAGCAGCCTAAAACAAAATATTATGAAAATCTGTAAAATCTTGCACTTAAAGCTATCATAACCATGTTGAAAGCTTTTACAAAGACTAAAGTTGAAAGTCTTTTTAACTATTGACATTTTATTCTAATATTATTTATGGGGTTATGTCTCGCTAACCTGGTGAGTTATGCTTTAGTTCACTGTAACCATGCACTGAATGAGTCAAACTAAGTAATTTCAAGTGTTGTATGCTGTAAAATATTTAAGTGCTTTACAAAAAAGTGTCTACAGTATTCAATAGTGACTACAATCCCAAAGACAAGAAAATTAAATACGATATATCAACATCTTGCCTGAAGAAGGGGCCCGAGTTGCCTCGAAAGCTTGCATATTGTAATTTTTAGTTAGCCAATAAAAGGTGTCATTTTGCTTGACTTTTCACTACATTCATAATGACTAACATGGTACAACACCTTAGTACTACATATATATCAACAGAAACTCGGTGCACCAGTGAATCTTAAACATAAAAAAAGCTTCAGCATTGTGTGTCAGTAAAATTTTAAAACCTGTAATTTCAAGTGTCTTGGAGCTATAAAAGAAACGTGCATATCAGTTTTCAACACAAAATGCATGGAGTAACTCACTTTCTTGTAAATACTTCAGAAGGCGGGCAAGATTACAATACAGTATTAGATTGAAAAATTGCTAATTTGAATAAAAATACCTTTACCTTCTCCATCTCCGATGTGCAGCATAAACCTTCTTTTTATTGCTTACCAACAGTTGGCCATGCACATGTATGAATCTAGCACTGCACAAATAGTTAAGTCAAGTCAGTTTTAATGCCACATCACTTAACACAAATGTACAGGTGAATAAAAACGTCTGAGTAAGATCTAAAGTAGTAGAGCAATATTAACATGAGCAGAGGTGGGTAGAGTAGCCAAAAAATGTACTCAAGTAAGAGTAGCGTTGCTTCAAAATACTGTAATATTACTCAATTAGAAGTAAAAAGTAGTAACCCAAAAAATTACTCTAGTAAAAGTAAAAAAGTATTTGGTGAAAAGACTACTCAAGTACTGAGTAACTGTTTGATCATAATAAATGATTTATTTTTTAGAAATGTTGTAATAAGACAGACAAAAATATAAAATAATGTACAAATTCTGCTATTTCCACATAATAAAATAAAAAATGAGTAAAAATAAATAACATCTTTACAAAATAAAGATGCACAAATAACACAAAGTTCCAAATCTCAGTTTTTCACAACAAAGCTTTTGAAGCCAATACCTACAGTAGGTAACATGTATGTTTGAACAGTGCAAACTACTTACAGTGACAAAATATACGATACACTGACAGTATAATACTGCATATTCATTTGCCCTCCAAATAGCACCACTGATAGAAAATAACATTAGAGCAAGGCAGTTTATGCACATACAAGAAGTCTCACTTTACCTTGACTGTCTGTGTCTGTGTGTGTTTGGTTAAAACATGCTTATTCTTCACTCAGTGAAGTGATGGTTAAGCTTCAGCGGGAGTTGGCTCTCATTTTTTAAGTATAAGTGGAACCTTGGATTGCGAGTAACTTGGTTTGCGAGTGTTCTGCAAGACGAGCTAAAATTTTTAATAAATTTTGACTTGATAAACGAGTGAGGTCTCGCAATACGAGTAGTCTGTATACACTTTGTCTGCCGAGCGTCACGTGATCACAACTGAGCTGATGGTGGTTCTCTCTCTCGCTGCGGGATTGTGGACAATCGTCAGTCAGTGTGCCTCTCATATAGTCAACATCCGTACGAGCGTATACTGTTTACTACAGCATTGTGACCACGTGTGTGCTGTGACATGTGAGCCCCGTCTTGCACCCCAAAACACGAAGCTGAGTCCCAATACTTTAGCGAAGCTGAGTCCCATCTTTATTCAGCTTGAAACAGGAACAGCGTGGTTACTTATTGTAGGGGGATCTGCTACAATTCTCCTTTAAACAGACACAGCAGTCGGACAGGGTCATGCCCAGGTTAGTGGCCAAGTAATACTGTGCCCTGCGCATTTATAATGTTCCTTGTATCACCCATCAATGGCAGGTGTTTATAGCATGACCGCGATCTTTTCGGATTTGCTTTTACGCCGAACTGCTACAGTGCTGGGTGCCTGCGGTCACTTCGGGACGCTCTTCTGCGTGTCATCCTGTTGGGTGAAATCCCACAAGAGTTTAGAAACTCACTCTCACCAGCCATGATTCTTTTCAAAGGTAAAGTGCAGGTTAATTTGTTTTATGTATTTTTACTTTATATTTTGTATTAATCATTTTTATATGAAAAGTTTTGGGTTGTGGAAGGAATCATCTAAGTTTCCATTATTTCTTATGGGGAAATTCGCTTTGATATATGAGTGCTTTGGATTGCGAGCACGTTTCCGGAACAAATTATGCTCGCAAACCGAGGTTCCACTTGTATTCTTTCTTTCCCTATCTGCTGTCTGTGAGGAGTTTGTGCCGTTATGTCGCCACAGTTTGTGTGTGATCATGTGACTGCATGGCTACGTCTGATTTTTGAAATGGAGCCATGTGATTATTGTGGCTACGTCTGATTGATGAAATGGAGTCTTGTGATTATTGTTGCTACGTCTGATTGGTTAAACTGAGTCTTGTGATTATTATTGTTACGTCTGATTGGTGAAAAAGTCAGGCCGCAGATCCACTGGCGGCTTCTCTTTGGCAAAAAATACAGTATAGCGTATCTAATGGAAAAAAGTAACGATTTGAGTGTTGTCCAATGTAGCGGAGTAAGAGTAGCATTCCTTCTTCACAAATGTACTCAAGTAAAAGTAAAAAGTATGGTGCAGTAAAACTACTCTTAGAAGTATAATTTTTTAAAAAAGTTACTCAAGTAAATGTAATGGAACAGAACAGAGAATACACATAATAAATACATTTAAATATCAATTCACCAATCACGCACCATGCAACAAAAATAAATGCATAGCATAAGTAAATACTTACTGTAGATATACCAAAAATTCATATGCTATACAATCCATACTTACAACACAAAATAGATGTTAAGCAATGGAATGTAGAGATGAAGGATGAGGAACATGAACGTAGGGAAGGGGTGGTAGGCGTTGATAAGGTTAGTATCTGTCAGTAGGCAGAGTTCAGCATCTAAACAGCCTGATGTAAAAGGTGTGTCAGAGTTTATGCTGCAGCATCGTCTGACTGAATATAATAATGTGAACAGTTCATGACTTGGATGACTGGGGTCACTGATGATTTTCCTGGCTTTCCTTACAAACCACCTAACATATACTGTATGTCTTGCAAGTTAGAAATATATGTACGGTACAATCCCTCTTAACTGGCCTCGCATTAACCGGCCTGTTAAAATAAAATTAAATAATTTTTTTTTTTTTTTTAATCCAGAGTTCTTCTTTATATTATATGTATGCACTTCCTTCTTTCCTGGAAGGTGAGAAGTATTTTAAAACCAGCAAACAACAAAACAGTGTTCAAAATAAATAAAATGCAGTGTATCAAAAGTCTTCTTTAAATAAATAATCCATTAAAACGAGTGAATTAGTGGAGGTTAAAATCCATTAGTAAAAAAACAAGTCCTTTAAAAACAACGCAAACGAGGTTAAAACAATGGCTGGAAGCAGTCTCTTAAAATCCAAAGCACGGTGCCTTCTTCTTTCTACCTGGCGGCTCCTCTGCTTCTCCCATCGGGCTTTGCAACAGGGGAGTCACCCTACCTGCAGGTGCAGCTGCCTTCCACACTGGTCCAGTAGCCCTCCGATCCCTGGCTACGTCGGACTCCACCCGGACCGAGACTTGGGTTCTTTCCACAGAGGCCAGGGCGCTCATGCTGGGGCTAAACCAGCCCAAAGCCTGCACAACTGCCGCTGCCTTTCAACGGCCAGTCGTCTTCAAAACCGGTCACTCCAGCTCCATTATCGCTCAGCTAGAACGACTGCTTTCTTCAGCCCAAACGAGGGTCAGCCAAACACTCCTCTGCAGGAGTTCACCTCCCAGATGCCTGCCTTTGCTCCATCGAATCTGCTCTCTCTCGCTCGCTCTCCTGCACCGGCTTTCCTTTACCTGCTTCCTTCTCCATTAACTTCCCGTTCTTTCCTGTTCTCCCCCTAGCTGCCTCGCACTTCTATTTATCACGGGGACGTGGATCAGATGTGGCAATTAGCAGTTCCCAGGAACAATTACGGATGCGGACGATGCCTTGCCTATGCACTTAAGCTGGGATCACCCACATCACGAATTCCCCGGGAACCGATCAGCCACACATACCACGCCCCTCACTAAGCCGCAAGTGCGGCGATTATTTATTTAAAAAGTGGCAGTTTTGACTTGAGCTGTGGACCCGCTACACCACACTGTCCAGTCATTGTACGAGAAAAAACCAGTGTGCGAAATCGTGGATGAAGCCTTGTGGATATGGTTTCTTCAGGAACGTTGAAGAGGTACAGTACATACCTTAGAAATATTTTTCTACATGAAAATAGGTATGCGTCGGATTAACCAGCCAAAACGGCAACCAGCATTGGGTCCAGTCCAGAGGTGGCCAGTTAAGAGGGATTGTACTGTAATAATTTGTTGGGTGGAATACACTACTCTGTACAGGGCTTTGTGATTGAGGGAAGTGCAGTTCTCATACCAGACAGTGAGACATCCAGTTAAGATGCTTTCAAAGGTGCAGGAGAAAAATGACCAGAGGGTGCGTGAACTTACGCCAAATATCTTCAGTCACCCAAGCCTTTTTCAACATGTTTTTGTTCCGAAAAGACCAGTGAAGTCTTCAGGAATACGTATATCAAGGAATTTAAAAACTGCACTTTGTACACTGTAGTCCCTTCTTATGGCGATAGAAGAACAAACTTTCTGAAGTCCATTATAATCTCCTTGGCTAGATTGAGGGAGATGCAGTTTTCCTCGCACCAATGTGCCTTGGCATATTTCCTCTATATTTAGTATCATTACCATTAGGAACAAGACCTATCATCGATATGTCATCAGCAAATTTTACAGTAATGTTAGCTCTGTTCCTAGCCATGTGGTCATGGGTGAAAAAGACTTAGTACACATCCCTGGCTAGTCTGAACTGACATGCAATAAAATTGCACATGGTCAGAATAAAAAATGAAGAAAATAATTGTTGTAATGACAATTGTTTGTCATAATGATAATTATGTTCATGTTCACAATTTAAGTGCAAATTCATTAGTCAGCACAAACAAGTTCATTAATTTTTTTTGTCACTTTCACTTTGGATTTGCCAGTAGCAGACACATCAGTGGGGAGTTCCAATCTCATGCCATTATTTATGATTACATATTTTGAAAATTCTGTATTTTATACGGTAATTGTAAAGTATTTACATACTACTTACATAGTTCTCTAAAAAAAGCAGCAATTTAAAATGCTTTCCTAAATGTTTATAAATGTGAATTTAACTTAAAAACGACAAACACACCTGGTTATTGTGCAGACTTAAACTGCAGGTCAATTTTATTAATTTCTTTATGATTAAGTAATTAATTTGTAATTATGACACTGTGATAGCCAGGGCAATTTTCTATTCTGTACTTTGCTTGACCGATAACATCATTTTAAGAGAGGCCCTCTGAATTACAATTTACTACAGGTAGTAGAAGAGAGAATAAACACAAAACTGGTAGCCATAATGAACAATGCTGCACTTCCTATCCTTGAAATATTATCATTGAATACTTTTAGCTAATAAATAATTCAACAAAAGTGTATCAAGAAATGCCACTGGGGCTCCTTTATTTATATATACTGTAGATCTAGAAATATGTATTTATAATGGTTAATTGTGGTGCATACATATATACACATACATATACATACACACATACATACACACACATATATATACACACACACACACACATATATAAACATATATATACATATACATACATATCTACATATATACACACACAGCTATTTCGTATCAGTGCAATACGCTGCTTGTTAAAACGGATAACTCCCGCTCTTACGTGCAAGTCTGCGTGGATATTATGAACTATCGTATTTGTTCAAGTTCTATTTAAATTTTAAATAGAAGGAATTTTTATTTAGTCGACAGAAATATCTTTGGTAGGAATGGTAAAAACAGACAGGAATATTATTCCTGAATAAATCAACTCAAACCTTAAACAACTTATAATATTTTGCTCTCCATAAAAATATATCCTGTCTAAATTATACAAGTTAGAAATAAAGTAAACGTTAAAAGAACAAACATTCAAATTTCTTTACTCTTATGTAATTTTATATAAAAAATAAACTTAGATTTTAAATATCCCAAAAGATTTTGCTCTCCATAAAAATATATCCTGTCAAAATTATACAAATTCAAATATGAACATGCTGCATAACAAAACCTGGAAATATAAATAAAATGTGTTCCTTTCAGCAATAACAAATCAAATCATTCAGTTGTCTTTGCTCATATGTCATTTTAGAGCTGGACGCCTGGCATCTTTTTTTGGCAACAAGTTCGTTTATGTTTGGTGTGAGGTTCTGTGTTGTGGA
>JANRMT010062837.1:37679990-37715922 GCA_026402145.1 Polypterus bichir lapradei | reverse complement strand
ATATATATATATATATATATACACACACACATATACATACATATATACATATACATATATATATATATACTGTATATAGCAAAATCCCAGCGCATCGCAGCGACGAAGTACTGCTTTTAAATTTTTATTAAGAAGAAAAGAAAACCTTTTTAAACTGAGGGAAAATATACCAATAACTATCTGTTAAGGATCTCTTTGTATACCACGTTGTCAGTTCAGCACTCCGGTTTTAATATGAGCAAGCTGTGCACTGAGCTCACTCCTGAGAATGCAACGTATAGTTGTCCAGGAGAAAAGCAATCTTGCCTCAAATCAATGGCAATCTTTTGTAGGGTCTGTCTCTGAGACTTATTAATTGTTATCGCGAAGCACAGCCTTACTGGAAATTTGAGGCATTTGAATTGAAATGGGAGATCAGAGGGTATAATGGTGATGTGAGGAATACATTCAGAGTGTGGCACTCTGCTGTTTTTTTGTGTAGCTGCCTTCACACTGCCTCTCCGCTGCTTTATAAACGAAATAAAATAATTATATCATAAAATAAATTTGTCCAGTATTGTACTAACATTATTCTTTATTTGTTCAGTGAGACTTCCCAAGGACCTAAGCAACTAAAGAGCTCATTGATAACTATTATTACTAGAGAAAAAGAATTATTGTAAAAAATCTAGAAATAGATTTTCTAGAAACAGAAAAAGTTGTGGAGAACAGAAACGTCGAAAGTGAACTAAAGACAGGTGGAAACAGAGAGCCACAAAGATACAGTGACAGGGCAGGACTGGAATGAATATATATATATATATATATAAAAGGAACTGCAGCTTTTAAGGGAGTATATATTATAAACTGAATCAGAGGCTAAAACCATTAAACATAATTTCATGGTGATTATTTAAATTCTATGAATAATTGTATGTTGAATAAATTGATGATTGGGGCTTTGAAGGAAATTTTGACTGCTTTAAAAACTGAATTCCAAAAAAAACTGAATTCCAGCTAAAGGGTGAAACAGGTTCTAGATTTGAATTCCATGTTACTTTGCTTGCATCACAAAGATGAATGTATGTCTCAAAGAATGGTCTGGATGGAAACCTGATTGTATAAACAAAATCACAAAAAGAAGAGATGAGAAAAGGTAGGATAAAAATATGCCAGATGGTTTTTTTGGACTGACATTGTCTGAAGGTAAAAGAAAAAAGTAGGGTAAGAAGCAGAAAATTTAGAGCACAGCTCATGGAATGAAAGGAACTCTGACCAAAAACCGAAATAAAGTTCAAGTGAAGTTGGGGAGCATACACTGGTACAGTGCATTGCCGCACCCAGTATATGGCGAAACAACTCAGCATCCCGCTTTGCAACCCCCCAGGCAGACACGCGGTCCAGTCCCACCCTCCGGAAATGACCCTCTATCTGCCGCAGCCAGGTGTTATGTGGGCGACCCCTTGGCCTGGTCCAGCCACTCGGGTTCCCAACAATGAGGATCATACGAGCCGCATCACCCTCGAGGAAACACGCCACATGGCCGTAGTGCCATAACTGACACTCCCTCACAATGCAGGTGATGTGCCTCATTCAGGACTCCATGAGCAACCGCTCATTCGACAAAGTCAAACCAACGGTACCCAAGGATTTTCCGGAGAGACACAGTACCAAAGGAGTCCTTTCTTCGCAAGACAGGAAGCACCAGGACTCTAAAGACTTGGTACTTTTGCATAGATATCGGGATCGCCACACACCCCTTTCCAGCGACCTTATAACCCTCCTTGCTCTCCCAATCCGTCTACTGACTTCACAGGAAGAGTCCGCAAACAGACACACTGCTGATGGCTGTGCCCAAGAGGTCATTAAAGGCCTGGATCTTGGTTTCTATCCAGGACACTCGCAAGCCCAGACACTCAGACTCCTCACTCAGTCTGTTGAGCACCCCGATCAGCGCCTCCATTGACTCCGCGAAGATCACAGCATTGTCAGCAATGTCAAGATCCGTGAATCTTTCTTGACCAACAGATGCCCCACAGCCGCTGGACCCCACGACCTTGCCCAACACCCAGTCCATACAAGCACTGAACAGAGTAGGAGCAAGAACACACCCCTGACGAACCCCAGAATCAACTGTGAAAAACGCAGAGGTCCTGCCTCAACTCTGTGCAGCACTCACAGTACCAGTGTACAGGCCGACCATGATATCCAGCAACCTTGAGGGGATCCCACGAACACTCAGGATGTCCCACAGGTCAGCTCGATCAACTGACATGAACGCTTTGCGAAAATCAACAAAGGCTGCAAGGAAATTCTACCGATATTCGCATTTGTGCTCCAAGAGAACCCTCAGTGCCAGGATGCAGTCGATGGTAGACTTCTTAGGCGTAAAACCAGACTGTTCCGGTCGCTGGTAGGTGAGCAAGTGATCACGGATCCTATTGAGGAAGACCCTAGCAAGGACCTTACCCGGCACCGAGAGCAGTGTTATCCCCCTGTAGTTGCTGCAATTCAGGTGATCACGCTTCTCTTTCCAGATAGGGACGACAAGTCCCGTTTTTCAGTCAGTTGGGATGATGTCAGTCTCCCAAATGGAAGCAAAGATTGCTTGTAATGCCAGGAGGACAGCCTTACCACCAGCCTGGAGAAGTTCGCCCCGGATACCACAGATCCCTGCAGCCTTCAAAAGTTGGAACACCACCTGTGCAATCACAGTGAGATTGGATGGTTCACAGCTAATTGGAGGATCAGCCTCAAGAACCATGGACCCAAAGATATTCAACGTCCTAGCTGGAGGATCAGCTTTGAACATCTGCTCAAAGTAGCCAGCCCAGTGGGTCACAACTGCAGTGTCATCCATAAGGACCATTCCATCAGCTGCCCTGACTGCGACTCTCCGAGGAATAGATTCAGATGTGCGTAATGCTTCGATTCCTCTGTAAGCAGGATGTGGGTCACTTGCTCACAGATTCCTTTAACAAACGCATCTTTATCTACCCTCAGAGCCCTCACAGCCATCCTTCTCAGTTCCCGGTACAGACCAGAGTTGCCATTGAGCCGTGCGCTGTGACTCCTCTCGATGATATCCAGGGTGCCCTGCGAGATGAAACACCTCCTTCTGGGAACACCGGTAACACCAACTGTTCTGTTACAACCTTTTAAAACTGTTTATGTATTAAGACTTGCAGTTTAGCTCTATTTAGTGCTTGCCTGATAACAAAGTTCAGGCTATGAACCGTCTCTTGTCACTAAAACGCAACTTGGACAGAAAGTCAGAAATGAGACAGCATTTCCTCACATTCATGGAGAAAATGTTTAAGAATGGTCATGCTGAAGTAGCACCTTCACTTAGAAAAGAAAAAGAGTGATTGTTTCTGCCTATCTTTGGTGTTTATCATCCAAAGAAGCCTGATAAAATCCGTGTAGTGTTCGACTTCGGCGCCCAATTCAATGGAGTGTCGCTCAACAATATTCTGTTAACAGGACCTGATCTGAACAATACTCTTTTGGGGTCCTCATCCATTTCCAGAAAGAAGCTGTGGCCATAACAGAAGATACTGAACAAATGTTTCACTGTTTCCTCGTAAAAGAAGAAGATTTCTTGAGGTTCTTGTGGTTTCAGGACAACGACCTGTCCAAAGACATTATAGATTACCATATTAGGGTTCACGTCTTTGGAAACAGTCCCTCTCCGGCAGTTGCCATCTACTGTCTTAAGCAGTCCATAAAGGAGGGCGAACCTGAAGTAAAGCATTTTGTGAACCATGACTTCTATGTAGATGATGGTCTGAAATCTCTCCCTACAGTGGAAGCAGCAATCAACCTTCTTAAAAAGACACAAGACACAATCTCTGAGTCTAACTTGAGACTACATAAAATTGCCTCAAATAAGAGAGAAGTCATGGATGCATTCCCATCACAAGACCATGCTGCTGATCTGAAAGATTTGGATTTCGAATCTGACCTTCACTCCTTACAACGCACATTAGGTCTTAACTGGGACCTTAAGTTTGATACCTTTAACTTTGGGGTGGCCAGCGAAGAAAAGCCCTTCACTCGTTGCTGAATCTTATCAACTGTGAACAGCATCTATGACCCACTGGGTTTCATCGCTCCAGTTACGATTCAAGAGAAAGCCATTCTTAGATAGCTTATGCAGCAGAAGAGTGATTGGGGCTCCTCCCTCCTTGAAAAGAAGGAACAGATGTGGCGCACATGGAGCCACTCACTAAAGGATCTGAGCAGCCTTAGGATTTCAAGGCCTTACACGAAAATTTCCCCTTTAGATGCAACTCAACGTGAGTTGTGTGTTTTCTCTGATGCATCGATTAAAGCAATTGCTGCAGTCGCTTACCTCAAACTGACTGACACGGTTGGAACCAGCCATGTTGGCTTTATCATGGGAAAAGCAAAGCTCACCCCACATCTTGAACATACAGTGCCCATGCTAGAGTTAAGTGCTGCAGTTCTAGCAGTGGAACTAGCCAAGCTCATCTCCTCAGAGACTGACATCCACCTATTCACTACTACTTTCTACATGGACAGCAAAGTAGTACTGGAATATATTTTTTATGTTTATGTTAGTAATTGAGTCCTGCGAATATGAAGATACTCTCGTCCAGAACAATGGCAATACGTACCTACGGATCAAAACCCGGCAGATATTGCTACGAGGTTTGTTACTCCAGCCCACATTCTAGACACCAGCTTGCTACCTGGGCCAAAGTTCTTAAAGCACCTTTCTCAAGGAACTTTCAAATTGAAGATCTTTCAACTTGTAAATCCTTCATTGGATACAGAAATCCGCCCTCAGGTTCTTACTCTGGGTACAACTGTGATGAGCGGACAACTTGGGTCCCAGCGTTTTTCCAAATTCTCTAGCTGGAGATCACTAACTCGTGCCATTGCTCGGTTTATTCATATTGCTCGGCTCTTTCACAAGAATCCTGAAGCCATGCCCAGCAGCTGCAGAGGCTGGCACTACTGTGATGCAGTATGCTCAGTTGAAGATCTCTCTAAGAGGATCATAATACATTCAGTTCAAGAGACAGTGCATGCTCAAGAGTATACCAGTTTACAAAGGAAGGAGAAGCTTCCCAGGGGCAGTCCTCTTAAAACTTTGACCCTATCATTGATGCACACGGACTCATTAGAGTAGAAGGCTGACTCATTGCAGCAGAGCTTCCATATGATGAAAAAAGACACCTCATTATTCAAGGGAAGCACCATGTGCTTTTGGTCAGACATTACCATGAAAAAATTTACCATCAAGGTCGGCTATTTACAGAAGGTGCCATACGTACTGCTGGAGTCTGGATAGTTGGCGGTAAGAGGCGTGTAAGCAGCTTCATTCATGGATATGTTACGAGCTGCAAGCTTCGTGGGTCACCTCAGATACAAAAGATGTCCAACATTCCAGCAGATTGTCTTTCCATAGAACCTCATTTACAAATGTTGGCCTGGATGTTTTTGGTCAATGGACTGTGACTTTGCGTCACACAAGAGGTGGACTTGCTCAAAGTAAAAGATGGGCTATGATATTTTCCTGCTTAAGTGTGAGAGCTGTACATATTGAGGTTATTGAAACTCTTGACACTTCAAGTTTTATCAATGCTCTCAGATGTTTTCTTGCCATCAGAGGTCCAGTGAAACTTATCCGTTCTGATTGCGGAACTAATTTCATCAGTGCTTGTAAAGAGTTGAAGATATCCAGTAACACTGACAATCACACTATTGATAAGTTCCTTCAGGATGAGGGCTGTGTTTGGAAATTTAATCCTCCCCATGCCTCTCACATGGCAGGCTCTTGGGAAGGATGATTGGGATAGCAGATCTTAAACTCTATGTTTCACCAACTTGGTCCTTCAAAGTTGACTCATGAAGTACTTACCACCTTACTGTCAGAAGTAGCCGCTATTATCAACTCTAGACCTCTTGTTCCAGTATCTACTGATCCAACTGACCCTATGATTCTTACACCAGCAACTCTTCTCACCCAGAAAGTAAATCCTCTTCCTCTCCCTGCTGGCGATTTTGGGTTCAAAGACCTGCACAGACATCAGTGGTGCCAAGTACAGCACCTGGCTCAAACTTTTTGGGACTGATGGAAAAAACAATACCTCTGTTTACTCCAACCACGTGAGAAATGGCAGTCCCCCCAACCAGACACTGAGCCTGGAAGTGTCGTGCTACTTAAAGATGATCATCTCAGAAGAAATGATTGGCCTATGGGAATGGTCACGCAAGTTTTTCCCAGCGAAGATGGTAAAGTCTGTAAGGTGGAGATTAAAGTCTTTAAGAAAGAGGGGACAAAGCTTTTCATTTGGCCTGTCACTGAGACTATCCTCCTCCTTGGTCCTTCTGAAAGACCATTATTGACTGTTCAGTAGTGGCGTTTAATCACGGCAGACGGGGAGCGTTCTGTTACAACCTTTTAAAACTGTTTATGTATTAAGATTTGCAGTTTAGCTCCATCTAGTGGGTACAGCTGGTATGTTTCCTCCCCTCCCTTGCTTTCTGTCATGTGAGGTAATCAGGAAGTTAATTTAAGAATCAGGAAGGTGGCTGGCATGTGCATGGAAACGCACTAGTCACAATCCTCTGTCATCTGTGCTTATCTTCAATGCTTGTGATAGCATCGTCTGTATGTATTATTTTATTTTAATGTTATCCTTCCCTGTATACATATATTTGCAATGAAAGTAACTCTTTTAGTAGTTTATTAATGATACATATATAAGGGCACAGTAATATACATTTAGAGGATATGTTTGTTGTTAATATAAAGCCACTTAGCATTTTGTATCCTTTTTTTCTCTGTTTTAGTTTCACCCATTTTAATTCCAATAAACCTGTGGATAAAGAAACGACGTCTGTAGAATTTTGGATGAGGAAAGGTGTTTATCTGCCTGTCAAAACACGTAGTCTGTGTAGAGGACAGGACACCAACACAACCCTCAGCAACCTTTATCTGTGTGGAAACTCATTAGAAACAGCCTGGTGTTGGAGTCTGGCCAAGTCCAGGCTCATTTTCCTAGTAGGTGGTAAGCTACTGGACCTAAGCTGGATCCTAAGAGTAGCAACAACAAGTTTGTGGTCAGAATTCACAAACTGGGCACTTCTGTAGACCCTGTAGTTTTGCAAGAGCCTCCAGCGTCTGCCCACGAGGATGTGATCAATCTCCTTCACCGCACCACTAGTATTGGAGTACCAAGTCCAACGATGCGGTTCAGGGCGATGGAACCAGGATCTAGCGATTCAAGGCCTCTGAAACTTTTGCAAAGTCAAGGAACATGGAGCCACTTTCACCACAGTCACCAGACCCATAGGGATCGAGACAATCCTCATAGCCAGCCCTGTCAGTGCCAGTGGTTGCATTGTAGTCACCCATGACCAGAGGAGTGTCACCTTGCGGGCACCCATCAACCACCAAGCGAAGCTGCGAATAAAATGTCTCCCTCGCCAAGACATCACTCACCGCGGTCGGAGCATACACTGAGACAACAGACAAGGCACCCAGGGAGTGCCGTAATCGGAGTCCCATAATACGCTCGTTGAAAGGAATTACATTGGACACCATCAGAAGAAGCCAATCCTCTACAGCAACAGCTACTCCCCGAGTATGACAGCCATCAGGCCAACCATACCAATAAAAGGTGTATCCACCTACAGAGATCTGGCCAGTCCCCAGTCTGTGCACATCAGAGAGTGCCGCCACTGAAATGCAGAGTTTACGCAGCACCTCTGACAGCAGAGGAAGATGATCAACTTGCCACAGAGACAAGACGTTCCATGCGCCCACCCCTACGGGCCGCCTCAAATTGGGACCCGAGTGCTGCCGTGCAGCGGGTGACGCCTCAGCACCACACCAGCTCCGATCCCCAACAGATTTGACCCTATTGGTTCTCCAACGGTTTTGACTCTTCCGGGGATGGGGCTCCTGAGGACTTTCCCCCATCCCCTTCATGATGCGTGCAGCCTTCCTATGGGCGGCTGCAGCAGAGCTACTCTCGCAGAGAGCAAAAAAGAGTCCTTTCTGTAGTCTCGGAGCTTTGTGAAGTTTTTTTTACGGTGGCTGGAGCGGCAATCCTGCCACCAACCCCCATGATTTCCCTGCAAGTTGGAGGGCCGCTTGCAGGGCCGGATGCAGTTTAACGTCATGCCCAGGACAAGACCAGCAACACCCCGCAAAAGAATGAAGTATTGAAGTGTATGAAGTACCAGGTTGGAACAATGTGGGAAAGAAATGTGATGCCCACCGATATTTAGAACACTATTGTAAAAGACAGGATTCTATGAAAAACATTTCTGTACCAAAACAAAGCATGCCTTGACTATCCAAAAAACTTAAAACACAAATTAAATAATAAAGCAGAATTTATTGGTACTGGACTTAGTTTGGCATGGACAAAAAAAATATTTCTGAAAAGTGAACTGGCAGAACTAGACTGGACTCAACAAAAAGCCAAGAGGGGGAGAAAAGTGTGGGGAAAAAAAAAAAACAATGAGAAAGAAGACACAATATGAAAGGTCAATGGTACAGTTTGAAATCTGGGCGGGACATGCCTCTATCTGCAATGGAACACCAAATGTTTAATCCTTAGGCAATGTGCATTCCACAAAAAAGACGAAAGTTTTGAGGAAACCTCAAGCCAAAAGCAAAAGGGATGTCAATGTCAATGTATTTATAGAGCACATTTTAAACAATATCAGCAATGCTTTAGCCAATGTGCTTCACAATAAAATATATAATAAACATAAATAAATAGAATAAAATACAATAAACACAATGCAAACCAGCAGTAAATTGAAAACAAACAAGTAATTATGAGGAAGGAACCACTGAAGGTTACAGAAAGCTAGAGAATAGAAACAAGTCTTCAATCTAGTTTTAAACAGATCAATTGAAGACAACTCCTTTGTGTAATTAGGTAAGGAATTCCACAGACGAAGTGCAGCAGCTGCAAAAGCCCTATCCCCCTTAGTTTTGCACTTAGTACAAGGGGCAATAAGAGATAACTGACTGGTAGATCTAAGCTCTCTTGATGGCTAGTGTTTAATGCACAATTCAGATAAATAAGTGGGAGCATACCCATGTATTGATTTAAAAAGCAAGCAGCAACATTTTAAAATCAATTCTGAGACTAACAGGAAGCCAGTGTGAAGAGGCTAAAATTGGAAATACAGAATCAAACTTTTTTGCCCTGACCAAAAAACGGGCAGCAGCATTCTAGAACAACTGCAACTTGCGTATCAGGGATTTGCTGATCCCAGAATATGAACAGCAGTAATCAAGCCGAGAAAGCATGAGTAACCTGCTTAAGATTTCTAGGAGATGAAAAAAGGCTTAACCTTGGCAAAAACACAATGCTAGAAACAAAAACTCTTGACCACAGAATTTATCTGTTTCTCAGTAGAGAGGTTACTATCAAAAATAACCCCAAGATTCTGAACATGAGGTTTGCAAAAGTCCACAAAAGAGCTATGGAGTTCAAAGCCAATTTGAGCTTTGGCAGGAGGACCAAATATGTTCAATTCCATTTTATTTTGGTAAAGAGTGAGACATTTTTCAGCCATCCAGGATGTTATTTCTATAAGAAAATTGTGCAGCCGATTAATTGAAGAGATACACACAGGAAAACAGACCTCCGTGTCATCAGCATAACAATGAAAAGAGACATTAAACTTCTTAAAATAACACCTATATGATAGAGATATGTAGAAAATAAAATAGGACCATAAATGGATCCCTGTGGAACACCACATTTACCCGGTGTACTAGACGAAAAAGAAGAATTGATAGTTACTGAAAAGTGTCTATCAGTAACATAATGACTTGAACTAGTTAAGAGCAGCTCCTTTAAGCCCCATCAGATGCTCAAGCCGCAACAGTAAGATCTCATGATCAATACTGTCAAAAGCTGCAGAAAGGTCTAGGAGAACAAGGACTGCTGCCACACATGAGACAGTAATGAGAGAGAGTCATTAAATACATTCGGGAGGGCATCTCAACACCATGATAATGCCTAAAACCAGATTGGTAGATCTCAAATAAATTATCTGAGTTAAGATGGTCAACCAATTGATTATAAATAATTATTTCTAATATGTTAGCAAAAAATGGTAATTGTGAAATCAGGCAAAAACAATCTAACACACCAGGATCTAATTCTGCCTTTTTAAAACAGGATCCCACTACTGCTTGTTTATAAAATTAGGGCACAACCCCCTCACTAATATATCCATTTATAATAGCCAAAAATTCTGCACCCAAGATATCAAAAGCTTCCAGTAAGAGGCGTGATGGAACAACCTCAAGAGGACAAAAAGTAGGTCTAAATGTGTAGGGCAAGATCCAACCTGCGAACATTGCAATCAACTTCCAGCCTCATTGGGCCATATGTTTTGGGTGTGCACCAAATTAACACCATTTTGGACCACAATCTTTAAACGCCTTTTAGACAGCCTTGGTGTCACAATCTCTCCTTATCTACTAACAGCTATGTTTGGTGTACTTCCAGATGGGCTTAAGGTGGAGAAGGACAAACAAACTGTAATTTACTTCACTACTGGCAAGTAGACTTATCTTGCTCAACTGGAAGAATCCTAACCCACCTCTTTTAAGTCACTTAGGGGATCTTAAGCCATGGCATAGGTCTACCCTTTTCACTGTGTATATTGAGGGGAGCAACAGAGTCTAAAACTGTTTTATATGATTAATTTAAAACTAATACGGAATCATCAATACTACTGCACTGGCCTTGTAGATAAAAAATAGAAAACATGGTTTTAAAATCAGGTATAACATAAGAATTTAAAAATCCAGAATAGCGTAGAGCTTAGCTTGCAGTAGTAATGTCAACAGTAATATTCAAATCCATCATTAGAGAAAAATGATCAGTAAAAGGAATATCACATATGTCAGTGTTATTAACTGAAATACCACTTGTAAGAACAAGATCAAGGGTGTGACCAAGAGAATGAGTTGGGGCATTAATATGCTGTAAATAAATCCAATAATGATAAAAAGTCATTACCCAAGCAAGGGTTTCGACTGACAACAAACATGTATGTTAAAATCACCAACAATAAGTACTTTTTCATAGAAGAGCACAAGATCAGCTGAGAGATCAGAAAATTCAGAAGCAAATGCATTATTAACTACAGGAGGTCTATAAACCATAACACACATCAAAGAGGAAGAGCTACACACTTCAAAAAGTTAGTTTGAAACTTCTAAATGTACCCTGTGGTAAGGATCTCACGCAGAAACAAAACTTTTAAAAACAGTGGCAAGCCCCCTTCCATCCCCCCAACAACGAGAAAGCTGAGGAGAGTACAAAAATGAATAACCACCATAAACAGCAGGTCTCGGTCATGAAAAATAAGTCCTGTTTTTTTGAGGTAATAAACTTTTGCAGGAAAAGAGTTTTATTAGTCACTGACCTCACATTAAGGAGAGTTCAAAAAGTTTCTGCACTTTTTTTTTTTAACTCTGTTTATTAAGAATTTCAAAAACAAATGACATCACTTTTCTACAATGTCACCTTCGTTTGCGATGCAATTTTCCCAGCATCATACCAACTTTTTAATGACCAATTACTACTCCTCCCACCTTCACTGTTTCCAACGAAAATATAAAAGTGCGTAAACTTTTTGAACGTATCTTGTATTTACACACTACGCATTCCCTTAAGCTTCTGTCTCTCTCCGTCACTCCTTTGCAGACTCTGTCCACTGGCATGGAGGCAGCTTTAATCTTTCCAATGATATGATTTCTGGCTAATCCCCAGAATAATTTCCAGGGGCAACAGGCAAGAACTCCCATAATGATCCAGGACTACAAATCATTATCCAGGCTGCCTGCAGTGTTTCCCCACTGTCTGAACCTACTCTAGAAGAGAGTAAGGCAGTCCTGTAGGTAGTTGGGTTGCGTACCCTCTTGTGTATTGGGGGAGCGATACATTCTTCATTTAGGCTGTTTTAATAGGTCACAAAGGTTAGATCCTCCTGGGTCTTGCTCTTCCATGGCACCAAGCATATGTGCTGGGCTTACTGCTTCGTGGTGGTCCTTGCTAAGGATTCCAGCAGAACCTCTCCTGCTGCTAGCCTGGTGGTGCCATTGTCTCTCATAATTTCTTGTCAGCCAGACACCTCCACAATATATACACATAGAATATCCAAATCAGCTTTCTAATGTGCCAGATTCTCAAAAGAGAATTGCAGAATGTCAATCCACAACTATTAAGCCATCTATACAAACTATTTGAACCAGTCATAACATTCCAAAAATGCAAATGTACTTTTTTAAAACATTTAATATTTACACTTAAATAAAAACACATATCTTGAAAAATTAAAGATATGAATATCAGAGTACGAAGAAGGTTGTGTTCATAAGGAATGGCAGGGAAGTTTTGATGTTGAATGGGTTTCTAAGAAAAATGGATTAAATGTATAAAGAGTAAATGTGGAAATGCATTAAGTTATATCACTTGTATAAGCAACCCATATAAAAATGGTTAGGGTGCTAAGTAAGGACATCTTAATTACTTCTTTGAATGAATATTATTTAAAGAGTGAACTTAAGTTTGAAAGAGAATTGAAGCTCACTATTGGTGCTCTAGAGGAAACATTGCTGTATCTGACATTACCAGGTAGAAAAAAAAAAATCACAAATTTGATTAATAAAAAGTACATTAAAAATAATAACCTGATGACTCTGATGCTAAGTATTCATACAAACTTATAATAAAGGTTGGCTGTATAAAAGATGTGTATGTGGAATAGCATTTATTCCAATACAGAGAAACACAGCAGGACTCTCGTCATAACATATCAAGCAATTACCAGTCGCTGCAGGGAAAACAGCAATATAATAGATTACCCAATTTTTAACAAACTGTGGTAGATAATTGCTTAGTGTAAATCCCTGCAGAAAAAATCCTCATTATTTCATCGTGAAAATGCTCATAAATGTCCTTCTCATAACTGTATAATAATCCACTTCCTTAGTAAAATATACTCATTTAGATTTGTGGATCCTACTAAATGGAGCTCACCTCCTAGGTTTGTCTGCTGAGCTCTCAATGCTCTTCTTCAAATCATGCATGTAAAAAACCTTTTTTCTCTCTCATGTTATTTTGCTAGAGAAAACCAGTATCTTCTTTTTGTTTAATAAATTATTACTTTAATTCTTCTAAGCCTGCTCTACTTATTTAGATTATACTGCATATTCACATTGGTTGGTGAGTGATCTAAACAAAATTCACATTGTGAGTATTATATTTAACATTTAGAAGTTCTTTAGTTACACTAAGGACTCAATGTACTTACGTACTAATGTAATATGACGGCTTCTTCTTTATATCTTCTTGTTACGCTGAGGTAGTTGTGTTATATACTGTAAAATGAGACTGGTTGTGATATAGATTTTCTTTTTTTATTTTTAACAGTTCTTAAACAATCTCCTTGTAAAATCATTTATATTCATCAGTTTTGCTATTCCCCCTTTTCTCCATTCCAGATTATCTTGTTCTTTTAAAGAACACTCAGAATAGTAAAACAGTAATAAACAAAAGTTTTGTGCAAATACCTTTAATTCACTAACAGTAGCTAATACATTATATGAACACATGGTGGCTTTCTCTTTTTTCTCTGCACTATTCTATATTTCTTTTTTTCTTTATATTTTTCTTCTTAACTTGGTTTCTCTGCATTCTGATTTTTTAAATGATTTCTCCCTGAAATTATTTTACTTCTACAATAAGCAAAAGCCTATCACAAAATGTACATAGCAGTGGTAAAGTGCTAGGGCGATTTCTGGACAGTAATGTAAAAGCTACAGTTGTGCTTGAAAGTTTGTGAACCCTTTAGAATTTTCTATATTTCTGCATAAATATGACCTAAAACATCATCAGATTTTCACTCAAGTCCTAAACGTAGATAAAGAGAAACCAGTTAAACAAATGAGACAAAAATATTATACTTGGTAATTTATTTATTGAGGAAAATGATCAAATATTACATATTTGTGAGTGGCAAAAGTATGTGAACCTTTGCTTTCAGTATCTGGTGTGCATCAATAACTGCAACTAAACATTTCCGGTAACTTTTGGTCATAACTGCACACCAGCTTGGAGGAATTTTAGCCCATTCCTCCATACAGAACAGCTTCAACTCTGGGATGTAGGTGGGTTTCCTCACATTAACTGCTCGCTTCAGGTCCTTCCACAACATTTCGATTAGATTAAGGTCAGGACTTTGACTTCGCCATTCCAAAACATTAACTTTATTCTTCTTTAACCATTCTTAGGTAGAAAGACTTGTGTGCTTAGGGTCGTTGTCTTGCTGCATGACCCACCTTCTCTTGAGATTCAGTTCATGGACAGATGTCCTGACATTTTCCTTTAGAATTCCCTGATATAATTCAGAATTCATTGTTCCATCAATGAAGGCAAGCCGTCCTGGCCCAAATGCAGCAAAACAGGCCCAAACCATGATATTACCACCACCATGTTTCACAGATGGGATAAGGTTCTTATGCTGGAATGCAGTGTTTTCCTTTCTCCAAACATAACGCTTTTCATTTAAACCAAAAAGTTCTATTTTGGTCTCATCTGTCCACAAAACATTCTTCCAATAGCCTTCTGGTTTGTCCACATGATCTTTAGCAAACTACAGACGAGCATCAAATACTGATGATATAAGGTTAGAGGTCATCATGAAATAACATTTTATTGTTTTAAAATATATGGTACATGACGTATGTAATAAAAAGTAAGCAAGCGAGATGCAAAATAAATACATCATGGGTTCTTGTGAAATTCACAAAGAAAAGACATTAACATGTTATGCACAATAAAAAATACACTGCTGTATGTAAAAACATGATTGTTTTCATACTGCTCCAAGTGGTATGTAAACTAAAAATGGACATTAAAAATCCATTTAAGTTTTAAATTTTAAACATTCCCCCAATGTTTAAAGTAGATGCTTTGAGACATAAATAGTGATAATAAAAAATATAGAGTCAGTATACTGAGACAATACCATCGATAGTTATTTTAAACTTTGTTGTACTGTGCAAATATTAGAAGCTTAAAACACAAGTATGGCTATCACTAATGAAAAAAAATAAAGAAATAGTGACACACCAGATATTCAACTGTAAAGTAACTGAGATGATGAGTTAAGTCAAATCCAAGAGGTAGGGAAAATTGTAAAGAAAGTGGAGGATAAGAAATTTTAAGAAATCAAAAGTTGCTCATGATTTCATATGGTTTACTGGAAGAGACAGCATTTAATTTTAAAAATCTGAAAAGCTCCTGTCCTTAATAAAGGTAAGTCAACATTCCCTCCTTGTGCTTAGAATGTTAATATAATCTGGAGTCATAAAAACATTGCCGACTTTCTATTTCTGAGCTTTGCCCAATATTATCAAATACAACCACAGTCAGGTTTGAAATTATTGGCCATGAAATCAAAATGCATTTCCTTATTTCTACATGCAGTGTGGTGGTGTCAGTGGTTGGTGGTGGTTGGGGGGTTCTTGATATTGATATTGATTTATAGGTTATTTGTCTAATTCCCAATACTGACAAAAGAAAAAGCTACTGATAAATTAATAATTTAAAAAGCTACTGATTAGCTAACAACTGCTCATGTAAAAAGCAAAATGGTGGATTAAAGGGAAAACCTTTCGTATAAAAGTAGTTTTTTTTTTATATAGATGGAAAGTTCTGAAGAAAAGAAAAAAAAACTTAACAATAAAAAAAAAACTTCAAAGTTTTTGTTATGCATCATTAATATATCTACATCTTTATAAATTGTCAATAAGTACTTTGTAGGGCTGCTTTGTTATAACTGTTCGGTTGGGTAAACATATTGTGGTTTAGTTTTGATTGGAAAAGGCACAAAAGCATTAGGGACTTTAATGAAAAATATGACTTTAATGAAAAAGCAACTTAAAAAACTATTAATAATGGAAGAATTATGATGCAACAATGTGTTCAATATGACTATTTCGGTTTAACAAAATGTTTTAATTTTTCACAAATTTGACACTTGTACATAGAACATCTATGGTGATTAATTGACTTTGATTATAAATAACTTTTCAGTCAGTCTTTAACAAAAGCTCTAGTATCATACAGAAAACATTAAACAGGTTTTTGAGAGAAGTGTTTGTGTGTGTAGGGAAGAAGTCGCAGATTCAGTACAGTAAATTACCATTTGGTGTACAGGTATTGCTTCCTGAGTAATATTCCTATTCCTACATATGTAGTGGTACTACATGATTAATGTCGGAATGTGAGGAACCGTGGTCCCTCACAATAATTGCTCCTGTTAATCCCATCACCTGCATCTGGTCATTTGCTATTTAAATTGAAGGGCAGACAAGAAAAAGGAAAAAACATCCCGTTCTACTAGAGCACAAATTCACTACAGAGACAGAAGAAAGCAGCAATCCAAATCATTCATACCTTTGTCCACCTGCCACTTTCAACACCCGACAACATCTTTGCACCTCAAAACCACAGGGTTCTGGATTACACCACGTAGCATGGATAAGCACAGTAAAACTATTTCTTGTTGTTTGGGCAGAGGAGCAAGCCATCATTTTCATGTATGTAATTTCCATAGGACAATTTGTCCAGCTGAACCAGGTTCACAAACATTATCCATTTTCCGTTAAATCTTCTGGACTTTTATGTGTGTTTCGTGCTTTCTGTGTGTCCAAGCTCGTGTTCAGTGACGGGGTCAAGGGAGGGTTTGTATGTTTGTATTGCATATTAACTTTGTGCTGCACCTTTTCTTTTGATAATTACTTTCCGCCGGACACTGTTGGAGTTGAATGTTATGTCGGGGTTGGTTGGGGTATGATATATATATTGTTTGGAGTCAGTTCATTTCTTTTTTTATCAATATATACTCACTTTATTATTTTATATACAGTTTGTTTTTTGGCTTATTTTTGATTGCAGATTGGGGGAAGTTTCTTTGGAAGAAGTACGGCTTGTCGGGTCTAACGTCCTCAACTTGCCAGGCCACGGGTCTTGGTGGTGTAGCTGCCAGTTTTGAAGAGTGAGTCGGCTGTTACACACAGACAGGCAGAATAAAAAGGGAGGCATAAGCACAGTATTTAACATTGATTATCAGTGGAATAAATGAATATGCCAAAACATTCTAAATCTGAAAATGTAATTTCAGGGAATGATGAGGCTGACTTTCCAGATAAAACTTGTGAACAGTGGTGAGATGGGTTTTCCCTTGAAGAGATTTCACCTACATAATAAAATCATTTACAGATATTTTTTCAGACTAGGAGTGTTGCTAACAGAAAAAAATGGAGCGGGGAAGTCATTTATTGATTATCTATACGAGTCAGAGACTAGACACTGATTTACAGGAAACTTAAGGATTCTGTCCTATATATACAGAATGCATGATGAAAATTCAAATGTAATGGGCTTTCGATAACTAGTCCTTGGTGTGAATTTAAGAACTGAAAATCAAAAATAGTATATTACAAAATCATTCCTGTCACATCTGCAATTCCTGCAAAGGTTCTGACCAGTAGAAAAATATATGTTATTTGCAACATAATGTCAAACATTTGAGCAAACAATTAAAGGTAATGAATTAACGATTTTGTTTATGTGGAGCTTTCACATTTTCCCCACAAGCAGTGAGTTTTCTTTGGGATCACAATTTCCGTCTGCATTCCAAAATGAAGCAAAGGGGTCAGTCCATACATGTCTACCTGTCTAAGCTTTTATAAGTGTCAGGGCTTCCACACATTTCAGCAAAATTGGTATGCAAGCCTAAGCAAATAAGTAAAGTGGATGGAAGTATAGGAAGGTCTTTGGATGAGTGCAGAAAATGATGTCACTTTATCTGTAAGCACAAGCAGGTTCCTCATAAAAACAGAAAGTGTGAATTAGCTTTTGAAGGGTCAGGTCTCCGGCTGTGTTAGAGGGACAGCACAGTTCCACATGTTCTCGTCTGTGGTTCTGTGGCTGCTGGGCATGAGTAGCTGTAATCACCACTGTGGTATTTTCTCTCTTTTAATTAAGAGGATCAGATAGTGCTAGCATGTACAGGGATGCCTGCCCTCTAGCATCCTTAGGAAGCCTGGAACACTTCTGTCACTATTCTAACACTGTCATGCTAGCACTACTACAGAGGTGCCATTTATGATATAGGGCATAGTGGCAATAACCTCCCCAGTCCTGGAGCAAGGCTACCAAAAAGTAATGTTTGTAAAGAAAATGAGTTGAAAAGTCCATACTATCTGCATTTGAAGCTGAATTCATACTGCACTTAAAAGTGATTCAATTATGATTTTTTTGTTTGACTGTTAAAATTAATTTTGTAAACAGCATACTGATAAATATGTGATCTGAGCTGTGCAGCAGCAGTGGTAGTCACTGCGCCACTGTGCTTCAAACAACAAAAGATGCAAACAGAATGTTTACCACAAATAAAATACAACAAACAGTGATAAACTAACAATAAGTAAATAAAATATAGATCACTGCGCTGAAAGATTCGCTATACCATGAATCAGCAGTGTAAGACTGTATTATTCAGTTCTTCAAGACTGTTACATCCAAGAATAAAGAAATGTCTTTTAAAATAGTACTAAATCTCTTGTTTTTATTATTTTATTTGAAGAAAATTCTAACATTGCATTAAATTAAGTCAAACATATACAACAAATGAAGAAGAAAAAATTTATATCAGAAAAATAAAAAAGGAAAGCCAAACAGAATTCAACCCCCATCCAAGAGAAAGAGAGGAGAGCTGATAGTATGTGCACATATAGTTAGAAAGAAAAAAAAAGACAAAGAAAGGAAATGTCCTTATCCCCCTGATATAAATGCTTATTCCAAAAATTGTATTAATTAAATCTTGCCATTTTTAAAAAAAGTTTTGAACAGATCCTTTAAGCGATCATTTCAAATAGTACAGAACATCAGTTACACACTGATTTATAAAAGGTAGGTTGGGATTCTTCCATTTAAACAAGATAAGGCTACATACTCGTAGTGTGGTATAAGCAATTACAATCAATTTGTCCTTCTCCACTTTAAGCCCATTTCTGAAAACACCAAACACAGCTGTGATTGTGACACCCAGGCTGTCTGATAAGCATTCAATGATTTTTGTCCAAGTGATGTTAACTTGGTGTACTCCCAAAACATGTGGCCCAGATTTCAGTGCTTGCAGGTTGGGTCTTGTCCTGGATATATTTTTTACAATTTTAAACAAGATAAATGTGATTTATGAAAGATTTTAAGTTGAACAATTGAATGCTTTGCACATATGGAGTTATAGTGCATGGCTGCCTTACACTCTTTTTCTGAAATATTAAATGAAAGATCCTTTTCCCACTGTATCCAAGGATCTTTTAAAGGAAGAGACTTTGAGACGTTCTTATATTTTGTTGAGATGCTGTCTGAGTCTTCAAAACTGATCAATATTTCTTCTGGAACAGAAATAGGTGGGAAGTGTGGAAAATTGGGTAGTTATATTTGATGGGTAATTGTTCGTAAGATGCACAAATATTATCTATATACAGTTCTCTAAGTGTTTTAACCACAGACGTTTTCCAAACATTAAATACTGTGTAGGTTTGAGAGGGTGGAAAAAGGTGATTATTGTGTAAAGGAGCAACAGATAAAAGCTTCTCTGCCTTGAAGTGTAAACTGCATTTAATCCATTTTTTTAGTGACTGATAGACAATTGGTATATGTACAAGAATTGTGTATTTGCTGCCCAGTAATACAATTGAAAGTTAGGTAGTGCCATGCCACCTTCTGCTTTAGGTCTTTGTAGTGTCATCATTTGAATGTGTGGACATCTCGAATTCCAGATAATTCTAGTTTCTAAGAGTCTAATTTCTTAAAAAAATATTTGTTAATGTATACAGGGATGCTCTGAAATAGAAAAAGCAACTTGGGAAGGATGTTCATCCTGACGGTATTGATTCTGTGAGAGGAGACCATCTGTTCACATCTTGTTTGATTTTTTTCATGCTGATGGCAAAATTGAAAAAGATATTTATATTTACTTGTGGTGTTTAACTCATTATATTTAAACTGTTCTGATAAATGTCCAGTATAAATCTTTTGTTTTTATTATTTCACAGCATGTCCTGTGTTTTCTGATGGGGGTGGGGGGGTTAGGGGTTAGGTCTACCTTAACGCTTGTGTTTAGATCATTGTTGAGTGCATGTATAAATTAGCCATGTGGTGCTGTGTTGCTGCCCACAGGTGATCAGTGTCATATATCCATTGGTAGTACTAGTAATACTGCAAGTTTATGTATTTATTTATTCATTTAATTTTATTTATTTTTAATACATTTGGAATGAAAATCTGTCAGTCTGTCTCAACCATTGCAGCTTTTGGACACATATGGCAATCGAAAAGACAAAGAGTGTGGTTAGAGATGGGAAAAATATTGCATAGCACAAAGCAGTGATATTTTGATTATTGATTATATTTACTTCTCAGTACATTGACTAAGGTGAAATAACTCTATATAACCAACATAATTTTCCACTCTGTAATATTAATCTGTATTTTTATTTCTTTATCATACTGTAAACATTCAGAGGACCTTGAAAAAAAAGAAAAAATAATAATAAATCCCTCTGTGAAAAATGTGTGATATGATGGTATATGAGAAAAGAAAAAGAACAGAAAAATTACAGTGAATAAGCTTAGCATTTACATTTTCTAAAAGTAAATAAACAATCTTAAAGTATGTCCACCCAAATAAACACCTATTCACCTTTTTAAATAAAGGCTCTGCTCATATACGGGAAGAATGTGCAAACTAAATATAATTATTTGCATCATATTGTATATATTTAAATACATGCATATATATTGTGTAAACAGTGTATATTTATACACATTGAATGTAAAATAATAAGCAATAAGGAAAGTGGAATTCAAACAAAAACAAAAATATATTTTTCTATGTCTGTTTGGTATTGTTAAAATGTTAAAATAATGTTTATTGCTGATGTTGAGATCAAAAATAGGGAAACCATCAAATACAAATGTTAGCCTAGTATGAAAGCTCCCTTAATCTGCACTAAAGGATTTATTGAGATTACATTGTCAGTTATTCTAAAAATATCTCTAGTTTCACATACTGTTTTTGCACACTTAATACTGAAGCCAGTCCATCTATGAGTAGGGGGTAATATTTAACTAATGAAAACTGAGGTGTATGTTGATGTTAGCTGCTTCTATCCCATGCTAAATGGTCACAATACACAAGGCCACTATAATTTGTTCTTGCACTTATTTGACTATGGTCCAGCAGCAGTTGTACTGTACATATGTGATTGTCCTGTAGTTCAAAAAAAAGACACTAAAGATTTTTCTGTTATTTACTACCTGGATTGAATGCTTGATTCTAAGTACACTTCTGTAAAATCCTTTGATTATTATAAACATTATCTACATCATGCAGCTTAACTTGCTACATATAAACTCTGGAAGTATACAAAGCTCCTTAAAATTGACTTTAAAGCAATTCTGATTTAATGCTACTAACAGATAACTCTTTTTTTATACATGTACTGTATACATTTGTAACCTTCATCTCCCATAATATATTTTTTATTAATTTACAGTATCTTTGAGTAGATTAAATTATTTTTTATTTCTTATGCAAACAATACTTTTTAATCTTGCAAATTCTAGGTTATTACACTCATGAATGCTTTTTAAAGCTGTTTGCTACGCTGGTAACAGTGAAAGACAATACACAAAATGAACATTTACTGCCAGAAGTTTCTTTTTGCTTTAACTTCTTTATTTTTTAATGAAAAGTTTCAGGAAGTAAAAAATATACTTCTATATTTAGCTATGAAGTATTCATTTTGATTCTAAGAAAATAATTCTCCCTTATTTGTTATTGAAATCTAGGATTTAAACATTAATACATAAATAAAGCACATTACGGTCTGTGTTTTTCATTGTACTTTTCTACGGCAAAGGTTTTGTCCTGTAAATGAGGTGCTTTGATTTTGCAGAAGACTGTGTTTAATAATCAAACAAAATTTTATAAAGACTCTATATAACTATCTATGTATTGTCCAACTCAATAATATTTTACAGTAGAGGATTGCATTCCTGTGGAAATCCTGAAGGGCCCGATTCAAAGTTTTGTGCTGCAGTACTAAAAGGAAGAGTTGTGAGCGAAAGCAGGTGATTAGAATTTATTCATGGTTTATTTGAAGGGTTCAGAAGCACACCAAGAGAATGTAGATGTACCTCTGAGAAAACTATTTCTTGAAAAGTAAAAAAGTAAACTATAATCAATATTATAATGAATACTGTTTTACTGTAAAAGCACATTAATTTGGATAGAAAGAAAAAGAAAACATGTATGCATCTGTGATGCAGTGATGTCTAATGTTTATTTTTGTTTTTTACTGAATTTTCAAATAAATTATTATATACATTGGGCTGTATTTGCATAGCAGCGTGTAAAGGCTGTTGCACAAAAGTGATTACTGGATGGCTGGAGCATTGTGTTTTCCTACCCTTGTAAATTTTGATTTTTGAAGAATGAATGAATTTCCTTTTGGAGAATCATAAAGTAAGGACACACTTAAGTACATATATACTGTAAGCAATATCTATCTAATTACTTATATTATTGCTTTTAATAGCCTAATTAAAAATGTGTACATAGGAGCTAACCATTTTCTGGTTGTACTCCTATCACTAGGGGGCTACAAGTAGCTAAAGCTTTATCCTGGCAGCATCAGGAGTACGCAAGACAGAATGTCAGATGAGACAGAGAAACAACAGACTGGTGGCTGAAGGCCTTTTAAGTACAACAAGATGCTCAAAGCTGCATGGATACAAGCAGCCACAAGTGGGAGGTTCTGGACTGAAAAATCCACCAACCATCACAAAAATACAGACCTCTTGTCCACAGGCTGAATGAATCTAGAAATGGATGGTGAGTGGATTAAAGGCTTAAGTTGCAACAGAACAAGGGAGGCCAAAGTTCAAAAACAGATAAACACGGGAGGTGATTGCTTTGTCACATTTGGAAGTTAGCAAAATCATGATAGGGTATGCTGCAGTACCTGATAGACAGAGTTCAATACATGTGTAGGTACACCAAATGGGGGCTGCATGTTTTGCTCTATTCAGTTGCTACTCTGTGTGTTTACTGTGGTCATTCTTGTCTTGTATGTTCTACATTTAATAAATAATAATAAATAAATAATCTGATCTGTGGCATTGTCATGCTGGAAAAATGTCACTACAGTAAAAATTTTTTTTGTGATAATAAAGTTATGACTGCAGTGCATTTTCCTTTCCTGATTATTCAAGTAAGCTACAAAGAGCATGGTAAGTTCTTTCTGCAAGTAAATCTAAAACCACACAACAACCGTGCCTCTAAACAGATAAAAGGAAAACAATTATATAAAGTTGTTAAATAAAGGTGCAAACTAACCTCAGAGTAAGAAATCTGATGAATGGGAAAACAAACACCAACAGCGAAACTCCAAGAACAAGACTGGAAAGCATTCCCATAACAAAATCATAAATGGAAACAATAACACTTTTTAATTTGGTTACAGTAAAATAGTATAGCCAGAACTTACGTGACCAAAACAAAAACACAATGCAGCGCTTAAGAAACTTTATTAATAAGAACAATTACCAATTTTTCAAGGCCAATAACAAACGAAACATTTGGAAGATATTTCACCATTTATAGTCAAAATAATTCAAGGTATAATTTTATGCAAATTTATTATCATTGCTAAGCCATAAGAAGAAAAAGACAATAGACTACTCATATGTATGTTTATCATTGGTTTGTAATGCGAGGAGCATCTGAGTCATTTTGGTAGTACTGTGACGTCTTCAGCCAACAGTATTTTCATTAATTAATATGAATCAAATTAGCATGTAACTGTGTTCTCTTTTTTACTTAATCTAAACATTATTCTGATAAACATGTTTATAAAGTAAGCTTTACATTCAAACAGCGTTCCCGACATTTGTACATTTTCTGTGAAATATATTTACATATGCTTATATAGCAGACACTTTAACCCAAAGCATAATGAAGTCAAATGAACTATTACGACATCTATAAATTATTTATGAATATACATCAGATTTACTATATGTACAGTATCATGCATAGTTTGTGTCATGGGCTGCCCAAGAGGATGTATTTGACCTATTGATAAATTATAGCTTAGAGAAAGTGCTGTTTTCCATATGGAATATTTTTTTAACTCTTTTCCAGAATCAGCCTTGTCCAAATTGCAATTACTGTACATCTGCTACACATTGTTAGCCACACTAAAAATGATGCATAACATTTTACATAATCTTTATATGCTTTAAATCTCAAATACTAAAATATCCCTCTTTGGCCCAATACAACTAGAGCTTTTTATCATAAAATAATAATCTTGCTCCTCGTCTTAGCTTCATGGCAATGCTAAGTAAATGTTGCATTGCATTCTTACTTGTCATAAAAGCATGGCAAAGAATATCTGTTGCACTAAATCCTTGCCATCCAGGGCCTCTAAACAATTTCAAACCACACTACTGCCATACATTACTAATTAAGCCTACCTCAGTTCTAAAATTAAAAGTTGAGTATAATGTGCACATCTGATTATCAGGATAAACTGAAATACAGGGAATAAGATTGCTTTAGTACATTTTAAAGGGGAAATAAGACAATCAGTCTCAAGGTAAATTGTAGTATCTATACTACTGCTGTATTGAGATATGCTTATGGGACATAAACAGACAAGGGTAGGAAAGCTTCACAACACAAAATGAGTACATTCAGCAATTACCAAAAAACTAATGAAAACCACATATACAGAAATGATCTTTTATAATTTCAAGATTAATTCTGTTTTTTTCTAAAATACAATGGCAGGGAAAATTTGAAATAAACTGATAATAAATGTTTTTTATTAAACATCAATAGCTGTTAATACCTATGGGACCATTAACCAGGTAACACAAAGGAATGCCTCCAAAATACCTCCAGTGAAACCAGTGAGGGTATTGCTGTATTCTTCAATAAAAAAAAATAATGATATTAGAAATAATATAGTATATCTCCCCAACACTGCAGATCCTCCTGATTCCCAGTACTCCGTTAAAAACAAATTAAAATCTTTTACCAGGATAGATTTATCTGATTTACATAAAATAATTTCTCAACTGAGACCCTCCACCTGCGTCCCTGACCCAATACCAACAAGTTTCAAAGAAGTATCAGGCGTGCTAATTGATAATATTCTTGACATTGTAATCTCGTCATTAGATACAGGGGTCTTCCCAGACTGTCTTAAGACTGCTGTAGCTAAACCCCTACTCAAGAAAAATAATCTTGACCCCTCTGCTTTTGAAAATTTTAGACCCATTTCTAACCTGCCTTTCTTAAGTAAAATTTTAGAGAAGGCAGTCATTATGCAGTTAAATAGCCATCTCAATAAACATGCTATTCTTGATAAATTTCAGTCAGGTTTTAGAACAAATCACAGCACAGAAACTACACTCGTTAAAGTAGTAAATGACATGCGGGTAAATGCAGACAGAGGCCATTTATCTGTTCTCATCCTCTTAGATCTGAGTGCCGTATTTGACACCATTGATCACAACATTCTTAGAAATCGCCTTAGTCAATGGGTGGGCCTCTCTGGCAGTGTCTTAAATTGGTTTGAATCCTACCTGGCAGGTAGAAAATTCTTTGTTAGTTGTGGTAATTACAACTCAAAGGCACATGATATCCTATATGGTGTTCCACAAGGCTCTATCCTGAGTCCGCTGCTCTTCTCAATCTACATGCTTCCATTAGGTCAGATTATCTTGGGGCACAACGTGAGATACCACAGCTATGCCGATGACACACAGCTGTATGTATCAATAGCACCTGATGACCCAAACGCTGTTAATTCACTAACATGATGTCTTACTTGTGTTTCTAATTGGATGAATAGTATTTTTCTCAAGTTAAATAAAGAGAAAACAGAAATTTTAGTGATAATGGAGAAAATTAGATTATTAGAAATAAACTTGATGCATTAGGATTAAAAGTCAAGACAGAGGTAAAGAACTTAGGGGTAACTGTTGACTGTAACCTAAATTTTAAATTGCATATTAATCAGACCACTAGGACAGCATTTTTTCACTTAAGAATCATAGCAAAAGTTAGACCTCTTATATCATTGAAAGCTGCTGAGAAATTAGTTCACGCTTTTGTTTTCAGTCGTCTAGATTACTGTAACGCACTCCTCTCAGGACTACCCAAAAAAAACATAAATCGTTTGCAACTAGTGCAAAATGCAGCTGCTAGAATCCTAAATAGGAAAAGAAAATCTGAGCACATTTCTCCAGTTTTGATGTCACTACACTGGTTACCTGTGTCATTCAGAATTGATTTTAAAATACTGCTTATGGTTTACAAAGCCTTACATAATCTCGCTCCGTCTTACAGTATATATATCGGAATGTCTGACACCTTATATTCTAAATTGTAACCTTAGATGCCTCAAATGAGTGTCTGCTTAGAATTCCAAGAGCAAAACTTAAAAGAAGTAGTGAGGCAACCTTCTGCTGTTATGCACCTAAAATCTGGAATAGCCTGCCAATAGGAATTCGCCAGGCTGATACGGTGGAGCACTTTAAAAAACTGCTAAAAACACATTACTTTAACATGGCTTTCTGATAACTTCACCTTTATCTAACCCTGATACTCTGTATATTCAATTCATTATAATAACTATTCATGGTGGCTCTAAAATCCGTACTGACACCTACTCTCTCTTCTGTTTCTTTTCCTGGTATTCTGTGGCAGCGATCTGCGCCATCACCACATAATCAAAGCACCGTGATGTTCCTACATTGATGGATTAAAAGCCAGAAGTCTGCATGACCATCATCATCAAGTCCTTCCAAGAGAACCCTAAATACAAAGAGGACTGTTTCATTTATGTTAGGTAGAATGCCCAGAGGGGACTGGGCGGTCCCGTGGCCTGGAACCACTGCAGATTTTATTTTTTCTCTCCAGCCGTCTGGAGTTTTTTTTTGTTTTGTTTTTTTATGTCCTCCCTGGCCATTGGACCTTACTCTTATTCTATGTTAATTAGAGTTGTCTTATTCTAATTCTTACTTTGTCTTTTATTTCTCTTTTCTTCATCATGTAAAGCACTTTGAGCTACATTATTTGTATGAAAATGTGCTGTATAAATAAATGTTGCTGTTATTCTTATGAATCTTGACTTAAATTTCTGCTGGGTTTTTCTGATTGTAACCGAGTCCACCTTATTCTTACAAATAAAACCGCTTCTTAAAGTCAAAAGCCATTATTTAAACAAATCAAAGTTTGCAATAAAGACCCTATTGCATGCTTGTATAGCTGTTTTGAATGTACATGTTTAAAAAAAATCCATCGCTGATATTGACAGTGAAAGACACCATAAACAGTTCTATACAATTCTGAGAGGCTGCCATAATTAAATCTAACTAAATCAGTCAAAATATATTACAAAAACAAGATGTGGATTACTATCAGGAAGCAGTGAAACATGCAATCATAATGAAAATATTAAGCATAAGGACAGGTCTAAGAATCAACTGTGTATTGACAATTTGCGTTCATTATGGAATGATATGAAGACGATGGCTAGCATTCATAGCAAAATCAACAATCAAGTGTAAGTGGCAGGTGTTAAATATGATCAACTGACTCAAAATTTTACTAAATACTGTTTAAAGTTTGAGACTTAAGATTTTGTTTCAGTAATTATCTTTAAAAGACCAAGAAAAAATGCCCTTTTAAAGACATATCTGAAGCAGTGCTTGCCAAACTTTATCCAAGGTGACCTGCTGAAGGACTTTTAAAAAGCATTTGAAAAAAAGCATTAAAAATGCATTTTTAAACTTCCATGCTTTTTAAGGTTACTTTGAAACAAAACCAACCTTATAGAAAACAAAACACTTTCAGAAAACTATGCACATCAGGCCTGCAACTAAGTCTTTGCAGTTTATGGATAATTTATTTTGAATGCTTATTTTGAATAATTTCTAGTAAAACTGACAGGATTCTGCTTGTTAAGCACAACCCTTCAAATACTTGTACCCTACTCTCTTCACTTAGATATAAAGTTATACTAAAAACAGATTTTTACATATTTCCCCGGAACCTGAAAATTACTGTTCATGTCCTAACTTACTACTGCTTTATGCAACAACTTTTAAGCAGCAATTGAAACAAGCAAACATTTTCTTGTTATTCTTTCCCACTAAAGACAATGAAAAACAATTTCATTTTTTGTTCTCTTTGTACTATTGTACCTTTAATGTCATAATTTTAATAATACTTAGACATGAAAAATAAACATAAAAGTTGCCTGTATTACAATTTTGCTATAAATATAAAGGAGGAAAAAAAAAGTTTAGTCTCATGTGTTATTTCTTGACCTTCTGCTCCTGCCCACAGCACTTAACTTGCATCCAGTACTGCAAAGTATCAATCTGTCACCCACCAGCTGTTTTTTATTTTTAACTTTTTTGAAAAAGTCAAAACCCTGCGGGCTCCGGTAGGAGACCAATGGACTGAACTTGCCAGTAGCTGGTCGCTATAAAGCCCAGACAGGATGTGTCTGCAAACTGGAGCCCACCTACCATAACATGAACGCGGCAGTCCACCTGAAGGAGAAATCACCATTTTTTATTGTTTTTGGAAAAACTTCACTTATACCAATATCACCTAGGTAATCCAACCCTTAATGATTTTTGTGGTCTCTTTATTACAGTATATAATGTGAATTTTGAGTGAACCTTGAACAAACCACAACATTACCGTCTTTCTCTTCTCTCTCCATATCCAACATTTCCAACCACTCCTCTAGTCATCCCACTACCCGTCAAATTGACCCCATTCCCTCACAATTCTCTAGGCTCTCTCACTCAATTCCGCAATTACACATTTTGTCAACTACTAACTTAGCACAGACACATTCCCTACATTATTCAAACAGTCCCTAATAATTCTTCTCAAGAAGCCCACTTTTGACCCATCTCAAGTAAATAATTACATACTAGACTCTCTTCTTTTATCCATCCATTATCCAACCCGCTATATCCTAACTACAGGGTCACGGGGGTCTGTGGGAGCCAATCTCAGCCAACACAGGGCGCAAGGCAGGAAACAAACCCCGGGCAGGGCGCCTGCCCATCGCAGGGCGTGCACACATACACACACTAGGGACAAGTTAGAATCGCCAATGCACCTAACCTGAATGTGTTTGGACTGTGGGAGAAAACCGGAGTACCTGGAGGAAACCCATGCAGACACGGGGAGAACATGCAAACTCCACACAGGGAGGATGCGGGAAGCAATCCCAGGTCTCCTAACTGCGAAGCAGCAGCGCTACCCACTGCGCCACCGTGTCGCCCTCTCTTCTCTTATTTCTGTCTAAAATATTGGAATGTGCTATATCTAATCCTGTCTCTTCCTTGTTTTCTACAGAACAGACTGCTCAGTCCTATTCAGTTGGGCTTCAACAAGGGCCATTTCAACAAGATGGCTCTACTTACATTGTCAACGCATTAAATCAGGCTACAGGTACATTTGTCCTCATCCTGCTAGATCTCTCCTGTACCTATGATATAGTCAACAACCAGATCCTCCATGCCACACACTCTGACCTTGGCATCACTAGGGTTGACCTAAGGTGGTTTGGCTCCTAGCTTTTGGGCAGATCCTACCATGTGTCCTGGCATGGAAAGATGTCAAGGGTGCTCCAGACATGCATGAGGGTGCAGGGCAATCTCATCTTTTCCCTATATACTTATCACTGGGCCCTATTATCCATTTCCATGGCTTCTCTTATCAGTGCTATGCTAATTGTACCTAACTGTCATTCCCTCCAGGGGATTACATGGTATCAGCTAGAACCTCTGCATGTCTCACTGATATTGCAACCTGGATGATGGAATACCATCTCCAGCTCAACATGGCAAAGAAGGACTTTCTAGTTATTCCAGATCATCCATCAGGTCAGTAAACATCTCTATTCAGCTTGTATTATCAGTAACTCCCACAGTATGCATCCTTGAGGTGGTGACCATGTTGCTGTGGTTTCTCAGTCTTGCAGATTTACCCTATACAACATCCACAAAATTAAACCATATCTGACAGAGTAGGGGACTGGGGAATCCATTCCAGGGCTCCCAATTACCGGGAGCCCAGGATTCCTGGACATTTTTCATTCCTGCGTTCCCAGGAATGAAACTGCTATAATTCCTGGGAAAACGAGAATGGCCAAGCTTGCATATATAGCGTGTAAAAGTGTAAAAATCAATCAAGAAATAACAGAGTTATAGTTGAAAATAATTAAGTGGCACGGTTTTTTGGCCCACGGTGTAGTGTATTGCTCATTAATTCATTCAACAACAGACCAGCAGCAGTCAGTCTCCCGGATGACTGAGCACGGTGGGCTGGGAGGAGTCCGCACTCTGCAGCTCACGAATGCCATTACGGGGCAGACTTCATTGACATCTTTGGCACGTGCTGTTGACTGTACAGGCTGGAGTCAACATTCCAACTGGAGCAGAGCTCGGGTCCAGTCGGCAGTTGGACCATCAGTTGTTTGTGTTGAAAGCCTCATAGAAATGGCCAAGTTTGTCGAGTTTAAAAACAACAGAGTTTGGCAGCATTTTTTGCGCGAAAAGCTAGGCCAGTCGGCCGAGTTTAAACTGTGTAAAACTATTTTGAAAACAGCTGGTGGCTCGACAAAGGGATTACATGAGCATCTGAGAAGAGTTCATCAAATAACTGTTATGAAACGAAAACCAGATGATGATGATAATACACCAATGACGTCCAAATGCATAGCAGTGGGGCCAATGACGAAATATCTGCAGAACAAACGAACGAAAGTACATTGCAGGCAGTATTAGCACAAATGACGGCTCGAGAAGGACTTCCGTTCCGAATATTTGTTTTATCAGCTGATTTATGCAAAACACTGTCCACACTTGGCTTCGGAAATTTGCCGAATTCTGCTGAAACTTTGAAGCGTCTGGTAATGGATCATGGTCAAACGATCCGATTGCTGGTAACAGAAGAGATGGCTAACAAGAAGAAGCAGGGTCAGCACTTTAGTATAACGTTTGATGAATGGACTAGAAACTAGAAATCAACGATATATGAATGTGAATGTCCATGAACAAGTTCCGAAGTATTGGAACCTTGGATTAATCAGAGTTTATGGCTCGATGCCGGCGGAGAAGTGCATTGACTTACTGCAGAGTAAACTGGCAGAATTTCAGCTCAGTCTTACCAGTGACGTAGTAGGCATCTGTACAGACGGTGCCAGTGTCATGACAAAGGTCGGAAGACTACTGGAAGTTGAGCATCAATTATGTTATGCGCACTGTATCCAACTGGCAGTGCTAAATGTGCTGTATCGCCGCAGCGGTCGTGCTGCGCCTACTACTACTGCTACAGCCGAGCCTGAGCCGTCTCATTGCAACACTGACAACAGCGACAATGATGAGGATGATATACAGTGGAACCTCGGTTCACGACCATAATTTGTTCCAAAACTCTGGTCGTAAACCGATTTGGTCGTGAACCGAAGCAATTTCCACCATAGGATTGTATGTAAATACAATTAATCCGTTCTAGACCGTATGAACTGTATGTAAATATATATTTTTTTAGTTTTTAAGCACAAATATAGTTAATTATACCATAGAGTGCACAGCGTAATAGTAAACTAAATGTAAAAACATTGAAATACACTGAGAAAACCTTGAACAACAGAGAAAACTAACACTGCAATAGTTTGCGCTATAGTGCTAGGAACCGCTCGCTAGAAACACTTTTTTTTAATGAGTTTTAAACACAGGGAAAAAAATGAACATTTTAAAAATCCGTAATTTAATAAACCACCAAGAAAAGTAACATTGCCACAATGCACACTATGAACCGATTGCTGTAAACAGAACTGAAAACAGAAACAAGCCTTTTCTACCTTATGCGTCCAGCCCTCCCTCTCTCGCTCGCTCTCTCTCTCTTTCGTGTATGCGTGTGTCTCTTTCGTGAGCCTGGAGCACCTGTGTGTGTGCCTCTGTCTCGTGTGTGCCTCTTTCTTGCGTGCGCGCGCGCGTGTGTGTGTGTGTGTGTGCGCCTCTGTCTCTCTTGCTCGCTCACTGCACAGAAAATGCACAGGGAGAGACTGAACATGTACAAACCGAAAGGGAAACTGGCTTGTTCGTATACCGAGTGTGTAGTCGTGAACCGAGGCAAAAGTTTGGCGAACTTTTTGGTCGTAAACCAATTTGTATGTGTACCGAGACGTTCATGAACCAAGGTTCCACTGTACTTGAAAGTCATGATGGTGAACAAGGTCTAGAAGTTGTTGATGACAGCTACAATGTTCTTGTGGAATTGTCAGATGAATTATATGACGATGTTGTTAACAAGGTTCGTAAAGTCATCAAGATTTTTAGACGATCACCAACAAAGAATGATAGCATACTTCAGCCGTATTTGAAGAGTAAATTCGGCAAAGAAATCAGTCTTCTGCTAGACTGCAGGACAAGGTGGAACAGTCTGGTTGATACGTTGAGCAGATTTCTGCAATTACGGGGTCCAATACAGAAGGCACTGATTGATCTGGGGCAACAGTTACACTTAACAGACGCAGACTTCACAGTTATCAGTGAAATGGTGTCCTGTTTGGAACCGTTGAAACTTGTAGTTAATGCAATGTGCAGGCATGAAACAAATCTGATCAGCGCAGAAGCGGCTCTGAAGTTCTGCATTGTTCAGCTACAGAAGCAGGACTCAGAACTTGCAAAGACTCTGGCAGATGTTGTTGAGTCTAGAATAAATGACAGACGAGGATTACATGCAGCTGTTCTCCAGTATCTGCATACAGCTTCTGCACGAAAGACGGCTACTACAGACATGTTCTCGGTACCATCTAATGACATCATCCAAAAATTCGTTCATCGTCTGGTAACATGACTTGAACAGACTGACAGCAGTAGTTCGGCTGCAACATCCAAAAAACTGGAAGAAGGTGGCGCCATTGCTGCAGCTTGCACTTCATCAGACAAGAGCTTTGAACAGCAACTTGAAATTGCAATGCGTCAGTCTGTTGCATCCGCATTATCTGTGCCAAGAAACTTGCCATCACAGAATGATGACAAGAAACTGGATGCATCAGTAAAAGCTGAAATGGCGGTGTTTCAAAGCAACGGCAAGCGCGGGCGTTGTTTAGAACAAGTCTACCAATAGACTTGTGCCGCCTACTTCAGTAGAGGCAGAGCGTGCTTTCTCAGTGGCTGGCATACTCTGCACGAAGGTTTGCTCTCGCTTGGACGACCACACTCTGGACACGTTGTGCTTTCTACGCACTTATTACCGCAACTAAAGATACATGTACTTGTATGACAGCATGAACTGCTTGTAGTTAAGATTAGTCTGTTATTTGTGTCAACATATGGCAGTAGTTTTATTAAAAATAAGTGTCGTTCTAAAACCATTCACATGTGAGATGCCCGTGCACTGTGTCATCCCCGGGAGCCCGGGATTCCCAGGAATGAAATGCGGGATTCCCGAATTCCCAGGAATGGATAAACCCGTCCGGGAATGGATTCCCTATATGTGACACATCTCCTGGTCCAGCCCTTGCTCTTGTCACATCTGGACTTCCTAAACTATCTGCTAGAAGGAGTACTGGCAAGTGTCACCAAGCCACTGACTATGATTTAAAATTAACAACCATGTCTGGTGCTCAATCTGCTGAAGAGGGCACAAGTCACTCTCTTCTTTAAATCACTACATTGGCTTCCTGTAGCAGCACATATTACACAGTAAGTTCAAATCCTGTAGTCAATGGGTCAGCACCTATAATATACTTTATATGTGTGTGTGTGTGGGTGTGGGTGTGTGTGTGCATGTGTGTGTGGAGGCACTTGTGATGTCCTATGTTCCTTCTTGACCACTCAGATGTGTTAATGAATGGTGTCTGTGATGCAAACTCTGTGAGGTGTCAAATCTTGGTCCATAATCTTTTCATATGTAGTTCCTAGCTGGTAAAACGAACTGCCCACCTCCATTCTGAATTCTGACTACCTGCGTTTGTAGACTCTCTTGTTGGGTGAAATTTTGTCAAACTGATATTACTGTTATATTTTTTATTATCTAGGAATGGTAACTAGCTTGAATTTTTGTTCTGAGCTCATCACTTGCGTTGGTCAATTTTATATCCCTGTCCTGTAACACTTGTTCCCAAACACTCCCACAAGTTGACCTTAATGAATTACGTTGACCTTTTTTCTAAGTTGCTTTGGATAAAAGTATCTTTACCTAGTGTGAAATAGAAAAATACAGATACCGAAGTATGAGATTGGAAAATAGGAATTAATGATCAGAACTGAAGTGCATGCTAAGCAAAATGTCTATAGTGCAAGTGCAAATACAACTTCCTGTTTTTCCCTATAGACAAAAAACCACAAGTGACCAACTGATGAACTCTAAAATTAACTGATGAACTTTAAAAATGTTGATCCAAGTAAATTGTTGTAAAGATGTAATGTCTCGAAAATTCTTGTGCAACTAAAGTCATAAGACAAAGCTTTGCCCTATAAAAGATTTAGGACACCGACTTCTCGGGGCAGATGAAGGGCAGGCGTCCTAGGACTGTGCTTCTCTGTCATTCTTACCTTTGCCTGGTGTGTAATAATAAATTATTTTTTACTAACTTTAATTATATCTCTCTGTCTTCAGTCACAAGGAAATGACACTAGAGAAAAAGTGTCCACAGTTTTTTGGCGCCCGAACGTGGGGCAGGAGATGGCCGGCTGACTCCTTGAGCGGGAAGACCTCAGCGATCTGTCTTCTTGAAGCAGACTGCCGCTACAGTGTACACCGGCAGCAGTGTAAGCAGCTCCGATAAAAGTTAGGACTGCCCTGTTCTGAGATGGCTTCTGCGTGAGGAGTCCCCGGTCTCCTCCTGGTTCAACCACGGTGACTGAGAAGGATTTCCTGACAGAGCTAATTAACACCCAGGCTGGGGTAAGTACCATCGGGGGATTCCCGGGATATAAGGGAAGACGTAACAGGTTTGCTGGTATTGCCCTTGAAACTAGAAGTGACTGAAAGTATAAAATTACTCTAACTGGGAGTTAGGAGTAGGTATAAAATTACTTTAACCAGAAGTCACTGGCTGTTAGGGAAAGAAAAGAAAGTGGTGCTTGCTGAAAAAATTATAGAAGGGAATCAGATTTTAGGACTAGGTGCGTGGCACACCTTAAAGAGAGCCTAAAAGATTCAGTCGACGAGCAAGGCTGAGGATAAGATATAAATGTTAACAGTTTAAATGGTTAAAGTAGGGGAAAGAAATTAAAAGTACGTACTGAATAAAAAAAAAAAAAATTGCTTCCTGGGCGCATAAGAAAAGAAATTATTGCGAGAGGGAAGCAGAAAATTAGTGATGGGGACACATAGCAGCAAACCTGTTAAACAAAATAGGGAGGGATCAAAATCATTAATGTCAGAAGGACTGTTTTCGGAGGATCACCAGACGTCTAGAAAAAATAGGTCTCCAAGAAAGTTAATCGAGAAAAAGACAGGTTTAGATTTTAAGAAGGCATGAAAAAAGTGGAACAGGCAGAGCGGAGGGAGATGGCCACTGGAAGGAGCTGGAGACATGAATGAAGTACAGGAAATTAGAAAAATATTATGTAGAAATGCACAAGGATGTTGTATGTAGAAATGTACGAGGATGTTGTAACAAAGGTCCGTGTTATGTATGACAGATGGGAGTTGGTTATTAAAAATCATAATTTAAAGGTAGTACAGAAATGAATTATTGGCTGCAGAAAGTTAAAACTAGAAGGAA
>JANRMT010062837.1:37571327-37632213 GCA_026402145.1 Polypterus bichir lapradei | reverse complement strand
CCAGGGTCCCTGCTCATCTGCGTGAACGTGCATTAGGCATGCTGCAGGGAGGCATGAGGACTGCTGATGTGGCTAGGGCAATAAATTGCCATGTCCACACTGTGAGACGCCTAAGACAGCGCTACAGGGAGACAGGAAGGACAGCTGATCATCCTCACAGTGGAAGACCACGTGTAACAACACCTGCACAGGATCGGTACATCCGAATATCACACCTGCGTGACAGGTACAGGATGGCCACAACAACTTCCCGAGTCACACCAGGAACACACAATCCCTCCATCAGTGCTCAGACTGTCCGCAATAGGCTGAGAGAGGCTGGACTGAGGGCTTGCAGGCCTGTTGTAAGGCAGGTCCTTACCAGACATCACCAGCAACAACGCCGCCTATGGGCACAAACCCACCTTCGCTGGACCAGACAGGAGTGGCAAAAAGTGCATGAGTTTCTGCATGACAGCAATGTCAGTGTTCTGCCATGGCCAGCGAAGAGCCCAGATCTCAATCCCATTGAGCACGTCTGGGACCTGTTGGATCGCAGGGTGAGGGCTAGGGCCATTCCCCCCAGAAATGTCCAAGAACTTGCAGGTGCCTTGGTGGAAGAGTGGGGTAACATCTCACAGCAAGAACTGACAAATCTGGTCCAGTCCATGAGGAGGAGATGCACTGCTGTACTTCAAGCAGCTGGTGGCCACACCAGATACTGACTGGTACTTTTGATTTTGAGCCTCCTTTCATTCAGGGACACATTGTGAAACATTTTTAGTTTATGTCTTATGGTGTTGACTCTTTTAGTGTTCATACAAATATTTACACATTAAGTCTACTGAAAGTTGAAAGTTAGGGGACGTTTCTTTTTTTGCTGAGTATATATATATATATGACAGCAACACTCATCACTCACAACAGTGACAAAACAATTACATTGACAATCATGTTACGTTATTTTCAAAATGTTTCCTTTTCTTTTTCATTACTTCTTTAACACACTACTTCTCCGCTGCGAAGCACGGGTATTTTGCTAGTATAGTAATATACCGTATATGCTCCAATAAACGCAGATTCTCTTATTGTCACCGGTCTCTAATAAGCGCCGGGCTTCAGAGAGGACGTGGCCAAATAGTAGCCGGTCTCTAAAAGTAGCCGGGTCTTTGATATTTGCCTACTAGTGTACATTGTATGTGTCTGTATCTTTGCGTGTGTAATACATGTGCATGTCAGCACGTTGCATATATAAAGAAATACGGATATACCGGTTTCTAAAACTGCTTCATTTTCGTGCTAGGTTGACCAAAATATCGACAAACCTGGAAGATGAGGAAGATGATAGTGAACTGGACAACAACGAAGCCTTCATTGCAGATTCGGACGACGAATAGCAGCGAAAGGTACAGAAAGACATTGCCATTTATCTTTAACAGTCTTATGCAGCATGTGAAATTCAAATAAAGTAGCTGTTTGTAATATTAGCCAATATTTTTGTGTACCTACATGTACCGACACGCGCAAAAAAAATATTGTGCTCTGAAAGTTTTTTTTTTAAATAATGGCCGGTCTCTAATAGCAGCCGGTCTCTATTAACCACCGGGAGCCAAGGCTAGTTTTGCAAATAAACGCTGGGGGCCACTATTGGAGCATATACGGTAGATTCTAAATAAACAAAGTGCCATTCTTTCCAATCAATTTCAATAAGGCACACTACTGACATGTTGCTGCCATCTAGCGGATATTTAGTGCTATTAATTTAATATTATTTCACCTGATCATCATACTGAGACAAAAAAAATAATTGCTCTAAAAGTTAAGGTGATTTAATTATTTAAATAATTTTATTCTTTTAATAAATTGTTTATGGATGAAGAATTTAATGCATCAACATTTCCAAAATATCACATACAAGGTACACCTAAAGATTTTTACATTTAATTTTTAAAATCAGAAAAATGTAGCAAAAAAAAAAACAATAAAACTTGCAAACAGACACATATGTAATAATTTAAAAACACAAAATGAAAATAAAACTTTATCTTAGAAATAGTTAAACTTTCGGTATTTTTGCATCCTCAGTTTCTCAAGTTATTTGCAGTTCAACAGTACCCTCCCACCTGTTTTTGAATTTTAAATGACAATTTAGAGCAAAGTCATTTCATTGACATTTAAGTTTGCTCTAGCTAGAGGCTCTTATTGTACACAAAAGTCTATCAGTTTAATAAAAATCCTACCTCACCCACCCACACATGCACTGGCAATAGTGGAGCACAATAAACACAAAATTCTGAATGAGCTAGGAGCAATATAGTGAGACAACTCTTGAAAAAGCAGTCCATATTTAACCATGATTTCAATGAAGTCAGACTTTTGCTGAAAAAAGTAACCTTGAATTTTAAGAAAGAGGCAAGCTCTCTGTATAGTTAATCTCTCATAATATAAGCACTCTGACCAGGACTACATGACAGCATCTTTCATGCAAATCTAAAAGCCTTTTTACCCTGGCCAGCAGGGACCCATCCTCTATCCAAACAAATCTATGGTATTTCAATAAACAAAAAAGTTTGCTTTTGTACTTGTAAATATTCTAATGCCTCTACAGATGAAACTTTGATTAGAAATGCAATACATTTCTTGTGAGAGCTCTGGGTTAAGCAACTATATTGAAGATGTGATGCCAATTTTTTCCTTTTGAGTTTATTTAAATAGAGCAAACAATATTATATAGAAAAATGCTTGTCTTTATACCAATAAAAATTGTACGCATATGGAAAAGTACAATATTTACATTCATAAAATCCGCCCTGCCTTGTATAAACAGCACAGACTGGTGGTGGTGGTAAGGTAGTGGTGTGAGGAATGTTGTTTTGGCACTCATTAAGCCTTTTAATATCAGCTCAGTTCATCTGAATATAACGGAATGTCTAAGCATGGTTGTTGACCACTTGCATTCCTTTAGGGCAACAATCTACTTATTTCAATTGGCCACTTCTAGCAGGATACTCTACCCTGTTACAAAGCATGCATCTTCTCCAGCTGGTTCCATAAATTTGATGGTGACATCAGTTAGCTCCAGTGGTCTCACAGTTCCCAGGTCTCATTCCAATAGACAGCCTTCGGGAGTAATCTTGGATGAGAGGTTTGTAGTATGAATGTGTGAACAAAATATCTGCAGAAAGTGCGATGCTACCAACTTAGCTTGGACCCAAACCAGCCAAGACTGCTTTCTGAATGCTTTCTGAGTCTGTTTCTCAGTCACTCTTGACAGTGATGTCATTCAACCTTCTTCTGATGCAAGGAATCTTGGTGTCAGTTTTGATTCCTCTAGTTCTTATTCTTCCCACATAAACCACACTAACACTAGAATTACCAGAGTCTACAAAAAAAACTTGTAGATCCAGCCCACCTTAAAACCGTTCGTACCTTTCCGCCAGCATCCTTTGTCATGTAAATGTGCCGATAAAGACAAGCTGCAAGCAGCCGGCTATTCCATCGAACTCGGGTCTCTAAGGCAGAAGGCAAGCCTGCTTCGCTCTGAGTCAGCAAATCTTACCGCTAAGCCACAAAAGCTGTTGTATTCTTCTTGAACCTTTTGTGAAACTGTTCATTTGATGTTTGGACTTCATGCTTCACACATTCTATAGTTTATGCCTACATTTTGTAACATTTATTACTAAAATATGAAAAAGTTTCTGTTTTAACAATGTGTTTACACAGATTACTGTAGAAACGGAACACACATGAAATGCGTGTGTTCCACATAACGATCTATTATTTCCACTGTAAAACTCCACTTCACTCCCAGATAATCAATCAAGGCATGAGCTGGGAGAAGTTCGTGCACGTTCTAAGTCGGTGAGGGGGTGGAATAGCTGGCTGCTTGCAGCTTGTCTTGATCGGCACATTTACACAACAAAGGACGCTGGTGGAGAGGTGTGATGGGATTTAAGGTGGGCCGGATCTACGAGTTTTTTCATAGGTTTTGGTAATTCTAGTGTTAAGAAATGTTCTTACTTTCACCTCCACAACATATCCCATGTTCTCTCATTCCTCTCCTTTTCTAATGCTGAGAAACTTGTCTGTGTTTTTATCACATCCAGCGCTGATTATTGTAACTCCTTACAGGCAGGTGCCACTTCTAATCTTGCATCATAGCTCCAGTTGATTCAAAACTCTGCTGCTAGAGTCCTAACACGGACCAGCAACAGCGAGCATATAATTCTCTTCCTTCTTCGCCTTCACTGGCTCCCTGTGTCTTACAGGACTGAATGCAAAATTTTATTAATAGCCTACAAAACTTTAAATGGCCTTGCGCTGGACTAGATAAGTGACCTTCTCAGTCACTATGCTCCTGATCGTCCACTAAGGTCCTCTGATTCTGGCAATTTTGATCTGCCTCACATGCTAACCTGTACTCTAAGGGTGACAGGGCCTTTAGTTGTATAGCACCAACACTTTGAAATGTCCTCCCAAAATTAAATACATCAGCTGACTCCATTCATTCTTTTAAAATACAACTTAAAGCTCATCTGTTCAGGAAGGCTTTTAACATAACCTGACGTTCTGCCTCCTTCTTCAGTCGTCCTCTCTGACCAGGTAGGTGCTCAGTATAATTTGTGTGTGTGTGTATTATATTACAAATTATGTTATTTGTTAGGCTCTTCTTTTAGTATTAAATTTAGTATTTTACTCTGGTTTATTGTCTTTTATTCTGTTTATTGCTTTTGTATATCCTGTATCTATCTGTTTTAGTGTTCTGTTCAGGTAATACTTGTATCCAAATGTTACATATCCCTGCTGCTTCTTTATGAGACTCTGTGAAGCGCCATGAGCATAGGAAAGGTGCTATATAAATAAAATGTATTATTATTACTATTAATAATCTCATCTTAAGATACAGTGGCTTGCAAAAGTATTCGGCCCCCTTGAACTTTTCCACATTTTGTCACATTACAGCCACAAACATGAATCAATTTCATTGGAATTCCACGTGAAAGACCAATACAAAGTGGTGTACACTTGAGAAGTGGAACGAAAATCATACATGATTCCAAACATTTTTTACAAATAAATAACTGCAAAGTGGGGTGTGCGTAATTATTCAGCCCCCTTTGGTCTGAGTGCAGTCAGTTGCCCATAGACATTGCCTGATGAGTGCTAATGACTAAATAGAGTGCACCTGTGTGTAATCTAATGTCAGTACAAATACAGCTGCTCTGTGATGGCCTCAGAGGTTGTCTAAGAGAATATTGGGAGCAACAACACCATGAAGTCCAAAGAACACACCAGACAGGTCAGGGATAAAGTTATTGAGAAATTTAAAGCAGGCTTAGGCTACAAAAAGATTTCCAAAGCCTTGAACATCCCACGGAGCACTGTTCAAGCGATCATTCAGAAATGGAAGGAGTATGGCACAACTGTAAACCTACCAAGACAAGGCCGTCCACCTAAACTCACAGGCTGAACAAGGAGAGCGCTGATCAGAAATGCAGCCAAGAGGCCCATGGTGACTCTGGACGAGCTGCAGAGATCTACAGCTCAGGTGGGGGAATCTGTCCATAGGACAACTATTAGTCGTGCACTGCACAAAGTTGGCCTTTATGGAAGAGTGGCAAGAAGAAAGCCATTGTTAACAGAAAACCATAAGAAGTCCCGTTTGCAGTTTGCCACAAGCCATGTGGGGGACACAGCAAACATGTGGAAGAAGGTGCTCTGGTCAGATGAGACCAAAATGGAACTTTTTGGCCAAAATGCAAAACGCTATGTGTGGCGGAAAACTAACACTGCACATCACTCTGAACACACCATCCCCACTGTCAAATATGGTGGTGGCATCATCATGCTCTGGGGGTGCTTCTCTTCAGCAGGGACAGGGAAGCTGGTCAGAGTTGATGGGAAGATGGATGGAGCCAAATACAGGGCAATCTTGGAAGAAAACCTCTTGGAGTCTGCAAAAGACTTGAGACTGGGGCGGAGGTCACCTTCCAGCAGGACAACGACCCTAAACATAAAGCCAGGGCAACAATGGAATGGTTTAAAACAAAACATATCCATGTGTTAGAATGGCCCAGTCAAAGTCCAGATCTAAATCCAATCAAGAATCTGTGGCAAGATCTGAAAACTGCTGTTCACAAACGCTGTCCATCTAATCTGACTGAGCTGGAGCTGTTTTACAAAGAAGAATGGGCAAGGATTTCAGTCTCTAGATGTGCAAAGCTGGTAGAGACATACCCTAAAAGACTGGCAGCTGTAATTGCAGCAAAAGGTGGTTCTACAATACCGAATACTTTTGCAAACCACTGTAGCAAGGAGAGGATAAACCTTTCGAAAAGATAACCAGCAGTGAGGTACTCATCATATATTCTGCCTTTTTCTGTGTTAAGTTTCTAGTAGAGAGACCTGGACATTACGGAAGCAGCAACAAATATAAGGATGAAACAACTATGGAATAGTTAACTAACCCATCAAGGAAATTCACTAAAACATCCATTCTCACTTAAAGATGGCCAAAACAGAACCAACAAAAAAAAAACATACAAACAATACACAGAGGATACTCTAACAGTAATCAAAATTTTACTAAAGCTCATATCTGTACTTCAGGAATACATTGTCAAGCTATTTGCATTTCAAATTTTAAAGTGTATTTATCTATACCCTGTGGTGGATTAACCCAGAAAAAACAGGACCAAAATGTACACCTGGAAAGTCAAATGACTTTCAGTTCAGTTATACATGGTCAAAAGTGATGAATATTTGTAAATGCTTCATCATATCTATCTCCTTTTTAACATGTTCCTGAAAGATTTTAAATGAGTCCCACCCCATGCACCATTAGTACTGACATATGGAATAAGAAATAATGTTTTATGCATTTTGTCAAATAAACCAGGGTGTTCTGGAGGCAAAAAATGCTATATGTGTTTTAAGTGAAAAGAACATGCTGTAATATATGTACTGTGTGCATTACAATATGATAGTTATTCTAAGATCCTGTAATGATGCAGTCCAGGCTGTTGAAAACTTAATTTGATTGAATTTAAAGTTAAATGAGTGCAAAATTTCATACTGAATTGAATAAACCACAGTAATTCAGTCTTATTACTCAGTGAATAAAGTGATGTTTTCTAAAATATGGATATTTGTCATGGCAAACCTCACTGCACCAAAAATATGCAAAATATTTTAATTCAAATATTGCAATAATGAAAACTTATTACAAGTAAAACACTAAACACAATTAAAAAGATTCCACTGCGTCATTAACCGAGAAATCCAAATGATAAAAGCACATCATCACCTGTAAAATTCCTGCACTCTGATCAGTAACAAAAGGCTGTTTAATGAACAAGGATTATTACATGTACCTGTATATTATTTATTTTTCTTACTGACAGTGGTTACAGATGGGTAGGTGAGGGCGAGCAGTGTTCACACAAAAGAGTCATCTGCCCAGCCAATGATAAATTAGAAAATAAATACAATTTTACCTTATTTTGGTTTTTATATGCCCGTCCTAAGTATCCAGATACACAACCCAGAATGAAATCCTACAATGCTACTTCTAACCAGCCTTTTTTAGCTTTTTAAACCAATTGAATAAATTAATGTTTCCCCCACTTCACTAATCAACAAAAGTCTTATTTTTCGTTTAGTTAAAAAGCTTAAAATTGGTATTATGGTACATCTAGGTCAATATAAATTGCTAAGAAAGGACATTTATCAATATTTAGGGGTAAACCCCCCACAATAGAAAAACTAAATGCCCCAAAATCTCAAACATGCCTTGATGGATTTGATTGAAATCTGGTTAAACTAGAGGAAAAAAAGAAAATTAGCCAATATCTTTTTTCTTATTTGTCAATGTTTATTAATATTATGCTAACTTATATGCTCTGTGCTGCGCTGAGAGTGTGCTCTATGCAAATGAAGGATGAAGCAGAAGTGACTGATGAGTCACATGAATGGCACCATTAACCAATATGTAGATGGACAGTTGAAGATGTGGCTGTGTCTCGGACAGGAAAAAAAGAGATGTGATCACATTGACACTCGGGTTAAGTGTGGTGTAGAACTGTCAAATGATCACCACCTGGTGGTGAGTTGGGTCAGCTGGTGGGGGAGGCATCTGGATATACCTGGAAAGCCTAAGCAAGTAGTGAGGGCAGACTGGAAATATCCCCTTTCCAGAAGATTTTCAGCTCCAACATCTGAAAATGTTTTTCCTGAATCCAGGGGAAGGCTAGGGATATACAGTCCAAATGGGTCTTGTTCAAAGCCTCCATTGTGGAAGTGGCCGCGAAGAGCTGCGACCTAAAAGTGACATAAGACGTTATTGAATTTTATGACTTGTTGCTGCTCTCATTCTGCCACAGCGACTGTTGGATTTTATGTTTTTTTCTAAAACCTCCATCAAGATGTTTTAGTGACCTGAGCAGATCAACATGACCGAGACCTTCAACTTTCTTTATTTTCAGGTTAGCAGGTCATGTGGCGGCTTGTTTTGTATCTCAATGCTTCCCTGCTCATTAAGGAAAAATAAACAACTAAGGGGTCTGAGTCACATCAATTAAAAGGTGAAACAAGGCAAAACAAGTTAATCAGCAGCAAAAAATGGCTCACTAATTAAGAAGATAGTTAGAATGAAAACCTGCTGCCACTGCGGCCCACCAGGACCGGATTTGGACACCGCTGACTTATGTATATCCACTTCAAGCACTACTTTGCATATACATTCACATCAGCAGACTTTAAATGAGTACTGTATAAAACTGGTGAAAAACATGAAAGCAAATGCTGAACTTGTGAACAGTGAAAACAAATGAAACTTGTAAATATCTAATAGTGATATTAATATATTAGTCCAAACAAGAAGATCAGAATATAGAAAATAATCATCATTAGTTCTGTTTTATGAAAAGGCACATTTATGAATACATAACCTATTAACCACATAGATGATGAAGGCTCAACACCTGATGCAGCCCAGGATTGCAGTGTCGTCAACAAACGTTTGCATTCAGAGTTGCTAATTAACTTGTGTCAATCTTTTCCTGCTAAAAATGTCATATTTATCAAGTGATAAATATCAATAGTAGAAAGTAAAATTGTACTCCGAATCTGCACGACCAAATTTGTGCTTGTATTTTTCAGATACCATTTTTTCCATATGTTGATCTAATCTCCAGGATATAATGGCTTATTCAAAAGTTTTTTTTTCTTTTTTTTTTACCTTATATTCACACCTTAACGTTTATTATTACACTTCAAGTCAGTCCTCACACCATAACCACATTCACTACCAGGACTAAGCCCTATAAGATAGATAATAGCATTTAATCTCATGAATAATTCAAGTCTAACATATTATATAAAATACATTAAATGCTTACGAAAATAACACTCAGTGTTCAAGAAGATTATTTTGCTGTCACAGTTAAATATTATTAGCTTACAAGCATATTTATTGTAAAAGGTAACTTAGCAAAACTGCTTTACTATTTATTGCAAACTCTTTATGGCTAAGCCAACTGTAACGAACAGCTTGTAATTGAAAGCTGCACAGAACTGTAAAATGCATTCTGCCTAGCAAAACCTCTTTTGTAGAATTTTTCCTTTCAATGCACAAGTGGAATTATTGCCACTGAGAAAAATATTCCCCTAAAAGATATAAGTTTTAAAGCCTTACATCTGTGCAATGATACCAACACCCAAAGCTCTTCCTCACCTTTAAAAAGGGGGTTACAAATTTGGTAGAGTATATTGCTGATTTACATATGACCAGCTGTGGTAAATAAATTTAGTACATATGTTTTTGTAATTATGCATATTTTTCTATAAATTCTATAGTTATTTGATGGTTGAAGCCCTTTTATTGCAAAACTTTGGCAAGAAACTTAGTGCTGATTAAAATTTACTGCAGTCAGAAACAGATCAAGGACAAACAATAATCACAGACCTGCTGACTTTGATCCAGCTGTTTGGGACCTGTGAGAGCATGGAATTCTTCACCTCAATAAGATACTATAAAGGAAGAATAAGAAAAACTAATCAGTCAATTAAACAATCAATTAATTAGTTAATTAATGATTTATTCAAATGAGATGATTCTGCTTTTAGCAGAACTTCAGCAACATCAGAGAGCATCATTGGCAGTAATCTAACCCTCACCTAGACAGACCCACTAACATTTTAGAAAAGTAAAACATACAACAGACGCTTATTTTGGCTTGCTCTGTAGAGAAAAGGATATAGTGGTGTAGCATTAAAGCTAAATATGTGAGGCAGCCTTGACATATTCTACAAGCACTGTTTCAAAACTGATTGATCTGGAAAACACACTTAGGAACTTGCAGGAACAGCTACCAAATACAAATCAGATTAATGAGAGAGAAGATTAGTAAACTCTGGAAACTTTCCAACCCATAGAATAACCTAGAAGTGTGAATAGCAACAGCAAAGAGTTATAAAAAAGAAATCTAAATACAACAGGAGAATGAACATTCAGACACAAACGAAAAAAAACAAACAGTGACTGATTTAAAATAAATACACACAATAAAATATTATTTGTTTAAATAAATTTACAGAACATGTATAACTGTTCATTTTAATCATATCTTTTGAAAAGTACTGTATGTCAAAATGTAATTTCTAGATTTTTTTACTATATTTAAGGAAGGGAAGTCTACTGTTCTATTTCCAGTTCATTCTATAGGTATGGTGCTTTTATTTGGTTTTAGTTTACCTAAAATTTTTTACTTTATAGTGCTAAACAATAGTAGACAGAATTATATTTGACTTTTAATGCATAATAAGAAACAACATAATGTACGCATGCATTTTTTTTAATCTTATTCAATCTCCCAAAACATAAATACTGCAAGTACAGTTAAAGTACAGTTAAAGACAACACTAATCTTAATTTTTATCATTTCTGTCATTTTCCATCTCACTGTCTACTTAGTTTATTTAGACATGCTAGTACTTATATTTTAACATTACTGCATTACTGTTGCTATCTCTCCATTCTAAGTGAATTCTAGCCTCCTATTTTACTTAAACGTACCTCCAGATCCTTCATATCCAGACTCAGTTGGTCTATTCTACTATGCATTTCAAGTCAAAATTTAACTATCAATACCTTCAGCTAAGTAGCCACACTCATGCCAATGCCATCTTTCCTACTGTGCTAATGATGTAATGTAACCAGTTTGTATCCATACAGCTGAAGTACAAGGTTTGCTTTTAATGACTGCTGAATGACTGCTTGAAAGTGGCACATTTTTACTGCTAGCTTCACTTCCACAAACACTGGGGATGAAAATGAATGTTTCACCAAGAGATCCCAGCTGATTGGGGTCTTTGTCATTATCCTCATCCTCAATCTCCAGCAGGATGTACTGTATTGTGAACTTGAGGCTAACCTTAGACTTCAGCTGGTCTTTAAGTGTTTTCACTTTCATGTTTCAAGTATCATTTGGAAATAATTCTAGTTAAATTAATAACATACAGGATATCCCAAGGTAATAGTAAAAAAAAAATGGAAATAAACAATGCTGCCAGGAGAGTACTATCTTAGGTGTCCATCCCCTACAATTGATAAGACCAACTCCCCTAGCTTAATTTTTTAGTTGTGTCACTGCTATGTTCTCCCCTTCCCTCCTCTCCTGTTAATATTTAAAAATACATTCTATTGAGCAGTTCTCCTTAGAAAGTGCTCGCTTGGACTGAGGGTACAATTTCCATACCTGCCATTTCCTATTGAGATTAATTTGGTCTCCCTCTAACCTCTTTTTTGTTGTTCCCTTTACATCGCTGAAACTTAAGTGAAACAAAATTTTTTTTATTTATTTATTTTGCCCTTGGGATGTGATATACACTTGAGAAGTATCAAAACTGCTTTGCAAGTTGGCACACCAGTAGTCCAGTTTTTATAAGGAAACTCTTTAAATATGAGGATGCTCCATCTACAGTACAGGCCAAAAGTTTGGACACACCTCCTCATTCAATGTGTTTTCTTTATTTTCATGACTGAAGGCATCAAAACTATGAATGAACACATGTGGAGTTATGTACTTAACAAAAAAAGGTGAAATAACTGAAAACATGTTTTATATTCTAGTTTCTTCAAAATAGCCACCCTTTGCTCTGATTACTGCTTTGCACACTCTTGGCATTCTCTCGATGAGCTTCAACAGGTAGTCACCTGAAATGGTTTTCACTTCACAGGTGTGCCTTATCAGGGTTTGTATGCACTAATATATTCAAACCTGTTACACTTAGCATGCTAGTGTGAGGAAAACAACTATTGCAATTGGTTGGTATTTATCAAGAATGCCTTGAGTGTCCAAAGCCATGGTATTTCTAGGAATTGCGTTGCAGTATGTGGTGTTCAGGAGTTTGTTTACCTAGGTAATTTAAGTTTACCTAGAAAACATCATACATCTCTCTTCTTGTACTTGTTGAAGCACTTGTTGAAATACTTGCTCACAGAACTTTCCAAGGTGCCAGTATCATTTGTTATTAAAGGTATAAGTAGCAGCAATCACATATCTATACAAACTTGTGTTTTTCATTACAAAGATAATTAAATGTATTAAAAGAAATTATAACACTGCTACAAAGACAGTGAACACACAGAGCACTAAACTTAATAGCAATACACATTTTAACACATTTTTACAGTACACTACCATTCAGTTCTGAATGTAAAAATATTGAGTTGTAACTTTTTTTTTTACCTATGACTACGGAATCCATTCCCAGGAATTCAGGAATCCCGCATGTCATTCCCGGGAATCCCGGGCGCCCAGGGATGACACAGTGCACGGGCATCTCACATGTGGACGGTTTTAGAATGACAGACACCTATTTTAATAAAACTACTGCAATATGTTGACATCAATAAAAGACTAACCTTATATACAAGTAGTTTGTGCTGTCATATAAATACATGTATCTAGTTAGTTGCGGTAATAAGAGCGTAGAAAGCACAACGTGTCCAGTGTGCGGTCGTCCAGGCGAGAGCACACCTTCATGCAGAGTACACCAGCCGCTAAGAAAGCACGCTCTGCCTCCACTGAAGTAGGTGGCACAGTCATCAGATACTGATACACTTGTTCTAAACAATGCCCGCGCTTGCCGTTGCACTGAAACACCGCCATTTCAGCTTTTACTGATGCATCCAGTTTCTTGTCATCATTCTGCGATGGCAAGTTTCTTGGCACTGATAACGTGGATGCAACAGACTGACGCATTGCAATTTCAAGTTGCTGTTCAAAGCTGTTGTCTGACAGACGTCAATGAAGTCTGCCCCGTCCCAGCATTCGTGAGCTGCAGAGTACGGACTCCTCCCAGTCCACTGAGCCGGGACACTGACTTCTGCTGGTCTGTTTTTGACTGAATTAATGAGCAACACACTACACCGTGGGCCAAAAAACCATGCCTCTTAATTATTTTCAACTATAACTCTGTTATTTCTTGATCGATTTTTACACGCTATATATGCAAGCTTGGCCATTCCCGGTTTCCCAGGAATTATAGCAGTTTCATTCCCGGGAATGAAAAATGTCCGGGAATCCCGGGCTGGAATGGATTGCCTACTGGAGACCAAGTATAACTATATTTAAGGTGCTGTTAAATTACCTTTGCATTTAAACCACTTACAATTCACAGTGAAAAAAATCCACTTTCAATGTGTATTCTAATATAGCACACATTATCTTTCAAAGCTTTTACTCTTTGAGAGTTAGTGCCAAAGTAGGAAAACATGAGAACTAAATGAGTTATATATGAACACCCTCTGACATTAGAGTGAAATAGACATGATGGAAGATTTTAGACAAAAGTAAAATAACCCTTTTGAGTGTTTATACCTCTTGTCCAGATACAGTCACATAATTGAAGGAAGGATTTTTTAGGACCAAACGGATCTGTCTTCGGTGCTCCAGAATCTCAGAAATAGCATCTTGTATCTCAGCTTTCCTTTGCCTGATGGCAGGAAAATCTTTCAGGTCTACAAACAGCTCAGTTTTATCACCGACCCTAAAAAAAAGGTACACAATACTGTAATGCCTTCTTAATATGTTTATACATGGTAATCACAAAAAGATGATTCAGTCTGTATTGCCCCTTTTGCTTTACATGTGCGTATTAAATAATGTCAGTTATACAGCATGACCTGCCTTTTGAATGTAGCCAAAATGCAGGCAGTATGCTTCAAAGTTACAGAATTAAAAAACCTCACCCTAACACAAAATAGAAAAGGTAAGACAAAGTAAATCCCCAGGAAATGGACTGTGTAAAGGCAGAATTGTTTGGAAAACATTCAAGAAGAATATACCTCAGATACACAAGGAGATCCACAGTTTCTGGCCGCACTGCTGCCCTGTTAGGGGATGGAAACTTCATTACAACATTACAGTGCATTCTTCAGAAGAATGCATTGGAAACAAGATCATTAACTCTTGTTAAGAGGACATTGATATTTGCATCCAGAGAATCTCTGAACATCTTGCAAGTCACTTAAAGTGATCTTCCTTGAATGACAAATAAGTGAAAACCATAGAAGTAAAGTATATGGGTCTTATGGTGCAATGTGATGGACTGGCTATAATGGTCTTCATCCTGAGTAACTGACCTTTAAATATGTGTATGTCAGTTACTGATGAGTTCAAGAGTATTGATAAGGTTAACTCCTGTACTGTGAACCATACAGACAATTACTAATAATATCAGCTCTTTCTCAAAGAGAATTATGAAAACTGTAAAAGATCTGTAACACTTTCAAAATTATATTTAATGTCACAGAGGTTAGGAATCTGCATCGACAATTGGAAGATTGATGGTTTGAATCCCATAATCACCAGAAGTGACTCTACACTGTTGGGCCCTTGAGCAAGGCCCTCAACCTGCAATTGCTTTGTCCTGGGTATGACGTTAATCTGCATCCAGCCCTGCTTACAGGGAAAACTTGGGGGTTAGTGGCAGAATTGGCACTCCAGCCACTGTAAAAAAAAAAAAAAAAACACACTATTCCAGTGTGGTGCTGAGGTGCCCCCAGTTGCACAGCTACACTCGGGTCCCAATCCAGGTTATTCGTCGTGTGGTTGGTGCAGAAACATGATGTATCAGTGCATGTTTCCAACCTTTACCTTTTTTTTTTCTTGCATTAACATCAAAAAAGTGATTCTCTGACCATAATTTAATCAGACAGCTATGCACTAATAATTATTCTCCCTTTGGCTTCTGCAATCCCTCGCTTTTTACATGTATTTATAAAAATTTACAAATTACAACAAATTTTAAATAAAAATATGGACGGCAGAAATATAAAGGTCAGTAACTATACTATGTATATAACTGCTTATTGGAGGTCCAGTATAATGTCATCAAAGGTGTTGTCAGAATGCCCCTACATTTAACCTGTTTAATCAAATTCAGGGTAACTGGGGACAGAGCTTATCCTGACAGGACTGGGTGCAAAACATGCAAACAGCCATGGTCAGGGGACCAGTCAATCACAGGGCCCAAACACTTACACTGGGGCCAGTTTAGAATTTTGAATTAACCTAAAGAACACAATTCTGGATATCTGGGAGAAAAAGTGGAGTACTCAGAGGAAAGTTCATTAAAACAAAGGGAGAATGCACAACAGGCTACAGTACAATTCACTGCGCTACGATAAAAAAACAAATTAATACATGGTTTGCCATATGCCACATGCTCTAGTCCAGTGTAGTAATGAAGCTTCAACCTTTCATTTTACAACTATCATAAATGTAGTCTTTTACAGAATATGCTCCAAAAAACAGGGAAATCTACAGCAGCAGAGAACTATACTCTTTGTGAGACCACAATCTATTATTGTCTAGTATAGAAACTAATTTCAATATTATAAAAAAAAAAATGAATGTGCAATTAAACTAAAGTACTGTTCCAATACATTCAATATATTCTACTTTCTCTGTTTAGAAACAATACCCAATACCACTACTGCAGAATTTAATTGATAACCACAGAAATTTGCTTGCAACACTGAAAGAGAAGAAAATGTTATGATGTATTTTTACACATAAAAACAATCACTTACATATAAAAAACGTAATCACTTATCAGCATAATACAAAAGAATAATGTAAGCAGTTTGTCAAAAGCACACTTACTTTGCAGCCTTTTCATTTATGGTGGCTAAGAAGTCATGCGCAGGAGCTAATAGCTTGGGGATATCCAGAATGAGGTCTTTAATTAGGTTAGATTGCACCTGAGACTGGGTAGCTGGCATAAGAGATCGAAGTTCCACTTCTAGGCGACACAAGGCACTGATTACAAGGAAGAATTCCTGTGTGTTACACTGAAAAACACAACCCAGTGGGGACATTTTACAAACACCAAGGGGGCAATACATTTTACTGACAAAATCTGTTACAGACATACTTATTTTATGAACATTTGACAAATTTTGGAGAGAACAGGCCATTCAGACCAAAAAGCTTTCAAGGGTGAACAATCACCCAGTTTTTCCAAAAATAACATTTGAAGGCTCCTAAAATCCTTCCTTTCCCACACTATGTAGTAATTACTCCATGCATCTATGGTTCTGTGTGTGCAGAAAATCTAATATTTGTGCAAAATTTTCATCTGTGCCTTATGACATTGCTGAAGAATTGATTGGAAAGTAACATTTAGGATTCACTGTACTAATTATTGTACTTTCATTATTTAAAACACTACAATCTAATCACCTATTAATTTCAGTTCGCTGAAACAGTTCCCCTCCTTTCTAAGTGTAATTACATTTGAAACAAGTTAGAAGTTATCCCCAATCCTGCTCTGTTAAGAGTTATTGTAAATTCTGGTGTTGAAACTACTGCTATATATATATATATATATATTATATATATATATATATATATATATATATATATAAATAACATGAAACCATCTGTCCACACTACCATCTCACCTTAACATATTTTGGGGTCCAAGGACAGAATAAAACCATACATTTAAAATCTACTTGATCACCACAAGTTAAAAAAAAAATACTTAAAAATGTCCACTAACCTAGTGTCTTTTATTGTATATACAAGGCAGCATAACATAATCCACTGTATTGTATGCTTTGAGAATAAATGTTTCATTTTAATTTCCTCCAATGTAAATATACAGAAAATTAATTTCCAGACAGCATTACACTTGAAGATGCATAACAGAAACAGGATTTTCCTTCCTATCAGAAATTACTGTTCCTTATAATACTAGGTAATTTTAAATCATGTTAACAAACCCACACATCTAAATAAATAACAAAAATTAAATACTGTTCGCTATTCAGCAGCCTCTGCATCTTCATTTTTTCAAACAAAGTGACAAAATCTAAAACAGTTGATAACCGTGTTAACGTGGCACTATACCAATTGTACCACTGTCTTTTACACTAAGTGAAATAAATGAATGTAAAATTGAAAAAAATTAGAAAAAGACACTGTTGCCTTTTTATTCTAACATGGATATTCTACCTTAAGGAGATATTGTTTAAACACAATTATTTGCTGTCATTTTTAAACATGATACTTGCAAATAATTTTCAATTAAATGTAATTATGTTTCTTCTAATGTGTCATTAATGAACTGCTTCAATGAGTTAAATACTGTGTAAGAAATAATTACTTAATCTTAGTAAAAAGAAATTCTACAAACACTAACAAGAAATTACCAACTTTAGGACTTACAAGGCCTGTTTTTAGCTTTGCTAAATTAAGACACAATCTAGGTTTTCCCTTTGCATAATTTACTTCCTTTATTACTCAGAAAATCAACCTCATGTTTCTCCCAAATCACACACTAGAAATTCATAAGAACACAACAAAGTGAGAAGTAACCCTGAAAATTCCCATAGCCTAATTTATCAAGCAGCAGTTCAGTTCAAGATCAATGGTGTCTCTGATAAGGCAGACCAAATAAAGTAAAGAAAGGACAGAGACAGTTTAAAGCAGCCAATGGTTTGGCTGCATGTATATTTTCCCACTGTAGCATACATAATTGGGAATGCTTCTTGCATGTTTGTATGCGGTGTAGAAGCTGTCCATTTGGAGAGGATTTGAAGGCAAAAACAAACTAAAATGAAGTGCAACTGCAGCAGTTGAGCAGCTTATGAAATCGGGGAAAATCTATAAAAAAATTTCAAAGATCTTTCAGATAGCATTTTCCACAGTCCAAAATGTAATTAAGAAATGGCAAAAAGCAATCTGACGTTTATAGAATAAAAAGATTGTTTTGTTTGCTTGTTCTTTTTTTTTTTTTGACCATATGTGTGTAACATTGATTTTACTCATTCTTCTTTTCTTCGTTCATCTTGAAGGGAGAAATAATACTGCTATGCCTTTAATGGAAAAGAAAGACCAACAGTTAGGTCCATAAATATTTGGACAGAGACAACTTTTTTCTAATTTTGGTTCTGTACATTACTACAATGAATTTTAAATAAAACAACTCAAATGCAGTTGAAGTGCAGATTTTCAGCTTTAATTCAGTGGGTTGAACAAAAAGATTCCATAAAAATGTGAGGCAACTAAAGCATTTTTTAACACAATTATTTCAGGGGCTCAAAAGTGATTGGACAAATTAAATAACTGGAAATAAAATGTTCATTTCTAATACTTGGTTGAAAACCCTTTGCTGGCAATGACAGCCTGAAGTCTTGAACTCATGGACATCACCAGATGCTGGGTTTCCTCCTTTTTAATGCTCAGCCAGGCCTTTACTGCAGCGGCTTTCAGTTGATGTTCGTTTGTGGGCCTTTCTGTCCGAAGTTTAGTCTTCAACAAGTGAAATGCATGCTCAATTAGGTTAAGATCAGGTGACTGACTTGGCCATTCAGGAATTTTCCACTTCTTTGCTTTAATAAACTCCTGGGTTGCTTTGGCTGTATGTTTTGAGTCATTGTCCATCTGTATCATGAAACGCCACCCAATCAATTTGACTGCATTTGAGCAGACAGTATGTCTCTGAACACCTCAGAATTCATTCGGCTGCTTCTGTCCTGTGTCACATCATCAATAAACACTAGTGTTCCAGTGCCACTGGCAGCCACGCACGCTCAAGCCATCACACTGCCTCCACCGTGTTTTACAGATGATGTGGTATGCTTTGGATAATGAGCTGTTCCACATCTTCTCCATACTTTTTTCTTGCCATCATTCTGGTAGAGGTTGATCTTGGTTTCATCTGTCCAAAGAATGTTTTTCCAGAACTGTGATGGCTTTTTTAGATGTTCTTTAGCAAAGTCCAATCTAGCCTTTCTATTCTTGAGGCTTATGAGTGGCTTGCACCTTGTAGTGCACCCTCTGTTTTTACAGTGGGATGCAAAAGTTTGGGCAACATTGTTAATAGTCACTATTTTCCTGTATAAATCCTTGGTTGTTACGATAAAAAATGTCAGTTAAATATATCATATAGGAGACACACACAGTGATATTTGAGAAGTGAAAAGAAGTTTATTGGATTTACAGAAAGTGTGCAATAATTGTTCAAACAAAATCAGGCAGGTGCATAAATTTGGGCACCACAAAAAAGAAATGAAATCAATATTTAGTAGATCCGCCTTTTGCAGAAATTACAGCCTCTAAACGCTTCCTGTAGGTTCCAATGAGAGTCTGGATTGTGGTTGAAGGTATTTTGGACCATTACTCTTTACAAAACATCTCTAGTTCATTCAGGTTTGATGGCTTCCGAGCATGGACAGCTCTCTTTAACTCATACCACAGATTTTCAATTATATTCAGGACTAGGGACTGAAATGGCCATTCCAGAATGTTGTACTTGTTCCTCTGCATGAATGTCTTAGTGGATTTTGAGCAGTGTTTCGGGTCGCTGTCTTGTTGAAAGATCCAGACCCGGCGCAGCTTCAGCTTTGTCACTGATTCCTGGACATTGGTCTCCAGAATCTGCTGATACTGAGTGGAATCCATGCGTCCCTCAACTTTGACAAGATTCCCAGTCCCTGCACTGGCCACACAGCCCCACAGCATGATGGAACCACCACGATATTTTACTGTAGGTAGCAGGTGTTTTTCTTGGAATGCTGTGTTCTTTTTCCTCCATGCATAACGCCCCTTGTTATGACCAAATATCTCAATTTTAGTTTCATCAGTCCACAGCACCTTATTCCAAAATGAAGTTGGCTTGTCCAAATGTGCTTGAGCATACCTCAAGCGGCTCTGTTTGTGCTGTGGGCGGAGAAAAGGCTTCCTCTGCATCACTCTCGCATACAGCATCTCCTTGTGTAAAGTGCGCCGAATAGTTGAACGATGCACAGTGACTCCATCTGCTGCAAGATGATGTTGTAGGTCTTTGGTGCTGGTCTGTGGGTTGACTCTGACTGTTCTCACCATTCGTCGCTTCTGTCTATCCGAAATCTTTCTTGGTCTGCCACTTCGAGCCTTAACTTGAACTCAGCCTGTGGTTCTCCATTTCATCAATATGTTCCTAACTGTGCATTTGTCGCAAACGACAAATTAAATCTCTGGGACAGCTTTCTGTATCCTTCCCCTAAACCATGATGGTGAACAATCTTTGTCTTCAGGTCATTTGAGAGTTTTTTTGTGACCCCCATGTTGCTACTCTTCAGACAAAATTAAAGGAGGAGGGAAACTTACAATTGACCCCCTTAAATACTCTTTCTCATTATGGGATTCACCTGTGTATGTAGGTCAGGGGTCGCTGAGCTTACCAAGCCAATTTCAGTTCCAATAATTAGTTCTAAAAGTTTTGGAATCAATAAAATGACAACGGTGCCCAAATTTATGCACCTGCCTGATTTTGTTTGAACAATTATTGCACACTTTCTGTAAATCCAATAAACTTCATTTCACTTCTCTAATATCACTGTGTGTGTCTCCTATATGATATATTTAACTGACATTTTTTATCGTAACAACCAACGATTTGTACAGGAAAATAATGACTATTAACAAGGTTGCCCAAACTTTTGCATCCCACTGTACTTTCATGGAGTCTTCTCTTTATGGTAGACTTGGATATCGATACGCCTACCCCCTGGAGAGTGTTGTTCACTTGCTTGGCTGTTGTGAAGGGGTTTCTCTTCACCATGGAAATGATTCTGCGATCATCCATCACTGTTGTCTTCTGTGGATGTCCAGGTCTTTTTGCGTTGCTGAGTTTTCCAGCGCTTGCTTTCTTCCTCAGGATGTACCAAACTGTAGATTTTGCCACTCGTAATATTTTAGCAATTTCTCGGATGGGTTTTTTCTGTTTTCGCAACTTAAAGATGGCTTCTTTCACCTGCATGGAGAGCTCCTTTAACCGCATGTTGTCTGTTCACAGCAAAATCTTCCACATGCAAGCACCACACCTCAAATCAACTCCAGGCCTTTTATCTGCTTAATTGATAATGACATAACGACGGACTTGCCCACACCTGCCCATGAAATAGCCTTTGAGTCAATTGTCCAATTACTTTTGAGCCCCTGAAATGAAAGGATTGTGTTAAAAATATGCTTTAGTTGCCTCACAAATTTTTTGCAATCTTTTTGTTCAACCCACTGAATTAAAGCTGAAAGTCTACACTTCAACTGAATCTGAGTTGTTTCATTTAAAATTCATTGTGGTAATGTACAGAACCAAAATTAGAAAAAAGTTGTCTCTGTCCAAATATTTATGGACTTAACTGTATATAACATCCTGTTACCAAGAAGAACAGCAACACAGATCTGAATTTAGTCTCATGTGACGCTGCCTTTTACAGCCTTTAATGAATTCTTAACCACTTTATTCTCCTGAGAATGTAGTCTAAGAAATTTTTTTTGCAAAGAAATATTGATCTTAAACAAAATCATTTGTAACAGTGTTTTGTTGTGTTTTTTTTCTTTTGATTTCTTACCTTTTTATGATAAATGCTACAGATACCCCTTTCTAGGTCTGGTAGTTTGCGGAAAAGTGCCTTAAGGGGTGGAAAGACACTAGATTCTGATGACAAAATTTCTTCTATTGCTTCTTGCCGCAGGGTAATGTCTCTATGAAAAATAAGCAAAGTAAGTAACAGATTAAAACAGTAAATTGAACAGTACAGTGGAATTAATATATTCACTATTGAAGATTAATTCTTAACAATAAAACTAAACTGAGATTCAAAGTTTTCTGCCTCACCATTACTTTAGACTCATCTCTTGTCTTTTACCTAATAAACAAGTTTAAAAGTATTTATTTGCTTCATTACTGAAATCCGTCAATTGCAACATTTTAGTCCCCATGGGGAGCAAATTATGAATTAAAATTGTGGAACAGATTAATGCAATGGGGTTAAGCGTTTAATTCAGGCTGCAGGCTAAATGTGGCCCAGAAGCAACCTCCAAGTCGCTCAGCCCGTGTTCCCGCCAGGGCTCCAGACTGCAACTAAAATGATCACAAATGCAACCAAAAATAGGTCTGCTGATTATCATTTCTAATTAGTTTGCCATTATAAAATCTTTGAAACTTTAAACTATTATAATGATGTAACAGATGCAAAAGGCCTTTTTTTATTGTTGCATATGTGTGCCATTAACATATGTGTTGGGACAGACTCCCCTTGCATATCCCTAGGCCGCATAAAGTATGGTTTACTTCCCATGCTGGGTGCAAGGAAGTCAGGGCGAAAATAACAACCGGTCATCAGAACATAAGGTAGACATGTAAAATATTTGAAATTCCTCTTCCCATCAAATAGGTAAGTACCTGGTTATGAAGATATCTGTGGAAAAATATTTAGAATTATGGAAAATGATTTTGTAAAAGTAATAATAATAATAATTACAATTAATTATTCATTACTTGACCCCCAAGAACTCTGTATAAAGACATTTTAAAATAAATGTACTAATCCACTTTTATGCCATATATGCAGCCTTGTTTTAAAACATTTACTGAGGTAGTTTTTTTTCTGGGGGAAAAAAATACACAGAAAAGGCAGTGTTGTGGAACTCAAATTTAACCTCTCTCATATGAGTGATTAAAACAGTGTGAATGAAATAGTCAATTCAAACTTTAGCCATGATTTTCCCCTGAAATCCCAGATTGCCAGCTCTACCTTTTGTTATATACAACACAGCTTTGTGTTATTGTGGTTGAGTACCTAGACTGATTAGCAAGACTGCACCATACTAAGGCATAAACAATTCAAATTGTGCATTTACTATTCAGGCAAAATGCCAATTTGTTCAGTATGCATTTTGTTAGTTTTGCAAAAATTAAATCACTGCATGTTTATGTCTTGATGCAGAAATCACAGGTTTAATTTAAAAAGTATAAACTGAAATAACAATTTTAATAAGAGTTTATATTATGCTTCATTTAAAATGTTTTTAATTTCTCAGAACTTTGTAAGTGATGTATACTTAACCTTTCAAGGAATGTACCACTACAAAACACATTATATATGCTTACTTAAAATATTATAAAATCACCAGATTCAGCTGTTTGAATATGCTGATAAAGTAAGATAAAAGCTAATCTGTATGTCGACTGAGAAAGCCCTGTTCTACTTTTGTAATGCTATATAGCTAAAACTCAGGGATATACCTGTATGTCTGAGGGTCGCTTTTTACTCAGCAGTTGCATAATATTAACTTTAGCATCACTTTTTTCCTATCAGAACCTATTTTATATACAATAATGAAGAACTGAGCAAACATAATATAAATAATAAGCAGTTAGACAGAAAACCAGACTTACTTGTAAAAAAAAAATACTATGCACATATGTTTTTTCCAACACTGTTATTTAGCTGAACTTTGATTTAAAGGCCAAAGAAGAACTTTTTTTGCTAGGTAAATTACTGCAGTGGTAAATGCTCTACTCCTTTCGATAGGAGTATAAATGCTGAGAATGCTATTAGAAGAAGTGATATGACAATCATTAAGATCTACTTTTACTACAGTACTATTGAACTTTTTTCTATTCCAGTATTTAATATACAAAGTCTGTTAAACATATGATACACCTGCAATACTTATCACTCAATATTTGCATGTCAGTCACATAAAGGAACTTACTTTACTGATTTTAGTGGCTGTGTTACCCATTTTCTCATTAGCCGTCTTCCAAAACTGGTTTGTGTATGGTCCAGTACCCACAGCAAGCTTCCTTTAACTCTACAGTCTGTCTGCAAAAACAAATAATTGCTCACTAAGAGAAAAAGCACCTCTTAATTTTTTTTATAAAGATGTTATTACATCACACCTTCAAACAAGCTTCCCGCGTTACACACAATTTACAAACAGGATAATGTGTCAACAGTGTTTAATGGCAAATAATGCTATACAGCAAAAAGAATTGTATTTCTCAAGAATTCAGCAAGTGCCTGATAAAGTATACTAGGGTTATTTTTAAAGAGGTGAAAATTAAATATCTTGGAAAAGTACACACACAAAAAAAATTAAATATGTACTCTGCAGACAAAAAAAACAACTAAATTAGAGTTGGGATTATGTTTAAAGAAACTTTTTTTTGAAAGGTGATCAATGTCACAAAAACAGAAATTTGCTTGCTTACATCTATATTACTAAACAAAGGTTGTATATATGCACGGATGCCAGACGCACCGAAAGCGCATGCGCACTGCGCCTCAGTGCCCCAGAGTCAAACCCAGCGACTTCCCAGAGTCAGTAGGTGGTGCCCAAACAACACAACACAACACAACCTGTAAAATAAACTTCAGGTCACAATACAACCTTCCGCCCAAACGCGAACACCACCGCATATACTGTACAACCTTCGTTTAGTAATGTTTGTATATATACAAGGATTGCAGAGGCCAGAGGCCAGAAGCACCGACAACGCACGTGCACACGCACTGCGCCTCGGCGCCCCAGAGTCAAACCCAGCGGCTTCCCAGAGTCAGTAGGTGGCGCCCAAACAACACAACACGACCTGTAAACTAAACTTGAGGTAAAGCGTGCACGCCAGGTTGTATACAGGTGCTGGTCATAAAATTAGAATATCATGACAAAGTTAATTTATTTCAGTAATTCCATTCAAAAAGTGAAACTTGTATATTAGATTCATTCATTACACACAGACTGATGTATTTCAAATGTTTATTTCTTTTAATTTTGATGATTATAACTGACAACTAATGAAAGTCCCAAATTCAGTATCTTGGAAAATTAGAATATCAATTAAGGCCAATGCAAAAAAAGGATTTTTAGAAATTTTGGACAACTGAAAGGTATGAACATGAAAAGTATGAGCACGTGCAGCACTCGATATTTAGTTGGGGCTCCTTTGGCATGGATTACTGCAACAATGCGTCGTGGCATGGAGTCGATCAGTCTGTGGCACTGCTCAGGTGTTATAAGAGCCCATGTTGCTCTGATAGTGGCCTTCAGCTCTTCTCAATTGTTGGGTCTGGCGTATTGTATCTTCTTCTTCACAATACCCCATAGACTTTCTATGGGGTTAAGGTCAGGCGAGTTTGCTGGCCAATTAAGAACAGGGATACCATGGTCCTTAAACCAGGTACTGGTAGCTTTGGCACGGTGTGCAGGTGCCAGGTCCTGTTGGAAAATGAAATCTGCATCCCCATAAAGTTTGTCAGCAGCAGGAAGCATGAAGGGCTCTAAAACTTCCTGGTAGATGGCTGCGTTGACCTTGGACCTCAGAAAACACAATGGACCAACACCAGCAGATGACATGACACCCCAAACCATTACTGACTGTGGAAACTTTACACTGGACCTCAAGCAATGTGGATTCTGTGCCTCTCCTCTCTTCCTCCAGACTCTGGGACCTTGATTTCCAAAGGAAATGCAAAATTTACTTTCATCAGAGAATATAACTTTTGACCACTCAGCAGCAGTCCAGTCCTTTTTGTCTTTAGCCCAGGTGAGACACTTCTGACGCTGTCTCTTGTTCAAGAGTGGCTTGACACAAGGAATGCAACAGCTGAAACCCATGTCTTGCATACGTCTGTGCGTGGTGGTTCTTGAAGCACTGACTCCAGCTGCAGTCCACTCTTTGTGAATCTCCCCCACAGTTCTGAATGGGTTTTGTTTCACAATCCTCTCCAGGATGCGGTTATCCCTATTGCTTGTACACTTTTTTCTACCACATCTTGTCCTTCCCTTCGCCTCTTTAATGTGCTTGGACACAGAGCTCTGTGAACAGCCAGCCTCTTTAGCAATGACCTTTTGTGTCTTGCCCTCCTTGTGCAAGGTGTCAATGGTCGTCTTTTGGACAACTGTCAAGTCAGCAGTCTTCCCCATGATTGTGTAGCCTACAGAACTAGACTGAGAGACCATTTAAAGGCTTTTGCAGGTGTTTTGAGTTAATTAGCTGATTAGAGTGTGGCACCAGGTGTCTTCAATATTAAACCTTTTCGCAATATTCTAATTTTCCGAGATACTGAATTTGGGACTTTCATTAGTTGTCGGTTATAATCATCAAAATTAAAAGAAATAAACATTTGAAATACATCAGTCTGTGTGTAATGAATGAATCTAATATACAAGTTTCACTTTTTGAATGAAATTACTGAAATAAATCAACTTTGTCATGATATTATAATTTTATGACCAGCACCTGTATATGCACAGATGCCAGAGGCCACAAGCAAGCCGTACACACTACCACCGCTGCCTGAACGCGACCGCCCACACCACCGCATATACCATCTTCGTTTAGTAATGTAGCCCTCCCAGCCCGGATCCGCCGCCATGGTCACTTCAGCAAGCGAATCCGCCGCCGTCAGCAAACGACTTCTAGCTAACAACACAGCCACAGAAAAACAAAAACGAGACCGCATGGATATAAACAATGAACGCAGGCGCCTACAACGCGCTTCTGAAACACCAGAACCAGATAAGTCATGTCTCCAAAAAGAAACCGCTTTAGTACAAATATGTTTATTTAATTAAATGAAAACTTTCCCAGGACACACCCACCCTCCATGATTTTTCTTCCTTCCAAATATTGGAGGGAACAGAAAGTGATTGCCATTCTTGGATTTGCGATTCTTTCGAGAATCGCGGGTTTGCTGGTATGTAAGATTCAAGTACTTAATTATTATATGCTTAAGAAGAACAGGTCTGAAAACATTCTAACTGCAACTTGAAATGTACTGGAAAATATATATATATATGTATACAGTATATTAAAACAGCTGCAAAGGTATTGCAGGTTAAAGGGTTATTTTGTGTCATAGGGAAAAACGAATACACGTCCAAAAAAAAAAAAAAAAAAAGAAAAAGCTGAACATCCTGCTGCTCTCAAGATACAAAGTTAAAAAGTGATATCCACATGATAAATCATATGCTGTAAGTAAACAACATTTTATTAAGAACACTATATTTACTAGCACAAATGAAGGTGTTCCCCTCTCAACACCTGAACACATTGATATCTATCTGTCAATACATCAATGTTTTTAAGATGTTTATTTTACACATGTGGAATCTGGCCTGGACACACACAGACGGACATCGTAAGTTCCACCACACACTGTTTATTTACACTATTTACAGTATATCACGTGCACCACAAACCCCAGTGCCTCCAGCACCGATTCCCCAATGTCCAGGCCTCACAGTCCTTTGCGCCTTCCTGGCCGCCTCCAGTCCTCTCTCCAGCTCTGTCCTCTTCCACCCGACTTCCGCTACTGACTGAAGGGAGGCGGCCCCTTAAATAGGAACCCGGATAGGCTCCAGCTGCTTCCCGGCATTCCTCCGAAGACACGCCCCAGTGTGGCAGAAATGCCGGCTGCACACCCGGAAGCCCTCTGGGTGTCCCCTGTCTTCTTCCCCCCAGCACTTCCTGGTGTGGCGGAAGTGCTGGGCTCCAGACTTCTACAGGCACCGGGGCGCTGCCTGGTGGTGGCCACGGGTCCCTACAGGGCTGGGCTTCCAAGCCCTTTACCCGTGGCCCCCAACATAACCAGGGCGGTCGCCCCCTCGCGGTCTTGAAGAGGTACAAGCCCTCCTCCGGTCCTCCTGCCACACACACTATGTTGAAAGTATAATTTATTCTAACAACATAGTTAAGACAGCAATATGAAAAATCAATTAATATTGTCATAATCAACTTTACATTTTTTAAATGAATGGCAGCATATAGAACACAAGTCTCACTAGTCAAACACAAAGAACATAAATTGGCTTATTGAATAGTTAAACAGTATTTAGACACCCAGTCTAAGCTAAGCAAGTCCAATAATGTGAAAAGAAAAACATTTCAGTCCAGACATAGACATACTTTAATTACCTTGCCTTGTATGGTAATGTATTAGCAACAACTAATCACTCAATCTACACACCTTAGACATAGTAATGTGACCTTTTGTGTGAGAAAAGTCTCTTGTTTTCACTGAAGTTCAGGGACTTCAAAAGTTTCTCTTTCCAAGGGAAATTTAAAAATTGGTAAGATGATAAAGGCTTCTTTCACCAATGTAGTTACTCAAGACAAGCCTGAAGGCCTAGTTGTTGTTTTACCATTACAATTTTTGCTATTGATACTTTAAAATGTTGTTGTTTTAATTTTTGTTTTTTCAAACTTGTTTTAAACTTCATATAATGACTTCGATATGATTTAGGGATTTTGAGTATACATGATCAATTTTTGAATTTAATATTTTTGAAGCATATTTGGGGTGATTTTTAACATGATTTTTATAACATTATCCACACTGCTAATTTGCTTTTTGTTAACAACCTGTCACGCACGTGCGAGTAGGAGATCGCGGACGGACCCTAGCACGCTTCGGAAGGGATTCGCCGACAGGGAGTGGCGGGGTACTAACCTTTCTCCTTTGCTTTCTTACAGAACAAAAGACGCTCCGCCATCATAAGCCCGCAGTACGTTACTTCCGCCCTTCCTCCGCCATTGTTCCTGACGTCATCGATCCCATCTTTCCTCATGGTTCCTTCCCAGCATTCCTCCACTTCCGGCTCCTCCTTTATAAAATGGCCGCCGACGCCAATAAACGGCGTCGCGCATATGAACAATTTATGTTTGTATATTTTGACCTGACCTAGAGAAATTTGTTTTACAGTATACGGGGCCGGAAACCCCAAACCTTTATGCTGTGTCTTTCTCTTATTTTTACAGTGGCGTAGTCGGCAGGATACTGCTCCGAAGAAGAAAAAACAGAATGACTGAAAGACAGGACCTCAACACCGTGCTGCAGGGGATGAATGCCCAGATCCAGTCCCTGCAGCAAGCGCAAGCCGCTACCACCCAGGAATTAGAGGCCACGAAGGCGAGGTTGGCAGAAGCCCAGAGGGTAAGGACTGACCCACCTCGTCCAAAGCCTCCGCCTCTAGTACCGATGACGGAGGCGGACGATGTGGAGTCCTACCTAGGCATTTTTGAAAGGACGGCCACCCGGAATGAATGGCAGCGGTCCGAGTGGGCGTCCATTCTGGCGACCTACCTGAAGGGGCCTGTGCAGTGGGCTTACTATGATCTCCCCGAGGAGGAGGCCGCGGACCACGACCTCCTAAAACAGGAGATCCTGGCACGCTACGGCGTCACGCCGAGCCAGCAGGCGAGCGAATGGCGGAGCTGGCAGTTTGACCCCGAGAGGCCGGCCCGAGCACAGGCCTTCGACTTCTGGGGAAAAATGGGGCGTTGGCTACGGCCCGAGGGTCCCCAAGCCCGGAAGGTCATGGAGCAGGTGGCCTGTGAGGGCCTGGTTAATGCTCTGCCGAGCTCCCTCGCCCAGCAAGTCCGGCGCCATCCATACAAGGACATGCCAGGACTCCTGGAAGTCCTGGAGCGTCAGCTCGCGGTTTTCCGAGCCGGGGGGTCAGAAAGGCAAGCTCGTGGGAACCGACAGGGACGGGCGGCCACCCCCGAGCCCTCTCGACGTGCTGCGGAAGCGCCACAGAAACCCAAAGAAAAGCCGGCCTCCCCGCGCTGTTACAAGTGCGGAGAGACTGGCCACCTACTACCGACCTGCCCCTTGAACACCCCCATGGAACCGTTGGATTGCACCTGGGCCTCCGCAGAAAGGTACTGTGCTCCGCCGCATCCCTTGGCGAGTCCAAACACGGGAGTGGTGTTGGTAAATGGGCACTCGGTGGTGGCTCTGTTTGTCTCCGGCAGCAACATAACCATTGTCGCTCGCCGTTATGTGTTACCGCGACAGTGGCTGAAACAACATTTGCAAGTCACTTGTGTGCATGGAGAGACCAGGTCTTACTGTTCCACAGAGTGCTACCTTTCCTGGAAGGGGGAATTGTCCAAGTTGTTGGTCGCGGTGTTGCCCGAACCCCCCTATCCAGTAATTTTGGGACAAGACTGGTCACACAGAAAACGCGGTAAGACACACACCACTCCCGGGGCCTCACTGGGTCTGGCTATGAGGGGGCAAGGCACCCTTCCCGCGATCTCCACGCCATGCTCTGGGGCAGGCCGTAATGGCGCAGGCACATCGGGGGACGCTTCCCCAGCAACGGACCCCGAGCCGGAGCTATCCGCCAGTGAAGGGACGAGCCAGGGAACTCTCCCGATGACCGCCTCCCAAGATCCCCTGAGCAGCTTGGACCATCAATTCCGATCCACGCCTGCCTCCTTTAAAAGGGAGCAGTGGAATGACGATTCCCTGCGGTTTGCCCGGAATGCGGTTGTTCTTCCAGGCAGCTCACCAGCTGAAGAATCCATACCACGCGAGCCTTTTTTTTTTCTCGAAAATGATCTGTTGTATCGGGTAGCGACCCAAGAGGGCGAGGTGCGGAAGTTGCTGATAGTTCCGCGTACCTTCCGGCGGGAGGTATGTGAACTAGTTCACGCTCACCTCCTAGGCGCCCACCTCGGGGCCGAAAAGACTTTAGAAAGGGTAAAACTACGCTTCTACTGGCCCGGGATCAACGAGGAGGTCCTGCGTTTCTGCCAATCCTGTCCGGAATGCCAGACTCGCCAGATTCCTAGGTGGGACCGCGCTCCTCTCGTCCCCATACCCCTGATTGACGTTCCCTTTGACAGAATAGGGGTGGACTTAGTAGGACCCCTGGAGCCCTCAAACCGTGGCCATAAATACATATTGGTCATGGTGGATTACGCTACTCGATACCCAGAGGCGGTTCCCCTGCGCTCCGCTAATATAAAAAATATCGCATGGGAACTAGTCAACTTATTTTCTAGAGTAGGGATACCCAAAGAAGTCCTTACGGACCAGGGTACCCCCTTCACCTCAGATACGTTCAGGGAGGTTGCCAAATTACTCTGGATAAAGCTCCTGAAGACGTCTGTCTGTCACCCGCAAACAGACGGGCTGGTAGAGCGTTTTAATCAGACGCTTAAACAGATGCTCCGCAAAGTAGCCAACGCCGATGGCAGGAATTGGGACCAGCTCTTACCGCTTGTGCTTTTTGCCTACCGCGAAGTACCCCAGGCCTCTACGGGCTTCTCCCCTTTTGAGTTGCTGTATGGGCGACAACCCCGTGGACTTTTGGACATACTAAAAGAGGGCTGGGAGGCTGAGGCCCTTCCCTCCTCCAATATCCTGGAGTATGTGGTGCAACTGCGCGACAGGCTCGCTAAAATCAGGCCACTCCTAAAGGAGCACGTGACGCGTGCGCAGGCAGCGCAGGCCCGGTGTTACAACCGCAACTCCGTCCTCTGGGAGTTCCGCCCGGGGGACCGAGAGATGGTGCTCGTCCCTACCTCCCATTCCAAGTTATTGGCTCACTGGCAAGGGCATACAAGGTTAAGGAAAGAAAGGGGCTCGTCGACTATCTGGTAAAACAGCCTAATCGTCGACCGAGCGAGAGGATCTATCATGTCAATTTATTAAAACCTTGGAAGGACAGGGAGGAGTCTCCCAACACATGTAGATCCCTCTCCCTATTCTCTAGCGTGTCTGCCCTTAACCTCGGCGACGAGCTAACACCCCTACAGCGGCGGGAGATAACCCATGCAATCCACGCCGTACCCGAAGTAGTGAGCGAGTCGCCAGGCCGGACCTCGCTGATTGCGCACGATATAGTCACAGACCCCAGAGTAATCGTCCGGGAGAGGCCCTATAGACTCCCGGAGGCAAAACGCGCTGAAGTGGAAGTAGAGGTGCAACGTATGTTGGATATGGACATTATCGAGGAGAGCCATAGTCCCTGGTCCAGTCCTATCGTCCTCGTTTCCAAGCCGGACAGCTCCTGGAGGTTCTGTAATGACTTCAGACGTCTGAATCAAGTCTCCAAATTCGATGCCTACCCGATGCCCCGCATTGATGACCTACTTGAACGGCTGGGTACGGCTCGATACTTGACTACTCTTGATATGATGAAAGGGTATTAGCAAATTCTTTTAACGGCATCTGCAAAAGAAAAGACGGCCTTTAGCACCCCTAGTGGACATTGGCAATACAAGGTCCTCCCATTTGGGCTGCACGGCGCCCTGGCGACCTTCCAACGTCTGGTGGATAGAGTGCTGAAGCCCCACCAGTCCTATAGTGCCACCTACCTGGATGACGTGGTCATCTATTCCGGTACCTGGGAGGAGCATCTATTGCAGGTCTCTGCTGTCCTCACGACACTAGCTAAAGCCGGTCTCTGCATTAACCCTCGCAAGTGTTTCTTTGGCTTGAAGGAGGCCAAGTATTTAGGCTACCTAGTGGGACGAGGGCAGGTGAGACCGCAATGTTCAAAAATCAAAGCCATCGTGGAGTGGCCCCGCCCGAATACCAAGAGACAGGTGCAGGCTTTCTTGGGGCTGGCGGGGTACTACCGCCAGTTCGTACCCCGTTTCTCCGAAAGGGCAGCGCCCTTGACCTGTTTAACAATAAAAGGCGCTCCCTTACACGTGGTATGGAACGACAAAGCAGAACACGCATTCAGTGACCTGAAAAAGGCCCTTACGTAGACACCTGTATTAAAGACACCCGATTTTGGGCTCCCTTTTATTCTCCAGACCGACGCTTCGGACACAGGCCTGGGTGCCGTGCTGAGCCAAAGCATCGATGGTGTCGAGCACCCCATAATGTACTTAAGCCGGAAACTGCTGGACCGAGAGTCCAGGTATGCGGCGGTGGAGAGGGAAGCCTTGGCCATTAAGTGGGCAGTGACCCATCTCCATTACTACCTGTTGGGCCGCAAATTCACTCTGGTGACTGATCACGCTGCGCTTCAGTGGATGTCCCTGCACAAGGAGTCGAATCCGCGGGTCACCAGGTGGTTCCTGGACTTACAGCCGTATAAGTTCACTGTCACTTATCGCCGCGCAACCTTCAGGCCAACGCCGATGCCCTCTCTCGCATCCACGACCTCTCGGTTAGGTCCGCCCGACCTGACGGTCTTGGGCTGAGGGGGGGGTCGTGTCACGCACGCACGAGTAGGAGATCGCAGACGGACCCTAGCACACTTCGGAAGGGATTCGCCGGCAGGGAGTGGCGAGGTACTAACCTTTCTCCTTTGCTTTCTTACAGAACAAAAGACGCTCCGCCATCATAAGCCCGCAGTACGTTACTTCCGCCCTTCCTCCGCCATTGTTCCTGACGTCATCAATCCCATCTTTCCTCATGGTTCCTTCCCAGCATTCCTCCACTTCCGGCTCCTCCTTTATAAAATGGCCGCCGACGCCAATAAACGGTGTCGCGCATATGAACAATTTATGTTTGTATATTTTGACCTGACCTAGAGAAATTTGTTTTACAGTATACGGGGCCGGAAACCCCAAACCTTTATGCTGTGTCTTTCTCTTATTTTTACAAACCATAATTGCTGTCATTCTGGGCTCCTCAAGCAACTGCAGTTTCTTATTGTTAGTATTAGTGAGCTGTTCCTGCGACATAGCAGGCAAAAGTTGCAGCACATGATGTCATTCTGCTACCTGTATTTAAGCTTAAGGTGCACTACTAATGGTGTTTAACTTTCAAGATTGCGATTAAATAAACCTTTGCATACTACATTGCTTAAAACTCTTCTTACAGAGTAAGATCTGCTTTGGGTTATTTTGCCTCTAAATTTTGGTTTCATTTTGGCTTTAATTTTTTGGCATTCTTTGCTCCCCTAGTTTTGACTCATGATAGGGAAAGGCCTTGCATTCTCTCATTTCCTGGCCCATGAGGCTTCTCTGCCCAATTTTTTGTCCTTGTGGTAAAATAGACTGTCTTTCATTTTCTTAATTTTAAAACTGACTTTAAAATGTCCTTCTCGGTACTTATTACCATATGTCACTGAAAAGCAATTTTTGGCGTTATCTAGTCCAAATAATAAAATAAAAGCATACCTGATTTTGCAATATCTCAAGGTTCTTCAAAGTAGATGCACTGAGCACCAAGCATTCAGCTTCACAGGAAAGCCATCTAAAAGCACTAAGAAATTAAAGATACAGAAAGACATGCACACATTAAGCTGCTGTTGATCTAACCAGTAGAATCAAAAAAACTAAGGAATTATAGTGTTAGATAAATCCTGTATATAAGCATAAAAACATATACCAATATTAAAAATCAAATACCATCAAAATATACAAGAGATGTCTAAATCATGAGAAAAGCAACTTATATTCCCATGCGGTTACATGAAAATAGAACTCATGTTTTTCATTTTGTGTGGTATCCTACAGCAGCAAAAAGTAACAAATAAATTAGGTATTTACTAGTAGCTTAAAATCTTTCACTAACCTTGTATTTGACAGAACCTTCTCTAAGTTGAAATATGTAAGATAGCGAATAATTGCTGCCAGACAAATTATGACTGGTCTATCAAGATTTGTAATAGCAGACAGCTGCTGAGGAACTCCTGAAAAACACAAAGCAAAGCTCATGATTAGGATAAAAAAAACAGATAAAATGATGCTATAAAATACATACCTAAATAAGAAATATTTGTTGGCATTAATATATATATAAATACTAATTATTTTGAAAAGAAATTATATAGACCCCATTTTACATTCTAATGTTTGAAAATAAATATTATTAAAGGGATTGTATGGTGATATAACAGTCATCACTGCAGCCACTGAATAAAAAGCCTCCAAATTTATATTATGGGTGACCGGTCATATACAGAGTTTGCACATTCTCCCTTGGATCTTCATGGGTTTTCTCCAATTCATTTGGATCCTTCCACATTCCAAAGACCTATATGTTTGGCTAAGTGTGTATTTAAATTACCCCAGCATAAATGAGTAACTCTTACCTTGAATTTTGCCCTGTTCAGGGCTGATCACTTGTGGCTAATTCAGCTGGCTCATGCCCCTCATGAAAAATTGGATTTTGAACATGAATGAATATATATTTAGTATATTAGGTTCACTTTAAAAACACAATAATGAACTTCAACTATGAAAATACAGATAAATACTAACAGACATGCCAGCTAATCTGACTGGTGACTTTAAAACTGACTCCTTGTGGATAAATGGATGATTTGTTGCACCACTAACTGAAGTGGATTATGTGGGATGATGAAACACACTATACTAGAGCTGCTTCACTGAAACAATGACAGATAAGATGACTTCACATGAAGTTACAATTCATAACTCCTGTGGGTAACACGGGCACTGACATGTCATAAACATTGTGGTAGCAAAAAAATACAGTCTACAACAGAGATAAAAATCCAAAAAATAACAACAAAAATAATAATAATCCTCAAACTGACACAGCGCAAGAAAAACAGTAAGATAAAATTAAATAAAGTGATTAAAAGTGCAACTCTAGACCTTAACTGGATTTAATTCAAAGCATATGAATCTCTCAAATGATCTCCTTTAATACAATTTTAAAATAATGTTAAACCACTTTTTCAGACTTGATTCATTAAACTCTTTACATTCATTGCTGGCATGCTCTGAAGATGTGCATTGGCTGGATTGGGGATATTACATATATTAGCAAGGATACAGTAAATGGGGTAAAATGGGCAAATGTTTAAAGATAATCATTACACTTCAATTTCACTGAATTTTGTGATTACATTAGACTAGTCAGTTTAGTTCATAGACATAATTATTATTTATATATTTATAATTTTAGGACTAAACGTTAGATTATAGTTTGCTGTCACTATCAACAGCCACCTAATATCTAGCAGTTTAAATAAAAATGTTTCCTTTACATAGCTTTGTTTAAATAGACATGGTGAAGAATTGTAATCCTTGCAGAGTTATACCTGTGACATGACTAAGGCTTTCCATACTTCATTTTCATCAGTGGCATTTTAGATAAATTGGTCTTAAAGTGTGGTCTGCGGGCAACTAGTGTTCCCCATGTATTAGTCAACTGAATATTAGCACAATCTACATGAGAAAAGGCCATCCTGCCCAACAAAACTCTCCATGTCCTATCCACTTAATTCTTCAAAAAACAAAAATTAAAGTTTAGTTTTGAAAGTCCCTAAAATGTTATTGTCTACCACACTACTTCATAGTGTCTATGGTTCTCTGCGTAAAGAAAAACTTCCTAATCTTTGTGCAAAATTTACCCTTAACAAGTTTCCTACTGTGTTCGTGTGTTCTTTATGATCTCATTTTAAAATAACAGTCTCACTCCACTGTACTGATTCCCTTCATAATTTTAAACACTTCACTGATGTCCCCTCTTAATCTTCTTTTGCCTAAATTGAAAATGCACAGCTCTTTTAATTTTCATTACAATTCATCCCCTATAGCAAGAGAATCAGCCTAGTCACTCTTCTCTAGACTTTTCTAGTGCTACTATGTCCTTTTTGTAGCCTGGAGACCATAACTACAGGTGAGGCCTTTACCAGAGCATTATAAAGCTTGAGTGTAACCTTGAAATTGTACTCCACACATCATGCTATATGGCTGGATGGCAGTCGAACACTGTCGTGAAGTTGATAGTGTAGAGTCCGCTATGACTCCTAAATGCTCCTCATAAGGTGTATTTTCATTTTTCAGACCTCACATTGTGTATTTAAACCTAAAATTGTTACTTTCTATGTGTAGTACTTTACATTTACTGACATTAAATTTCATCTGCCACAAATCTGCCCAAGCTTGTCTACCATGTAAGTCCCACTGTAATGCCAGCTAAATGATTCTATATATATATGAAAGCAAAGGTCTGTGGGAATGTTTGCATATTAGTACCTAGAAATCCATAAAGGGAGAAAGTGGGTTACATATCTTAAAATAGTTTTTTATTCCTAACCTTTCAATGACCTACCAGGTATAATCATCAGAGGAAAATAATTACACATACAGGAATCAAATGCAATATGTAGCAAATGGGGCTAGGGTTTGTAAGGGTTGGGTGGTGGATTAATTAGGAGAGGTTCAGAGGGTGTTAATCATAAAGTTTTCTTTATTATTTGAGTGTTCTTCTTTTTAAGGCTGCATATGCTGATTTCAAGTCCAAGTGTCTGTTAATGGTGTTTTCATTTAATAGCCGCAATTCACCCAGCTCTCTGGCACTCACGGCGTCCTTGTTAAACGTGTGTCCGATAGAACTTGTATGTGTGCAAGACAGAGACTGTGAGTCCTTCCATCTGATGCCACTGCAATGTTCCTGCATATGTGGAATGCTATAAACTGTGTTTTTTGTCTCTGTGGTCGATTTTGTGCTTTTGGCATTGACCATCCACAGAGTGTTCGCAGCCTTGTGCACGATCTTCATCCCAGATCTAGAGAAGATGCATGCTTTACTTTCTGATACACCAAAATGATAAGGGAAGGTGTTGTTAGTGGGGTGAGGGACCAAGTTGAAGTTGGCTGTTTGCTAAGGTCTGATATATACACATATTTATATTCATTTTTCCCCAGAGTTCACTATACACTGGGACACTCTTAAATACTAGTGTTTTGAAAAACTTTTCCTGTTATAAAATAAAGGTGATTAGGCCAATCCTGGTAATAACTATACACTAGTAAACTTAACAAAAAATAGAAGCAACTATTAAAGAAAATAGTAAACAGCACATATCATGTATTGGTGTATTATAAAACAATTACCACATGTTTAGATGGTGAATGTGTTTCTCTGATATGTTAGAATTCTATGAAGAATCAGCAAAAGGATTTAATTAAAGTACTATCTATCAGAGAATTATATTCAATAGCATTCACTTTGCTTTTTAAAAAGCTTTTTATAAGCTAACACAAAAGGCAAATTATTAATCTAAAAAAATGTGAGTTCAAGATTCACTGTGTAGATGGATGCTTAATTGGCTGAGATACAAAAAACAAAACAGTTGTGATACAACGAGCTTTAATCAGAATTAAAGGACACTAAAAATGTATTATTCCTCATGGATAGTGTTGACACCACTGCTCTTTTCATTTATATAAATGATGTTAATAAAACAAAATGGATATAAATTGGATATAGATAATTGACAACAATAAATGGAATGAAATGACAGAGACCCTATAGTCAACAGAATCAGATTTGGCCAATTAAATTTAAGATAAATAAATGTGTTACATTTAAGATGTAAACATGTTAGATATGACTATACACTGATCTGACACTTGAAAGTACAACAGTTGAAGTCTTAGAGTCAATGTGGAATTGTCACTATACACATTGTGGCAGACTGGGGGCAAGGACGCCCCTGTGATGGATGGACCGGGGGAGAGGACATACTTGGAACAATACCTCCCCCAGAACACAAGAGGGCGACTCGCCTAGATTGCATTGGGACCACAGGCTTGGGGCCTGAAAGCTCAACCCTATTGGAACCTGTGGTCACCGCCAGGGGGCCGGAGCCTTGGAGAACAGCACTTCCTCTACATCTAGGAGTGCTGCCGGAACAGGACAGAACAGCACCTAGAGCACTTCCAGGTGCAATATAAAAGAGGCCACCTCACTCCTTTCTGGGAGCCGGAGTTGGGAGATGGAGGACAGAGCTTGCGAGGAGTGGAATGGAGGTGGGAGGATAAAAGAGAGAAAAAGGGACTGAGTTATTCATGGTTGATTTGTGCACTGTGTGCTGTGTAACAGAAAAAAGGAGAATTAAAAGTGTGTGTGCTTACACTTGTGAGACTGTGTCTGTCTGTGGTTGGGTTATATTCCACAGCATCCAAACAGAATGCAGAAGGAGTTAAAAAGGCAAATATTGGTATACACAACACACTGTATCAGGTACAAATTAAGAGAGTTTTTTTTCATAATATATGGATTCCAGTTGAGATGTCTTATCAGGGATATTGTGAGCAGTTTTGGTCTCCATAAAAATGATAAAACACCACTAAAGAAAGTAATAAGATTTATTCCAGCAATGCAAAGTAAAGGTTACCAAAAAGTAGGGATGCTCGGAATTTTTGGCCACTGCAAACATTAAACCAAAAATAGAAAAAATGGCATATTCAGTATTTAGCCAAAAAAAGAAACTGGACAAACTAGGAAGAAGGAAGCACATTGAATTGGACAAAAAAGTAATGCACTTTATACAGACTGAATTTAATAAACATTGTAGAGTTGTACAACTTCCCGGCCAAGAAATTGACAAAGTACCTTTATAAGCTCACATATACTGACATCATGAAGAGAAATGTTTTGAGTTTGATTTTATTCCTTACAATTTCTAATCAACCTAATAGAATGACGATGTACCAAAAAATAAATTCTGTTTCAAACTGAACGTGAATATCAAACTGAACAAAACAGAGGAATTTGTTATTTCACCAACTTATCTCTGCTGTTTAGGTTGTCCTGTTGAACTCTCAGACCCGGCACAAACTCTGCTTATTGAAGTTGTGCATTCTGTAGGCATAAACAATTTTCATTTTAAGTACAGTATTTTTATTTTTCGAGGCCTAGTTGACATCGTAAATTCACATTGGATCAATTTATATACTGTAAATCATCACTTTATATTTACAAAACGATTGCATATTACGATACTGTTTTTGTTTGTTTATGTATTTATTTATGTATTCATACATATTTTAGTTCTTTTTTCTTTTAAAAGACTAACTTCAATAATAGAAAGATTTTTTCACAAACTTGTTATTTCATAATTTAATTCCATTGAAAAGGATTAATCAAAAGTAAAATTGATTTAATTTAGGCTTTACACAATGGCAATCGCAACTCAGTCTCACATTATCTAGAGGCATATTATTTAGAAAGCACTGGTAAATTTTGGAGATATTGTGCAGCTGTGTTAAAGGATTAGGTAGTACAATTTATAAGGCAGATATTGAACTTGTGTTTTTTTTTTGTTTGTTTGTTTGTTTTTTAACCCAAAAACTATAAATCTAGTAACCTGAATATAGTAAAACAATGGTTTTGATGAAAGTTTATATTTGAGATAATATATACCTGCTCAAATAATACAAATATATTGTTAGCATTAAAATCCGCAAAGGTCCTAATATCAAGAGTAATACATACATGAAATAATATGTACTTTAGGGATAGTACAAATATCTGATTGTCATGCAGCTGTATAAAATATCATCAAACCATAAACAATCTCCAAAAAATACCCATTGTACCTAATTTTTTAGGGAGGGATTATTTAATATATGTAGGAATACCCCAAAAAAGAAACAAACTTGAACGAAATGCATCTCTTTATGAAGATGGTATTGTTAGAAACAGAACAAGATAGATACACCAAAAAAAATCAATCTGAATAGAAACAGGGTTCAACACCAAAGTCAGTAGTACCAAAGAGAACACAGCCCAATATGCTGACCAAAAGAAGAATTAAGAAAACCAAGCTAAAGAACAACCACAAAATTCATTACTAAACACACAACACATTTTTGTATTTACCCAAACTCTTGGAAAATGACAATTCAGCGATGCTGACCTTTATACTATCTGGCTAATGATGTCACACGACATGACCTTGGCACCAGTGAAAAAAATGATGGTACATAATGACATGATTTAGATTTAGGAGCCTTAAAATTAACTTAAATCTTTAATCTTAAATAATTACAAATGTTAATTCCACATGTCCCAAAAAACTCTGGAATGGGATAAAAATCAGAGAATTTGTTCAAATACACTGTTGAAAATTATAAAAAGAACAAAATTACAATAGATTCATATTTGTGATTTATACACTGCATTTCCATATGTATTAAATGTATCAGAGGAGCTCTGCGAAATTCTTTGCTTAAATGTTAATATGAATAAGAACATAATAATAGCATCAGTTTAAATGTGATCTGTTTTGTAATCTGTTTCACTGCAATTCAAATACCTAGGAATCATAATTAAACACTTTAAGGACCTACAGTAAGATAAGGCAAATAAAGGCTTACTAGCCACTGTACCAGCCAATGATACAGTATGTAATAGCAAATCTTTTTAAATTATTCTATCTCTTACCCTACATGCACCTTCAGCAGCTTCCCTCTGTGTTCCCATGTGTCTGAACTTCTTTTCACCAGTGCTCCTTCTCTCAAACCTCTTCCTGTTAGAATGTGTTTACTATTTACTAAGCTTCTAATTAGGAATTGTTAATTTCCTCAACCTCACTAGAACCATAAAGCAGCTATGATGCTAACAGCACCTGTAACTCTTGAAAGCGCTATTGTACTACACAACTTTTCCAGCAATTTCAAATTGCACACTCTATTTTCAAGAGTCAGGGGCAGTTGCAGTAGCCACAAGAAATGTGATAAATGGATTTTAAATTTATTGACAAAAACTGCAGTGTACACAAACCCAGGCGCCAGCTTATCTTGACTGAAAACTACAGTGTACACAAACCTAGGCGCCAGCTCATCTTTAATGCAGTTCAAACAGGCTGTGAAATTGGAAGAAGTCACAAAGAGGACCCGAAGGCTACTTGTGTACACAGAACCTGAAAACGAAAGAGATACTGAGAAAATAAAAGTGGGGTGTATTAAATACTTCCATAATCAGCTACTTGTGCTGTGATAGTGAGCGTCTAAATAGCTCAGTTTCACTTTACTGCAGGAGGTGTTTGTCTGCAGAAGGAGATGGCGATGTGCCAGTTCAAGAGTAAAACGAATGCAAAAAGATTTTAGAACTGTTCTACCATCTATTGCAATGGGAAATGTTCAATCATTCTCCAATAAAATGGGTGAACGGTCTGCTCTTATCGTGGGCCATGGAGCATAGAAGTACAGTGGCATTTTGTGGTTTACAGAGAGCTGGCTTAAACCCGATATACCTGACACTGTTTTAATGCTGTACGGATTTCATCTTATTTGAGCAGACAGAGATCTAGTGTGTTGTGGGAAAAAGACAGGAGGGGTACTGGTCATATATGTGAATGAGAAATGGTGTAAACAAGAGCATATTACAATTAAAACTACAGTTTGTAATTCAAACATTGAACGTATGACTGTCACAACTGATCCAAATTATTTGCCAAGGAGATGAATTACATCTTCCTTATTAATGTTTATTTTCTTCCCTTTGCAAATGGGAGACATAGCGAGAGAAATTATTTATTCTGGCACCATCACTTTAATGATGACTCATTCTGACCCTGCAGTTGCAATATGTGGTGACTGCGACCATGTAAATTTGGAAAGAAAGTGTCTTCTTCCACTTGAGGAAATAAAAGCTGGTCTTGCTCTACTTTTAGAGCTGCCTTTAAGTGTAACCTATTTGAACCTTTGGGCAGGGATGGTACTTTCCTTACACTGAATTCTGCTAGGAAAGACCTTGACTCCCCTCACAACCTTGAATTGGATTAGATAGATAGATAGATAGATAGATAGATAGATAGATAGATAGATAGATAGATAGATAGATAGATAGATAGATGAGTTTGAGGATAATATTGCTTGCTCTTTCCTGTATACTGGGAACCTAAGAGAAAAAAAAAATCCATATATGATACAATTGTCATCACTTAATTAACCAAGCTCACTTATTTAGTTCATATTTATATTGTCAAGACATTCAAAAACCTGTTAGTGTATCTGCTTCAGTTATACAATTAAGCAGTTTGTTCCAGATTTTTAAACTCTTTGTGTTATGAAAAGGTTGCATGATTCTCACATGATCACACTTGAAAGAAATCATTTAAAACTTCAAATTACATCTATTATTTGGTTTCATATGAATTATTTTACACAACTAATATTATAAATAGGTAAATCATTTCTGTTTTCTCAAGCTGCACAGTCCCTGGACCACAGTTACTTCCAAGTTTGTTATTCTAGATAAAAGTGTAAAAAGCTAAAAGGCAGTCTTTTTCACTATGTGAACATACAAGATGACCAAAAACATCAAGTCTGTGTGTTGTGCCGGATGATTGGGGCTCTTGCCCAGCCAGGACGCCACTGAGAATGAAATGGAGAATGAAAAGACCAGAAGAGAGGCAATACCTCCCCTGGGATACGAGAGGGTGTCTGGACAATTCCAGAGCCATGGACTGCAGCACTTTCCACACCAGGAAGTGCTGACAGAAGAGAATCAGGGCATACCTGGAGTGCTTCCAGGTGCCCATGCAGCACTTCTGTCCACACCAGGAAGTGTGGCAGGAAGATTATTAAGGAGCAAATGGAGCACATACATGTACAATATAAAAGGGGCTGCATCACTCAAATCTGGGAGCCGGAGTCGGGAGGTAGAGGACAGAGCTTGTGAAGGGAGGAGTAGCGAAAGAAAGAAAGAAAGAAAGAAAGAAAGGACTGAGTTATTGTTGGTGATTTGAGCACTGTGTGCTGTGCTGCTAAAGAAAACAAAAAAATAAAAGCATGAGTTTGTCAAGTGTGCCTTTTGTGTCTGTCTGTTGGGTTGGGTGGCTGGCACGCCCCTACAGGTGTCACAGTGTGTAGACTGAAACTACTAAACTCCATTAATTACACAAAAATGCTTCAATAACACTGCTGTGATCCTAGTGGATGTAAAAAGAACATATTATTTATATATAAACATTACATGATAAAGAACAGAAATCAAATACACAAAGCTAGTTCAACCTTCAGAAAAAATTCTAGTGAAAAATAATGATCACCTTTAATTCTTTACTTCTTTGTTTTAATTGTTTTAGTGCCATATGAGAACTAAAGTGAACAGTATGGATTTTTTTTAAATATTATAAAGTGCAGTTTATTAAAAGATCATACACTTTGCTAGTGAGTATATTCGTCTAATATCCAGTTAATTCTAAAAAGTAGGACTTAAATAAGTAATTATAAAATTCAGAACAATAAATAATCCTCAAAAAAATGAAATACTAAACAGATGTAATATAGAATTAAGAAATAAAATTAGAGTGTGCTTCCTCCAAATCCCATATGTACTTTAACCTTAGCCACTTAAAGTAAATTAAAGTTTTAGGAGTGTTTTATATAAATTGGACTGATTACCATGTTTTAATTGTGTGAATGTCATTAGGCAAATGCATTACTAGATCAAATTAAGCTGCTTATGTCTGCTCCATATTTTAGCATGATACTAACAGATTAATTCCACAGATTACCTTTAACTTCCTAAAAGGCAGTTGCAGTCTTTTAGGTGGTCTATGAAAGATCTATAATGAAATGTTGTTAACGCCTGGTATACAATAGCGGTGAAAACTGCCTAGCTCCAGTATGCCTCTCTAAGGTGTGCACACAACATTTTCCAGTAGTACATCAGGAAAGGAGTCTAAAAAGTCACCCTACCAACTATCTACTGAAGGTTTACAAAAACAGAGAGCACATTCACCCCATCCTGCAAAAAGAAGCAATTAAAATAAAAGTGAGATAGGGATACAGTTTAGACTTCCTACCTGTAATGCACTTGAAAAACCTTAGTTAAAATCATTGGTGATTGTTCAAACATGTTAAATGCAATTATTTATATTTATATTTGTAATTCTTTATATTTATATTAATTTATATTTAAATTCTTCTTTTTTCAAACTTGAGAAAGGCCAGACCTTTCCACAAAATTAGAAGCCCATCAACATGATGAGCACATTGGGTAAAGCAGTATAAAATCATTTTAAAACACCTAAAGTGCAAATAAATGCAAAAATTAAAAGGATAATTAATGATAAACGGCATGGTTTAAAATAAACTACTCCACTTCTAATCATTGAGTCATGGAATATGTCACTAAGGGTATTAACAAAAATAGGCAACTGAAGCTATTTTTCTTGCTGCCTCTTTCAACAAGGCTTTAAAAGATGTGGAAGGAAGAACTAATTCATGAAATATTTCTCAAAGGCTTTCTCTTAAATTTTGTCTACCTAACTGTATCCTTTCTTTATACCAGAACCTTCTAAGCTAAACTGAATGGAAACGATTTAAGTGAAAAGCAAATCTTAGAAGGTGTAGTACAAAGTCCCACCCTATAACCATTACTATTTAATATTTACATTGGCAATTTTTAACAACAGGAGGAAACATGAAAGCTCACTACAGAGATGAAATACAGCCTTGGGCAATCTCCAAAGGACTACACAAGGCTGTGATCTGTGTTCTTGAAAACAGGTTCTGCAATTGATGTATACAAACTAATCTAGAAAAGAAATCAACAATTTTGATGACTTCAGTCAGCCACACTATCATAATCTTAGTGTGGCACATTGAGCCAACCTTTTAAGCAAGATTTTAATTGAGCAATAAAACAAGCACTCCATTAAGTTACTGCCAGCTATGGTATTATAATTGCATCTACCCATCTATAAAAAAAATCATAAAGAATAAATAAAGTTTACAATTCCAACTGAAATATTGTGCTTGCTTAAAAGTTTATGACAACACTAGCATCTTGCCAGATGTGAAACTGAGATAATCTATATAATAATAAAGCTATTAACAATATCAGACAATCTTTAACATTAATAATGTCTAATACGGTCTATAGTGCTAACTGAAATAGTGTCATTCCTCGCAAAAAAAAAATATGAAATACTTTATGGATTTATTCAATCTGAGAGATGATTTTTTACAATATTTTTCAAATTTCTGAGTTATGTACAGTAATCTATGTGGGTCTCTAAATTTGATCTCTAAATGCTAATTTCAGTATAGGTAGATACAAAAAAACATAGCAGAATCCTGACTTAATCCTACTGCTTAATGTCATTAAAATATGACATTTTTCTGAGATTTAAAAAGATAAAACCAGGGAACATATGACCTTGTTTGACTTTAGATAGGACCAAGCCATTTAGTGATCAAGAGGTTTAATTTTGTGTCAGACACTATAAAGTATTTAGTGTTGTCTTTTGCATTTCATTGGGGTGAAGTATTGCATTCTGTTGGAGATGAGGATGACAGAAGAATTGTTAATGCTGAGTGAGGCAATGAAGCATATTTGTAAAGTGGGTTCACAACTCAGCTACATTGATGGATTAAAGGCCAGAAGTCCACATGACCGTCATCATCAAGTTTTTACATGTGAACCCTGAATACCATGAGGACTGACTGAGGTCATTTATGTTAAGTAGAATGCCTAGAGGGGGCTGGTTGGTCTCATGGCCTTGGAACCATTGCGGATTTTATTTTTTTCACCAACCGTCTGGAGTTTTTTTTTTTTCTATCCTCCCTGGCCACTGGACCTTACTTTTATTCTGTTAATTAATATTGCCTAATTTTATTTTTTAATATATTTTGTCTTTTTTCTCTGTCTTCATCCTGTAAAGCACTTTGAGCTACATCATTTGTATGAAAATGTGCTATATAAATAAATGTTGTTGTTGTTGTAGCTGATGTCTGGAATAGTGAGCATAGTTTAGGCAACTTCTGCTAGTGTGACAGCAGGCTCATCATGGCATGTATTTGTAATATTGTGTCTATTCCAAAAGGATTCACATTAAGTCATGTTGCTGAATCTAGATGGCCTGAAGTAGTCATTTCAGCCTTTTTCAATTTTTTTAACAAACATTATGTGCTCTATACTATAGAAACCTTTTCTATAAGTATTCAAATGTGGGATTAACAACAGAAATAATATAAAAATAAAAATAATGTTGGTAGGGAAGTTGCCTGAAGGGTTCATGATCAACAATATAACATTTCTGTGTTAAGAGCATATAAACTTTGTATTAAGGACATACAAATAGAGTAACCATATATAAATACATTTTATAGAGTATGATTTCAGTAACCAAAACAGCAAGTGGCTAAAAAGTAACACATGAGCTGTAGTGAATACACTTTTCCGGAGATGCTGAAAAATTGAACTCGTTTTAACCAAAAATAAGGTCAACCCAACATTGCACTGGGTTTCACTGGGTTGTAAGAAGTTCTTTGGATATTAGTTGAAGATGTCCTTTTAGCCCCACAATCAGCTGTCACATGAATACTGTATTACACTACACATATCCAAGATGTCATGAAGACACAAGAAGATTACTCTGAGAAAAAAAATTCTTGAAATATTGAAGACTAAATAAAAAGCTGTTCATATGATATTGAATCAGTCAGCTTATCCCTGTACCAATAAAAGCAAATCTCATGTACATCCTAGGGATAACTTTTCATATACTCCTAAGCTTTGGCCACAAAACACTGCACATCATATAATAATACATCTTCATCAACAATCTATTATACTTCAACAATGCAAGAGAAAAGAAGGAGGACTAAGCACAATACATGGGCAAATGTAATTTCCCAAATGTACGCATTCATGTTATGCAGTTTCTGTATTTCCTTCTGGGAGTGAAAGTAGAGGGAGTGCACCTCAATTTAAAAAAAAAAACATTTGGTTACTGTGATACTTTCTGGGCAGGGCACACAATAGTAACTGAAAACACATTGCATCTCAAATATGATCATGCCTTCATATTATTTTCAGCACTGGCTTACATCATCTTCTACTGGGTATTCTACTTCTGTTTTACCATCAAAATGAATGACTTTACAGTTGATTTACACAAACAAAACAATAAAACACTCAAAATAATTATTTCTTATTTTAATTACAAACACTTATAAATATTATTATCAGAGAGATTTTTGATAGTATATCATCTTAGGAAAATACATAATAAATCTGCAAATAAAACTGCTCTGATGTAACAATGTCTCATGTAATGTTAAGACAAACAAGAGAGAGGGAGGCAATGCCAAGATGACATGTTAGCTATGGTTACTTTAAACATTATGCTTTGCTCCTAATCAATTTACCTGTGAGATTTGAAGTGGTGTCGCCATAAAAGTCAGCAACAAGCCGAAAAGCACTGCTATACTCAAAATGTTCACTGTCCATTTTCTCAATTCGAATTCGGTCATCATCTTGAGTACTATAAAAATGCAAAAAAGTTTTTATACTAATATATTTGGTCAACAATTTATTCCTCTTAAGTGTCTAACCATCCCTATCAAATTCAATTGCAAAAGTGATTGATTACAATGTAATAATACTTTTTTTTTTTTATTTTGGTATGTACCATAAATTAACCAGTAAATTTCCACAGATTATTTTCCTTACTTTCAATCTATACATGGAGTTCCCTGTAATTAGGCTAATATCAATATAACATAAGAAGAAGCATTTTAAAGAGTAGAATAATCAAATTTATTGATAAAAACAAGGTTTGTAGAAAATGGAACTGTTCATCCATCAGTATAAAATATGGGATGCTAAAGGAGATGAGAGAGACTGTTCTTCAACCGCTTAGCAACCTTGAGCAAATTGTATTGTAGGGATAGCTTTCCAAGAGTAGCACTTTGTAATAAACGGAAAGTTTTTTCTTAAAAATATTAGAAAAGTCAAAAACAAAAAGAAGTACAAGAAGAGTTTTAGGTTTTTCGGCTGCAATATGAAAATAATACAAAACATCTCCAGAGTTTTATGAAAATTAAGACATTCAGTGCTTGTGAGTAAATATTATTATCATTACCATATTTCATGGTCCCAAATTGTATGCAAAGACTTACTGTTTATGAACCACAAAATACTTACCATTTAATGTGCCTTTCCATTCTTTTTTAAAAAAGAGAGATGAGAAAAATATCTCATTTTTTCAACACTTATGGCAATATGTTAATGGGTACACACATGGAAGAACTGAGCTCCTTTTGTGTCTGAACTGCCTAATGATAATAAAAATGCATTTTGTTTACATAGTATCTTTACCATGTTTACTTTCAATTCTATTCTACTCTTATTTTCTAAGCTTCTTCTATTTTGCTAGCCTCTGCATTATTTTATTATAGCTGAGCAAAATGCCCGTTTAGTAAAATGGGCACACTTGTAGAGTAAGTCCGTGTGTTTCAATTATGTGGTGCAATTACAGTAGGAACCTCTGTTCAACAGATATATGCTAGCCCTTAAATCCCTCTTTCATTAAACATTTTTGCCTTTGCTGATTAGACATTCCAGCTGCCAAATATTTTGTAGTTTTATATAGGGAGAGATACAAAATTGGCATTGTCAAGCTCTATCAGTAGATGATGTTGTATGTACTACTAATGACATCCCCATATCCTCTGTCCAATGTCACCTCTCCTTACCTATTTACATTAAGTGGGCCATCAACAGGCAGTTTAACACAATTTCATCAAGAGAAGGAGTGTGAGAGTAGCTGAATGTGCCTCTTGTCAGCATGATAATTTTGTTTTTACTGAAAAAATGATATAAACAGATAAACCTAAGAAAACACTGGGAGTGGATAAATGTGAATTGCCTTTCCCAAGATTTCTTCTGATTTTTTTCCCCACAGGTTTTTTTTGGGGGAGTTTTTCTTGTCTTCTTAGAAAGCCAAAGCTGTGAGGATGTCAAAAAAACAGGGAATGTTAAAGCCCACTGAAGTATTCCTTGTGTGATGTTGGGCTATACAAGAAATATGCTATTGTTGCAGTTGTATATCATCCTCGACAGCTTGCATATTGAAACCTTTTCAGTTAGCCAATAAAAAGTGTCATTTTGCTTAATTTCCCACTACAATGCTATCATGAAATTTGTTGTTATAACATATTTTAACCCAATTTATACTTGAAATTTTACAATATACTGTAAATGAGGTCTAAATTTTATATTCATCCTAAACCAATCTTAAAACCTTATAGTTTGCGGAAGCAAATCCTTTTCAGAATTTTGTTTTCTTTAGTTTTGTTTGATCTGTAAATCATAATCCACAATACTAAAATTACTTCCATTCTATAGTAACCGGTTATTTCTTTTTACATTAATTATAATTAATATACTGTATGCTTGGTAAATTGAAGGTATTTTCATATGATTTACAGTTAGTCAGACTAAACATGTTTCACCAATATATGCATGTGTTTTTCCACCTGGAATGAACAAGTGAAATTAGATTAAGCAAATCAAAGGACGGATTCAATCCGAATTTTCCTCATATCATTTTTTTTTACATTGCATATAAAGTGTGATTTTTTTGCTGCCCTCCTATTAGAAATACAACATCCACTCACTATGTTTTAATGACAGGCATTTTATTCAAAGTTTACCAAGTATCTGGCTTGTATGACATACTCTTCTGCACATAGTTCTCCAGAGTCTAAATCAAAATTCATCTAAAGGTTTAAGAGTTACTGTATTATCCTGAAACCCCATAAGAAAGAAAGAGTCTGCCAGCAAAGAAAATTTCAAACACATTATGTAACCACTTTAGTTCTCCTCAAGGTTCCCACACACACAACAAGTCACATCAGGCTTTGCCCTGCAACTCAATGAGCAAAGATTATGTAACCTTCAATTACAGCAATCTCTATCGAATAGCCGCCAGCTGCAAACAATATCAATATCTCAGCTGATCCTCTGAGTTCATCAGTAGTCTGCAAGGCGAAGAAGCATGGGTCAAGCCAGGACATAATTACCACAAACATTGTCCTCATGTTAACAGAAAGTGATGGTTTTAGTGCTTAGCTCACCCCAGCAGAGATTACTGAACTGAATCATAAACAACTTAGATCCACATACACTATTCTACATGTCAGCAAGGGGAAGCAGCAAGAGTTGTGAAAGGGGGAATGGATCTTCAGAAGAAAAATCATGGCTAAAATATTCTTATATGGCATTAAATACACAGTTTAAAGAAACAAATATTGTCATTTTTATTATGTTTAGATCAGTGTTTGCAGAGAAAATGTTAATTAATAAGAAAAGGATATTTAGACATTTCTTTGTGTACAGTGACAGCAATTCTTCTGCTGAATGAGATTATTTAAGTGCAACAAAAAAAAAAAAGTTGGTTTTATCAGTGAAAATGATGAATTAAATGTTCTATAAAAGACTAAAATTATTCTAAATTCTAAAATCAAATTCAAATTAGTTCAATTCAGTTTAATTTTCCATAGCACTCTTGACTGAGGGCAGCCTCAGAGAAATCGATGTTTTAGGGCCCCTGATACCGAAAACATCAATATTTTGATGATGGTTGTGTGTCTGTGTGTGACAGTTTCTAGAGGATAGTCTAAAGCTAAAACAACTGGATGGAAAATTATCAAACTCAAAACTTAAGCCCGTTATGAGATGACGATGTGCTGTTTAGTTTTTGAGCCAAAGCATGACAACGCAAGCCCAGTTTCGTCTGTCCCAGCACATCAACACTGCAGTATACTCAGAGCCGAGGAGGAAACCCTGAAGGTCATCTTTAGGGCCCATCTTCACAAGCATGTATCTGGGGTGAGTAGCTAGAAGAGGTGGCAGATTCTCCAGTTCCGGAGGTAGGGGAACGTACAACTCTGGAGCATACTGAGGATCAATCTGTGCAACACCCACCTGGTACCACTTGTCAAGCTTGGGTTACAAAGTTGCACAAGAGAGTTCAGTAGGTTTTCCCAAGAAGTAGAAATTTTATTGCTGTTTTGTCAGGTATAAACACAAAAGTCTCTTAAAGAGGCAATCCAACCTCAAGAGGAACAGCTGTCAAACATGACACATTGACCCTGACTCCTGCTCAAAAGAACACAAAGTCTTCTTCATCAAGGGGGTCCAGAGGCCTGGTAGCGGTGGCCGGAGCAGAGGGAATCTGAGGGAAGAGAGACAGGAGAGACAGAGAGCACAGGATGATCTCATTTTGAGATCAGTTAACTGTGGAACTCGTGTCTGAAAAGGCATTCTTTTTCCCAAACTCCTTATTATGGTCTGTTTAATCTTTTACAAAACAATCAATCATACATAAATATATACACACACACACACACATATACAGTACACCCTCGAAATTCCCGAGGGTTACGTTCGTAGAGCACCTGCGAATTGTGAAAAACCGCGAATTATGGATGTGGTTAAAAAAATGCCTATTTTTATAGTTTAAACCCTAAATATGCCCCCAAAACACTTTAATTTCAATTCAGCCTCAGCTTAATAGTTACCTAAAAAAGAATTTAAAGGTAAACCCATATACTGTACAGTAATGTACTGATATGTCACCCGCAGTGCTAGAATGTAAAATACCGATGTTACTGCTATATGTACTGTAATTCATGCAAGCGCATTTTCATTGCCAGAAGCCTTACAAGGTGCAGGGCTTTCGACGGCAACTTGGGGCTTTAGCTCTTAAACTGCCACATACTTGGGGGTTAATGCATTCCTGGACGCCAAATACTTTTTTGCTGCACTTTAAGTAAACGAAAGTGAAATTTTAATGGAACACATTTTTTTTTCCATGCAAACAGCATCACAATTACTGCAACACTGGTCATTTTACACACTCCCAATAAACTGTAAAAACTATTTAAAAAAACTACCGGAATAATATGTACAAGGTGCAACTGACACCATTGGTGAAATTCAGTAAATCATAGAGCCAACTGCGCCTGAACTGGCTGCACGCAAGCACACAGAGGTAAATGCTGGCACTGGCAGGCTAGTCTAGTGCAGCGGCTCAATCCCAGAGACAGTGAGGCTGCAGTGCTGTGCATTTAATGAATGTACGTCACCGAATATACTCAGCTCCTACATGCTGGCAAATGACACTGGGAAACGACTATAGTCAGTTGCGGCGGTTTAAGGATTAAGAAGAACAAAATGGAAAACACGAGAACACTCAGCTGGAGATGTGTCACAGGGCAGCAGTCAAACAGCAGCAAGGAGAAATAAATAACGCTGTAGCGGTGCAGTGCCACTAAGATTCATACCGTCGAGAAGACGGTGATTTATTTATTTTTATGGTGAAGATTCCAGGGATGCACCCAGCCTTGACCTGACCCGCACGCACTCACAAACAGAGACAAAAAGAAAGCAAACCGGTAATCAAACACCAAAAAAAAAGAATGTAGTGAAAACAAATGAAAACAACGATACCACCCCTGTTCCCCTTAAATTGATTATACATTAAATACAACAAAGCACTAACAAAACAAACACAGTAAAGTCCATGAAAAATGGCAACGGATGTAATGTAATGATGAAGATAGATAGTCCAGAGATTCACATGTTGAATGGGAATGTAAAGATAGTCCTACCGGTAGTTCCTGAAATGGTGAAGACGGGTGGATGGATTCAGGAGTGCTCCTTTCTTCATAGGAAAGCAATGAATCCACTTACAGTCCTCAGGTACACAGGCAGACGGCAGACAATCCAGACCCCAACCACGAAACGATCCAGGACAAAACGAATAATTACAGGTAACCCAACAGAAGGGAGGCAGAGAGACAGGAACTTGAAACACAAATTACAAAAACTTTTTTCTTTTGGTCACTGGCCCCCTTTTTAAAAGCCACGCTGACATCCTTTGACCCCAATAGCCCCTGCACCCTCAGCAGAAGACCAATCGGTGCCACTGCAGGGACTGCTGGGAGTTACAGTTTCAAGTTCTAGTAGAGTACGCTCTCGGATTGGCTACTTTCACCATCCCAAGCTGTGTTTTCCTCTACGGTTGCTTCCTGTTCTCTCTACAGTGCAGTATTGCCACGTAAAAAGCCATAAAAAATTGCAGAGAATATTTGCGGTTTCAGCTAACAATTATTAGTTAGGTTCTAAGGAAAAATCCGCAAACGACAGAGGCTGCGAACCCTGAACCATGTCTTCGTGGGGGTCTACTGTATATACTATACTATAAAAAGTACTATACTTTTTACTACTATACTATACTATACTATATAGTATACTATACTATAAAAATACTATAAAAAGTAAAGTAAATAGCCACAAAGGTTGAATATCATCCACTGCAGGTCTCATTTGCACTCACTGAACAGCAGGAAAACCATCACTTGTCAGATATCACAACCAGCATGTCTCCTGAAAAAACCAAGCAGACATGGTAAAAACATAAGATTTGAACCCAGGATTCTTGAGTAGAGATGTAGCAGTGCTACCCTAGATTTGTATTATAAGCGAAACTGCAGCATTTATATAATCATTTGGTTTTATCATCATTACACAATGATATTAAAATAAATTGCTATTTTAATTCTGTCACATTTTTCTACACAAATTCTGGAAAAGAAATCAATTAATGTTTAATGTTTTTTTCTTTTAAAAAACAAATCAACAATGTAACATAGTTGCAGTTACAAGTAAAATTACTCTATAGTAAAAGTAATTGTTAAACAAAGGGGTAGAAAGACACTGGATGAGACAACACTCCATTATAATTTACTTATAAGTGAATATATTACAATGCAAGTGTATGTTTAAGCATTGTTAAGAACTATCTAGACTCTGCATGTGATCTTATCTTGCATATACAATTATACTGCTACACTTCATTTAAATCCAATTTTGAAGTAACAATCCATATATAAATATAAAACAGAGTGTCTGACTGTATGTTCCCTATACAATTCCAAACGCTTTTAATGATATGGACCAAATTTTTCATAGTAGCTTTCTAGGACCAAATGGACAAGAAAGACTACTTCAGAACAGGTCAATCACCTGAAGCTAAGCATGTTCGGGCCCAGCCAGTGCGTGAAAGGGAGACCATCTAGGAAAAAGCTTGGGTTGCTGCTGGAAGAGGTGTTGGCGAGGCCAGCAGGAGGTGCTTACCCTGTGGTCTGAATGTGGAACCCAATGCCCCAATGTAGTGATGAAGACACTGTGTTGTAAAAATTGTGCTGTCCTTCGGATGACATATAAAATGGAGGTCCTGTCTCTCTGTGGTCATTAAAGATTCTTGAGCATCTTTCATAAAGAGTAGGGTGTATCTCAATGTCCAGGCTAAATTGCCCACCATGGCATAGTCACTCTGATCCCTAATCATCACCTGTCTCTAATTGTCTGTCTCTCTCTCTCTCACCCCTTCACCACCTAACACTAATGTGTAGTGGGCAACTTGTAACAAAGCATAATACTCATAAGATTTATTAGTGGAAAAAAGTATGCCGAGTAGCCATTTTTACATCTGAACTACTTGAACAATAAACTATAAAAATTACCAGAAGCAAAATGTATAACAATGTACAGCAGCTGTGAGAAACCAGCCCGGTCACACACAGACACCGAATGACCCGATTATACACACGCTTTATTTTACACAGGGCCACAATGCCTAAACCAGCCAACTCTCTTTTTCTCTCTCTTTCTTTCACCTCTTCGGCCACCTCCTCCTCCTTACTCAGGTTCCCGTCTTCTCCCTCCTGACTCTAGCCCCAAGTAGAGTGCGGTGGCCTCCTTTATAGAGCACCCAGAAGTGCTCCAGGTGCTTCTTGATTAGCATCCAGCAGCACTTCAGGGTGTGGCAGAAGTGCTGCATGCCGATTCAGCTCCTCTTCTGACAGCACTTCCTGTTGTGGCGAAAGTGCTGTTGACCACCGTTCTGGAGCTGTCCAGGTGCCCCCTGGCGGTGACCACGTCCTCCCACACGGTTGAGCGTCCCAACTCCGTGGCCCCCATGCAACCCAGGAAGGCTGCCCTCTCACATTCCAGGGAAAATACTGTCCCCCTCCCAGTCCTTCCCATTTCCCATCGTCCCGGTAGGGCAATGTCCCCGGACATCTGTCTCAAAGCAAACAATGCAAAATTTGCTGAACTAAAAATAAGTGCTAATATTCCACATATCTGCCTCCCTGCAAGAAGTTGTATGTAATGAAAATCATTCATCAACCTGCAGTAAGATGTACAAGATGGAGGCTGTTAACCATTATATGTGAATGTCATACAGTACTTAAAGAAACATTAAACTTAGCTGTCTTTAACTAAATATCACAAGTGTTTCTAGAGATGATCTAAGTTTCTCTTTAGTATGGAAACTTACAACACTTACTTATTTATATTTTTGCAGATGTGAGAATCTCACTGTCTGAAAGTTCTAGATCTGAAAAGTTGTAGTGAATAAGAGGAAAGTGACATGTAAGAGGAGGATCTTCTTGGACAACTTTTAATGAATGAATTCCTAACAGACTTTGCAGAGAAAAGTATTGCCAAGCAGGAAAATGCCTTGCTACAAACAAGTCTAAATACCAAATCAGAGTCAGGCACCCACTACTACAGTTGACCCTATGTGCATAAATATAAAGGCACACAAACTGTGCATGCATGCATACGCATCTACACACAAGTTTCGTTGTATAGAAAAAGAACATTGTGCAAGATGAGGATCCACACTTGAATTTTTCTTTTTTTAAAAAAATACTTGCTTTTATATCTGAAAAGATGTTTTGAATATTGAAAAAATATTGAAAATATTTGACTATTTCAAAATTCTAGTACAGGGTTTTTCAAGTTCACTGTAACACAAATAGTTGCATAGCAAGAAACCTAAATGATTGTGATAAACTAGAAGGGCAAGAAAGACGTGTGCCTCCTAAGATCTTTTCACAATGTAGCAACTGTCAGGGGAAATGTAGAAATCACTAATCACTGGTAGCATACAATAAACACAAGGGGTGTGTCAATCGTGTGGTTCAGACAATTAAATTTTACACTCTTATGCTGAAGCAAAAGAAAAAAATATTATAAAAAAAGTCTGGATTGCAACATCAGACCATGCTTTTTGCGACTGTCTCAAAGCATATCACAAAAAGGATGTGTATTCAATCTGCACAAGTACCGTACAGCAGTGGACACTAGATACATTTTTCCTACTGTATTTATGATAGTATTTTGGTATGTACATGTTTCTGTTAAATGTAAAAATATTTTTATTATTGAAAAAAATTCAACATTTTTGACTGATTTTTCTGGGGGAAATATAGTGCTAAGGGGATTAAATAATAAAAAGTGAAGCAATGGCTTTTTATTAAGAGAAGCCAATTAGTGTTTATAACTTATCCTGCACAATTCTTTTATACTCTTTCAGTGTTTTATGTTCCAACTACAAAATAAATATGTATACATTGAACAATCCCTGATAAAGATTTAAAAGGAAAAACTAAGTTACTGTGTTTCTTTTTTAAATTAGATTAGATCAAGCTAGATAAGTTTTATTAATACCAAAGGGAAATTTAAAATACATACAGCAGCAGAAGCATAACAAACAAAGATACAGATTCACATGACAAAAGTTTGTCTTAGCATAGTATGGTAGAATAAGCCTGTGGCTAAAAGTGCTCCAAGAGAGTGACTCCTGGTGGGGATGCTGGGGATTTTTCATGATGACATCCAATTTTTCCACCATCCCTTATTTCTAAACAGCTTCCATTGTGTCCAGGGTAAGCCCTGTGATAGATCAGTCTTTCTTAATAATTTTGTTCAGGTATTTTGTGTCTTTTGAACTTAAGTTACTTCTGCAGGAGACAAATGCACAGAACAATACACTGGTTACTAGAACATTTGCAACAGCTTACCGCATACATCAAAAGACCCGAGTCTCCTCAAGAAGTACAGTCTGCACTGACCCTTCTTGTACAACATCTCTGTGTGGTCAGACCAATCCAGTTTGATGTTTAGGGGAACCCCCAGGTACTCCTAGCTCTATGCACTTCCACATCCTCCCCATAAATGGTGACTGTTCTCAAGGGCTCTTTGAAATGCCAGAAGTCCACCACCAACTATGTTATCTTGCTGATGTTAAGCTTTAGGTGGTTCTTCCTGCACCACAAAATGAAATCCTCTACAAACCTCCTGTACTCCAACTCATCTCTGTCATTTCTCATTGAAATTCACTTCCTTTTCTTAATTGTCCTGTTTAAGTTTATATGTCTACCAATAATTCCCTTATACAGAACATTAAGTACACAGAATGCTATGGAAAAGCATCTAGTCTCTTGAACAATTCTTTCATTTTACTGACTAGCCAATACTACACTGAAATTTATACTAGAATTTTGTTGCATATTTCATCTCAATTTATTTATTGAAACAAACAATAGTTTTTAAATTGCCACTGTGGCACGCAGCTGGGGGTGGTACCCAGCCGGAACACCCAGGAGGACCGGAGGAGGGCTTGTGCCTCCTCCAGACCACAAGGGGGTGACCGCCCTGGCTGTGTTGGGGGCCACGGGTAGAGGGCTTGGAAGCCCAACCCTGTAGGGGCCTGTGGTCACTGCCAGGGGGCTCCCCAATGCCTTGGGAGCCCTGGACCTCAGCACTTCCGCCACACCAGAAAGTGCTGGGGGGAAGAGGAGCAGGGACACCCGGAGGGCTTCCGGCTATACAGCTGGTACTTCCGCCACATGGGGGTGTGTTGGCGGAGGCTCCTCAGGAAGCACCTGGAGCCCATCCAGGGGTGCATAAAAGGAGCCACCTCCCTTCATTCGGGGGCGAGAGTCGGGAGAAAGTGGATGGAGCTCGGAGGAGAGGAGTGGACGCAGTCTGAAGACTGAAAAGGCATTGTTGTGCGGCCAGGAATTAAAGGGGTGATTGGTGCTGAGGCACTGGGTTTGTGCACTTTAATAACTGTAAATAAAACGTGTGTGGTGAACCAACATGTCTGCCTGTCTGTGTCCGGGCTGTACCCCACACCTCTTATTAGCAATAAGATGCAAATGACAAAAGAAACCAGCATTTCTCCATTTAGCTTGTTTCCATTTACACCTGTGTGTATTTATCACACACTATATGGTTTAATTAAATACTTGGAAGAAAAGAGAAGAAAAAAACTTAAGGACTAAGAATTACTCATCTGTTTTAGATTTCAAATCATTTGGATGGTATCCTTAGAAAGGAAAAAAAAAACTAGAATATGAGAATGACCTGACCTGCCAGTGTTAAAGCACTAACACGCCATGAAATAATTAGAAAACAGTCCTTGCCAATAATTTTAAGTAACTGAGTTTGGGAAAAAAAACCTGCAGCCACTGCGGCTCTCCAGGACTGACTTTTCCCACCCCTGACCTAGATAACACAAAGCAGTTGCCAGTCATTTTATGTCTAATCTTCCTAATAGCCAAATTAATCCAACAGTCATTAAAACACATAAAATACCTAGTCGGAGGCTGGATAGTATTTGTAAAGAAGCACAAGCACTATACAATACATTCTTGTATTCTGAGAGATCTCATATCAGATCTGGGTGATACCCACATCTCCACGATACTCCAAAGGAATACAGCACAGAACAAACTGGCAGCATCTTTTAATGCACACTTTCCAAACCATAGGCCGAGTGATTTCTTAATTAGGGTCACTGACCCAGCATCTTGGTACTAAAGATCAGGGCTTGTAGTAGGCCGGTACACACTGACATTACTTAATTTTTCACCATGGCGTGCCGAAAGAAAATTGTTGCCTACTAGTATATCCCACTATAACCTTAATTAGTATGCAACTTTGTTCCCCTTCTCTAAAACATGCTGGATGTGCCTTTAGTCTAAAGGCATTTTCACACAGTTTGCTTTGTGTGTTTTTTTTCAAATTCTGGTGTGATTTCTCCAAAGGTCCGGTTTAGGTTAAACGTGAATATGCCAAAAGCACTCTAATGAGTAAAAAAAAAAAAACAACTGTACTGAGACACTTTGAAAAGGGTTGTTTAAGTCCGGTACCAAGTGAACCCTGGAGAAGTCCTAATGAGGCATGAATGTGATCCAGTACATTACCAATATAGCCATATGAACTACAACGTATTATGGGTGAAACTGTGTGCCATGCTATGCATCTGCCATTAATAAATTAGGAAATTTTGTTCAAACTATTATGAGTCGACGGTTAACTTGGAGAATTAAAAAATATAAAAAGGTAAAAAGTAATATGCACATTAGCACAATTAACATAAAAGAAATAATTCAATTGCCAGTCGATCAGATAAACCCTACCACCTGATTCAGACTCACAGCCTCTCACGTGTGTGATCAAACAGCAGGTGACCATGTTAAAAAATAAAAATAATAATAAAAAAAAGTGTGCAACTTCACTTGTGATCAGTCGATCATAATATATAAAGAGATGGCAAAAAATGAATAGCAGTGACCTGTGAGCCCAAAGATCAAACCTCTTAAACTTAACACAAGAGGGGCATCCACTCAGTGCACGAGACTGTGACAATGATGGGGATGTCAAACAAACGTGACCACTATACTCCATTCAAAATCAAATAGGTTTGACACCTTTAAACCAATAAAATCCTGCAATTGCAGTCTGTACAGATACTTACAGATATTACATATAACCCAGCTCAAACACAAAAAAACTTCAAATGAAATTCATTATGGATTCAGAAAAAAAAGAAAGAATCCCAGAAATTATATCAGAATTTTGAAACCACTAGAATATGCTAAAGTAATCTTAGAAATTGAACACAACAACATTTATTCTCACTGGAACAGTGTTTTGGCATATCTGTTGCCATGGTCAGGATACTTTTAGAAAGTATCATTAACCATAAGATGTCCCTAACCACATTGTATGAGAGTTCACAGGTCTACAACAATGGCAAAGCTCGCAATTGTACTGCATATTTGGATGGAAATTTGTGTCCGTATGACAAATAATTTCATTGTTTCTTTGTGACCCAGTTGACTTAATCATTTTTATGCACCATATATATTTTAGATCATTAGAAAAATGACAACCAGAACAAGCCATTCAGTCCAACAAAGTTTGTTTTCGTCAAACACTTGCTTAAAAATATAACAAGAAGGGTCAGGAAGTGTATCTATTTAGAAGAATTTGAAATCATCAATGTATTTATTTGTTAGAACAGGGCAAAACTTATTTGTAATTGACAGCTTATTGGACGTAGCTAGCTGGACTAGTATAGTATAGTATATATATATACTAGCAAAATACCCGCGCTTCGCAGCGGTGAAGTACTGCCTTAAA
>JANRMT010062837.1:37539205-37561327 GCA_026402145.1 Polypterus bichir lapradei | reverse complement strand
AATTCCTCCAGAGCGCTGTAAAAGACTCATTGCAAGTTATCGCAAACGCTTGATTGCAGTTATTGCTGCTAAGGGTGGCCCAACCAGTTATTAGGTTCAGGGGGCAATTACTTTTTCACACAGGGCCATGTAGGTTTGGATTTTCTTTTCTCCCTAAATAATAAAAACCATCATTTAAAAACTGCATTTTGTGTTTACTTGTGTTATATTTGACTAATGGTTAAATGTGTTTGATGATCAGAAACATTTTGTGTGACAAACATGCAAAAGAATAAGAAATCAGGAAGGGGGCAAATAGTTAAATAGTTTTTCACACAACTGTATGTATATATATATATATATATATATATAATATATATATACACACATAATTTATACCTACCTCAGTAGGAAAGAAAAGAGTTTTCAAAAAAATTTTTTATTGTTGAGTATAGTCCCCTGACAGCGCCATACACTTCACCTAGTTTTTCTGCAATGACTTCATCCCCTTTGAAAAAAAAATCCTGTTTTTGTCACAGCTGCCTTGACATCTTCATCACTTGAAAACCGCTGTCTACAGAGAGATTTCTTCAAAATTCAACAGAAAATAATCTGAGGGAGCCAAGTCTGGACTGAAGGGTGGATGATTCAACTTCTGGAACCCTGCATTCTCAGATTGCATCCTGTGATTCACGTGACATGTGAACCGGCGTATTATCGTGAAGAAGCAGCACACCTGCTGTGAGTTTTCCTCATCTTATCTCCTTGACTGACTCCCACAAAGCAATTATTGTGTTGGCTTAACTCTCTCCAGTTATGGTTGTCTTGTGTGGTATAAACTCCAGAAGCAAAAGTCCTTCAATATCTCAGAAGACAGTTGCCATGACTTTGCCTGCAGATTTTCCTGTCTTGAACTTTTTTGGGGTAGGGGATGACTTGTGCTTCCACTGCCTTGACTCTGTGATAGACCCAAGTCTCATCTCCAGTCACCAAACAATGAATAAAATTCACTTGGTCTTCATGGAGTATCTCCAAGTTCTCCTGACAGCACTGGATTCTCGTGGCCTTCTGACATGGTGTCAGTATTCTTGGAACGTATCTTGCACTGACCTTTGACATGCCCAATTTTTCATGAATTATTTTCCAAACCATAAGATGCCCATTTCTTCAGCTATTTGGGAAACTTAATTTATCTGTCTGACAAAATGAAATCCTCGAGACTCCATGTATACAAGCATAAATATGTACTGAAATAATCTTCTTTACTATTTACTGAAATGTGTAGTTCTATTAGTCACTTTAATCCTAGCTGGGAAAATCACAGTGAATAACTTATGTTCTGATTCATTAAAGCCGGCGGCACATTACACCCCTTCTATTTGGAGGGAATGTCACATTTAATGATTGCAGCTGCTGGGTCTTGTTGCCTTGAGGATGTCATTTAACTTAGCCAATATCCACAACATACAGATTTTTCATCATAGTTTAACTTTCCAAAGTATTGTGACAGCCAATTGTCATATTCTGACAGACAAAGAACGTGCTATCCGTCAGTGCTGGTGCCTGTTGGAAAGGTCTTTCAGGTATGGTGAGTTCTGAAATTTTATTTTCCTTTTATCAATTCTATCTGGGTATGATAAAAATGAGAAATCAGACATACATCACCTATCCTGTTTGTGCAGTTCAATACACCTACTTTTCTTCTTGTAACTGAATAGTTTAGATTGTACTTCTGAGTGTGTGTTCAGTAGTTAGCAGCTCACACAAACAAAAAAGCCTATCCCTACAACTTAAGACAAAATCAAACCCGGTCCATGAGTTTTCCCAATAAATTTGATTTTGTTGTAGTGAGTCACAGACCAGAACAACTGAGTTGCTGGGGGTTTCAACTGGCACCAACTCACTAAGATTACATAAATGGGACTACAGCAACTGAAAATCACTGGAAAAGTCATGTAATGTGAAGGGGTTAACCAGCTCAACTGACCCCTTACAAATTAAGTTTTTTGTGGATGTGTCTTAGAAATGTGTTCTCTTAAATTTTGGGCTAAATCTCTCTCTCTCTCTCTCTAAACAGCTACCAGGCCATTTATCAGGACCAGATTTTATCCAAGTGTCCCTGTTCTGAACACAAAGGTGACCTCATAAGCACACATATCCATAACTTCCTGACACCTTAAATCAAATGACTGTTTATATTAAGTGCATTTCTCACAGGATCCAAAACGGAGTAACAATAGAAAATTAATTTATCCTCCTATATTCACCCTTGTGTCCTGCCAAGGAGTTCAATTTGTTCACAATAGGCTTTATTTTATTGTGTTTTAAAGCAATGGCTTAGGGTTTGTTATCCTATATGGTGGTTAAAGTTGATTAAGATAATTAAGCACCATAATTCCTAAAAAAGTTTAATAAACCTTCATCCTTCTAAACAAAAACAGTGTAAAAAATTGTTAAGGATATACAAAAGCCAGGGAGTGACAGACATCCAAAATCTGGATGTGGAATAAGGCTTTCTCTCACTCTTCTCTTCTTCAGATCTGGGGTTATGGCTTGTTAGGAGGTGGATAGCTGTTAATTTGTCATAGCCTATTTCCACCTAGATACTGCAATGTGTCTTAAAATCTGCCCTTGCCCCTTAAATTATACACAGTTATGATAAAATGTACTTGTTTACATGAAATTCAGTAGGTTAGAAAGTATTTTAACATTATCAATCAATGGTCTGATTGGTTAGTTCATATGCAAATGTCCATGAGTATAGCATCCCATATCACTTAGTTGTGTGAAATTTAAAGTATAACTTTTCAAAATAATAAAACATTGGCATTCCCATAAATAGTGAAAAATTAATCTCTGCTTCTTGGCAAATCACAGAATTCATCTTGCAAAATTCATTCTCTATCTGGGACAGCTGTTCACCCTTAACCTGCAGATGTCAAGCCATTGTTTAACAAGGTAGAACCATGATCTCAGACTTAGTGGTGCTGCTTCTAATTCTGAGCACACTACACTAAATACTGTATTAAACTACAGTTTGATGATCTGTAAACAGCTTGCCCACCTGTCTGCAAAATGATTTTCCTCTAAACATTAGCATCACACCAATTTGCTGTTTCTTAAAATATCAGCAGAGACAATTTCAATAAATTAATACAGTACACCAGAATCTTCATTGTTCCTCCTGTATCAAACAGTTTGAGTATCAGCTAAAGTCTCAATTGTACTATCCATGCAAGGCTTTTCCAGGTAGGCCAAGGAGAATGGCCCCTTATTATCTAGATCATACAATCCCTTGTCCTCTTATGTAAAAATGAGGACTGCCATCGTCTTACAATTTTGAGGTCATGCACCCTCCAATGCAATACTGGAGTGGCATGTTAAATATCACACCACTAATACAATTTTATATTACTTTCAATATATCTGGTTGTAACTTATCAGATCCTGCAAAACTACCACGTGGCCATTTAAAGCCAATGCAACGGCTCTATCCACAGAAACTGATTCAACCCTACAAGATGGTTCTCTCATTAGGAGCCTCTGATTAAAATCTCTGCTTCTCTAAATGAAGAAAATCAAGAGGAAATAGTTAGAAATGCCCCAATGCCTGCCATGAGATGTGTATTTAGCACTGTCTACTGGAAGAAATATCAGGAGACACTTGAGTCATTATAGCTCTTGGGGGGTTTGGAAGTTCCTAGGAAATTGCCGGAAGTAACAAGATTTTTGCAAGTTACAGGGTGCCCTGCTCATCTGACTCTGTATATTACCTCTATGACAGGGCAATCAGATGGCAGTAAGAAATTGAGTGAAAATTAATAGAGATATTTATAATACTTTTCTCCTGGAAAGATTCATATGACATTTCTTTAGAAACTGCACTGAACCTCTAATGTTTAAAAAAATGGTCAATTTCTGCCACCTAATGGATTATGAAAAGATTACAGGATTCATGTAATATCAACTGAGCTCTGTATTTTGCAACATGAGGCTCACTTTGATGATTGGAAAGTATTTTGTATAACCATAATTAAATAATGCACATAAGTATCTATGATGGTTTTCCTTTTACAATTCACTATAATAATTCTTACATTAAATATGCAAAAAAAACCTTAAGACTTCTTCCAAGGGAGCTTTAATTTAGTTTCTGAAACTAAGTTCTTAAAACACTTGTATTGTATTTTTTGCTCATGAAGCTTTTTGCACTTTTTTGAAGAAGGAGTATTGATGTTAATTAGTTGACTTTTTTAATCTTACAGACATCTATAAGTCCTTATTATATTTTTGAATAAAATAAATAAATGTATGTACCCTAGTGGAATGAATGGTTCTCACATCAATTACATGATTTAAGTATTATGAAATGTAAAGTGCCAGAAGCAAAAAAACTCTTCTTGAACAATCAATACTTTAATAATTCATCCTTCCATTTGTAAGAGTAAATTTATATGGATTAATCGTGTAGCTTAAATAAAAACTGCTTAAACAAAACATCTCTAAGATGATTTTTCAAATAGAGAATGAAAATCTCTGAGATGTGAGAAGTTCTACTATTGTTACTTTACTTTAATTTCTTACAGTCAGATTTGAGTTAATAATAATAGTGTTTTACACAGTATCAAAATTCTTTTAATTTGTGTAACCCATAAACCATTTGGTGCATCAACAAAATATATTTTTTAAAAGTAAGGCCCGACAAACAAGCTTAAAACAAAATGATTACAAAATAACACCTTGCAGTTTACAAAACATAAATAACTAAATAAATAAACCACATAAATAAACTAAAAACAAATACTTATTTATTCATGCAAGACCAGTCCCAATCATCAATGCATATAATTTGACATCATTAGTAACACTCCTGTGTTCTTTCAATATAGATGTTATAAAAAAGGCATACTAAAAGAAACTGTATGCTCAGTCAGAATGTATTCACAAGGTGACTATGTGCTACTACAACCACTGTGATGGAGGGTATGAACCACAGGTTTCCATCACCCACCTCATGGACACACAGTCCTGGCAAAACCTCACCTACATTTACCTTTAATACCCCAAAATGAATTTACATGGAACATTATAATGAAACATTTTATCCTAGTCAATTCTTTCTCCAATATGTAGCCAAGAATACTTTTTGCTTTGTTTTCGAACTCTAGTCTTACAAGAATAAAGTTAACATACTATACGAGCACTAAAAATGCAAATGGAAAAGCACAACTAAAAACATTATACAGAAAATTAAATGATGCTATATTTTTCAGAAAATATATTCTGGCATTAGTCAGTGACCCCCAGGAAAGACTGGATGACAACTGAGAATAGCTTAGTGACTACTGGAGAGACAGCTAACAGCATGAAAAAATGGCAACGGGGTCAGGAATTGGCTGACTACCTGGACTGCACCTTCTGTGAGGGACAGCTCTTATAAGCTACAGAAAATTCTTCAAATATGTACCCCCAGGGGATCCCGAGAAGGGGGAGAATGAGCACCCCACTCATACAGATCAAGGGACAATGACCAATGCAAACGAACACTCAATCATGAGCTCGAGATGCATCTGCTGTAAAGTTTGCAAGAACCCCTGTGATCTTAAGATCCATCTGGCAAAGAAGAGATGCATGGAATAGGAGAGAGATGCACAGCGCAAAGGTACAACTCCTGGTAAAATGCAGGAATAGCCCAGCCCGGAGTCACTCCACAGAGCCCAGAACCTCCAGGCACTAAAAACTCCCTTTTCCATGCTTTATAAAGAACAACCCAAGGGTTAAGTGGCCCCCAGCCAGCAAGCAGAGTCAGTGGGTACAATTTGACAAGGATGTAGCACAAATCATCACAGCTACAGTAAAAACAGATGCTAATAGTCGGCTCCAGGCAATGTCAGCAGTTACTGTCTGCTGTGCTCTCGAGAGGTTTGGACCAGAGATGGAAAACACCCCAGTTCCCTACACTATGAATCACAGAACAATGAAGATCCATTAGTTGCAACAGGAGCTTAGGACCCTGACAAGGCAGTATAAGAATGTGGAAGAGGTAGATGAGGCCCCATTGGCTTATCTCTGGCACATTTTTAGGAAGAAACTAATGTCGCTATGCAGGGCAGAGTGGCACATAAGGAGAGGTGGAGGGAAGGCTAGAAAGTGTGCAGCTTTTATTGCTAATTGTTTTAGGATCACTAGAGAACTGCTTGGTGGTAAATGCAGTGGTGTACTCAGGTGTTCCAAAGAGGAGCTGGATGATTTCCTCCACCAAAATCTGAATGACTCAGTGAGAGAAGAGGAGCTTGGACAGCAGAGGACACTCATAGATTTACCAGCTCCTGATGTGGTGTTTGATATGAGGGAACACAGCTAGAAGGAAATGAAGGAGGTAGTTAGGACTGCTGGAGCAAACTCTGCTCCGGGACTTAGCAGAGTACCTTATATAGTGTACAAGTACTGCCCAGAATTACCCAGAGTTCTATGGAAAAGTCTGAGGATCATTTGGCACAGGAGGGAGAATCGCAAAGCAGTGGAGATATGCAGAGGAAATATGGATTCCAAAAGAGGAAGACTCAAACAGATTGAGCAATTTAGATCTACCTCATTCCTTAGTGTCGAAGGAAAAATATTCTTCAGCATACCTCTCCCGTCACTTGACAAATGTCCTCCTCAGAAACAACTACAGTAGATACCCGCAAAGACGTGGTTCAGGGTTCGCGGCCTCAGTTGTTTGCGGATTTTTCCTTAGAACCTAACTAATAATTGTTAGCTGAAACCACAAATATCCTCCGCAATTTTTTATGGCTTTTCGTGGCAATACTGCACTGTAGAGAGAATAGGAAGCAACTGTAGAGGAAAACACGGCTTGGGATGGTGAAAGTAGCCAATCCGAGAGCATTGTACTCATCTACAATTTGAAACTGCAACTCCCAGCAGTACCTGCAGTGGCACCGATTGGTCTTCTGCTGAGGGTGCAGGGGCAGTTTGGGTCAAAGGATGTCAGCACGGCTTTTAAAAAGGGGGCCAGTGACCAAAAGAAAAAAAAACGTTTTTGTAATTTGTGTTTCAAGTTCCTGTCTCTCTGCCTGCCTTCTGTTGGGCTACCTGTACTTATTCATTTTGTCCTGGATCGTTTTGTGGTTGGGGTCTGGATCGTCTGCTGTTTGCCTGTGTGCATGAGGACTGTAAGTGGATTCATTGCTATCCTGCGAAGAAAGGAGCGCTCCTGAACCAGTCCACCCGTCTTCACCATTTCAGGAACTACCGATAGGACTATCTTTACATTCCTATTCAACAAGTGGATCTCTGGACTATCTATCTTCATCATTAAATTTCATCCGTTGCCGTTTTTCATGGACTTTACTGTGTGTTTTTTTTTGTGCTTTGTTGTATTTAATGTACTGTATAATCGCCGTAAGGGGAACAGGGGTGGTATCATTATTTTCATTTGAATCTCCGCCATAAAAATAAATAAATCACCGTCTTCTCAACAGTGTGAATCTTAGCAGCACCGGACTGCTACAGCGTTATTCATTTCTCCTTGCTGCTGATTGACTGCTGCCCTGTGACGCATCTCCAGCTGAGAGTTCTAGTATTTTCCGTTTTGTTCTTCTTAATCCTTAAACCGTCGCAAACAGCTATAGTTGTTTCCCAGTGCCATTTCCCAGCATGTAGGAGCAGATTATATTCGACGACGTACATTCATTGAATGCCGCAACCGGCTATTGTTGGTTCCCAGTGCAATTTACCAGCATGCCAGATCTGATCAGTCAGTGTCGTACATTCGTTGAGCAGCCAGCTCATGACCACTGCCGGCCCCTGCAGCACTGCAGCCTTGCATTCTTTGGGATTGAACCGCTGCCTTAGACTAGCCTGCCAGCGTCACCGTTTATCTTTGTGTGCTGCATGCAGCCAGTTCAAGCACAGTTGGCTCTGTGATTTACTGAATTTCACCAATGGCATCAGTTGCACCTTGTACATATTGTTCCAGTAGTTTTTTAAAATAGTTTTTACAGTTCATTGGCAGTGTGTAAAATGATCAGTGCTGCAGTAATTGTGATGCTCTTTGCATGAAAAAAAAAAAAAAAAAGTGTCCCATTAAAATTTCACTTTTTCTTTGTGAATTGTGACGTTTACTTAAAGTGCAGCAAAAAAGTATTTGGCGTCCAGGGATGCATTAACCCCCAAGTATGTGGCAATGTAAGAGTTCAAGCCCCAAGATGCTGTCGAAACGCCCTGCACCTTCTAAGGCTTCTACTGCGGGTGACATATCAGTAAAGTGCTGTACAGTATACGGGTTTATCTTTACATTCTTTTTTTTAGGTAATGTATTAAGCTGAGGTTGAATTGAAATTAAAGTGTTTTGGGGACATATTTAGGGTTTAAACTATAAAAATAGGCATTTTTTTTAACTACATCCATAATTCGCAGTTTTTCACAATTCGCAGGTGCTCTACGAACATAACCCCTGCGAATTTCAAAGGTGTACTGTATATTGATACATCGGTTCAGAAAGGTGGTATTCCAGGCATCCCAGGCTGCCTAGAACATACTGGTGTGATAACACATCTCATCAGAGGGGCACGGGAGATGAGAGAAGACCTAGTTTTAGTGTAATAGGACCTTGCTGACGCATATGGCTCTATATCACATAAGCTGGTAGAATTGGCATTAGACCATCATCATGTCCCTAGAAAAATTAAAGACCTCACCAAAGATTATAATGGCAATTTTTGGATGAGGATCACCTCTGAAACTACTGGTTAGAAAAGGGCATTATCACATGTTGTACAATTTCAGCTACCCTGTTCACCCTGACCATGAATATGGTAGTGAAAGCAATGGAGGTAGAATGCAGAGGACCCCCGAAAGATTCTGGTGTGCAGCAACCCCCTATAAGAGCCTTCATGGACAACCTCACGGTTACAATAACTTCAGTCTCAGGCTGCAGATGGATCCTAAGGGGCCTTGAAAAGCTTTTCTCATGGGCAAGGATGAGCTTTAAGCCAACCAAGTCCCATTCCCTCATCCTAAAGAAGGGCAGAGTTGCAGATAAGTTCTGCTTTGTCTTAGATGGCATTACCATTCCAACAATTACTTAGAGGCCAGTCAAGAGCCAGGGAAAAGTCTTTGACTGTAATCTCAATGACACAACTGCCATCAAGATAATTATCAAGGAGCTTGAGGCCTGGCTAACAAAGATGGATAAGTCAGTCTGTCTGGTAGATTTAAAGCCTGGATATAGCAGCACGGCATCTTACCCCACATTTTTTGGCCTTATTTGATGCATGAGGTGCCAATTACAACAACTGAAACTTTGGAGAGAAAGATCAGTAGCTTCCTGCATAGATGGTTATGATTGCCATGGTGTCTGAGCAGTGCAGCCTTGTATGCGAAGAATGACATGCTGCAGCTGTCTTTCAGTAACTTTTCTGAGGAATTCATAGTCTCTCGCTCAAGGGAAGTAATGCAGTACCAGAACTCCAGAGATCCTAAGGTTTCAAAAGCAGGCATAGAGGTCATGACCAGCAGGAAATGGAAGGCCCACAAAGAGATAGAATTGGCAGAATCTCAGTTGAAGCATAGGGCAGTTCTCCAAGGCCTCAGTATGAGTAATCCCAGGGTAAAAAAAGGCGGACACTCATCCAGGAAAAAAATGAGAGCAGGAATGGAAGAGACACGCATACGTAGAATGGTGGGGGATTAGGCAGGTGGAGGGCTGGACTAGGTGGGAGAGTGCGCTAAAGTGGAAAGTCACCTGGTCTGACATCTGGCAGGCCGAGCCCCAGTGCATAAAATTCCTGATCCAGGCAGTGTATAATGTCTTACTAAGTCCAGCAAACTTTCATACCTGGGGCAAGAGTGAGACACCAACTTGCTCTTTATACTCAGGAAAGGGGTCGTTAGAACACATACTCAGCAGCTGCCCAAAAGTCCAATGAATCGGTCGCTATTGTTGGTGACATGACCAGTTGATAAGAACAGTTACAAAAACTGTTTCCTCGGCTATCCTCGCCAGTAAGCATCAATGCCCACTATGCAGGAACATCATCTTTGTGAGGGCAGGTGAACACCAACATACTGTATAAATCCCAAATTACAGGCAGGCTTGCTCCACCCTGCGCAAGACTGGCAGATAATGGTAGACCTAGGTAAACAACTTTTAAGTTCCCAGCGCACCTTAAAATAATATCACGATGACTAGACATAGTTGTACTGTCAGAAGCAACGAAACAACTAGTAATTATAGAAATCACTGTTCCCTGGGAAGATTGTATAGTGGAATCATGCAAGAGGAAGTATGCTAAGTACAAGGACCTTCTGGAACAGTGCCAGAGACAAGGATGGTAAGTTTGTTGCCTACAAGTGGAAGTGGGTTGTAGGGGCTTTGCTGGCTGCTCACTCTGGAAAGCCTTCATTCTGCTAGGCATGACAGGGGTTGAAGAAAAAAAGAACAATCGGAGCCATCACAGAAACCGCAGAAAGAGCCTCAAGATCACTCTGGATAAAGAGGAGCAATCTGTGAACTAGAGCTACTGGGACGCAAGTCGTGGACTGATCATCCCTGGCTGGGTCATCTGGGTGAGGGTGTCTGATGTTGTGAGACCCTAAACACTCAATGACCCCAGGATGCATCACTGAAGATGTGTTCTGGTGCATCTGCAGGATGTTTTTTGACACAAACTATACAGACTGTTCAGCTGTATAGGGGAAAAAAATGTAATAATACAAAAACATAGGGGAACTCGATTGAAAAGAGAAGCCTGAATTTTCCTCTACTGAGTGACTGCAATGATAATGTAAATTAATGAACAGACTGCCTCCTAGTTTCAAGCTTGAAATAAACTACTTGTCACTACCTAGACCTGGGGTACTACAATAGGATTTGTAACAGTACATGCAGAGTACCTGGCACATTCAACAGATCGGTTAAAAAACATAACCATTGTATGTTTGTGCTTATATAAAGACATGGAAAATTTTGTTGGCATCCTTACAGCTGATTAGGAAAAGTGCTGTATGCCAACTTATAAGTGAAAACTAGCTGTCCTGGGTAAACCTGCATGCCTTTGATATGTCATTGAGTAAAGCAAAGCAAGTGTGAAAAGACAAAGTCCTGCTTATTCTACAAAGATATTCTAAAATGGCCTGGACACATTTGTTGGAAACCCTAGAAAATATTGTAAATACTGTAACTGAATTAGAGTGACTTTTCAAACTAGCTGTTTTCTTACTTTAGTATCACACATGTCTCCATTGTGCAATCAGTCATTCAGTCTATTTAGATGGAGAAAAGTAGGCACTTTACTGTTTAGTATGTTCATGTGTCCCACATGGAATATGGATCAGAGAAAGCAAAGGACAGAGATCATATCAGCTTTATGCCCACAGATAAAAAATGAAGCTTTCAAAGTTTTTTCAAAGCATTTTTAGAGTGCAAACCATCCTTTCTTGAACTTTAATGCTCTACAATTGCTGTCAATAGACCACACACAAAAGCAAGTGAGCACTACGGCTATTCTTCTGATGTGACTTTGAAAGTTACAGGATTACTATCTGTAAAGTTTAAGCAAAGATGTTTGTCATGACTAATTTGATTAAACACTTGAGGGTGGGTACATCACTTTGTGAAGCACACAAAACTTTTGCTCTGTTCATGTGCTCTCATACAGATGGTTGATTTGAGTTCAGAAATGCAAGTCAGACAATTTAGACAATATAAAGCTACCGGAATTGTCTGAGTTGTGACGTGACACTGACCTTTAACCTTAGTAAATTGTTTAAAATAAAATGTATAACCTGGCCGGCCCAAAATGAAACTTTGGTCAAATTGCATTTGGAGTGAAGTGATACACATTTAATACTTTGCAATTAATTTCAACAAAAATGCTGTTTATCTTTATTTGCCTTTTTTTTTTTTTGCAGACCAAGTAACAAATCAAAAGTGACCTCACGTTTCCCTGAGTAGTCTAACAGGTAACCTAACGTGAATGCACTCTGATGAAACTCAGAGCTCTGAACAGATCAGAGAGCATGTGAAAGCATCATTACAAAAATGTGTTGAAAGCAGTAAAATGCAAAGGAACCAAAGCTGTCTCAGACACAAATACTAGCACTGTTTAAAAGGAAGTAGAAATATGACTAGGGCAGCAAAAAGTCAAATTCTGTTACTAATGCCGCATTTGGCTAAACAATTTCCGACCTCCGATTTGGAAAACTCAAAGAAAATGCACCACAAACTTGGAATTACATCTCACAAACTTTGGCCTGGTCTCTCAAGTCAGTAAGTAATGTTTTATCTGTTTTATTTGTTTATTAGAAGAAGTTACTTGAAATGAATCACCTTAATCCATAATACTGAATATAAAGAAGGTACATGTTAATATTTCAAGAAAGAACAGTAACGGATTAACTGATGTTAGTTTGACATGCACCACTGTCCATTCATTGTGCTCAATGGTGCAGTTTTTAAACTGCAGCTTCCAGGCAGAAACAGTACTATTTATGGTTGCCATGAGCATACAAATCTTTTTTACACATGACAATGTACTTTTTGCACCTTTGTTACTCTTAGGTTTCTTCTTTGATCTGGACTACAAGAACTATTGGTTAAGGTTTGTTGCTGGTACACAAGCCAAATACCTGCTTTTATGGGGACATCTACGTTTATTTTCCTACTTGAGTAGTACAAACACTGAGGTATCAAATGATGCAATTGTGACTTTTGACTTCCCAGCTCTGCTGTATAACGAACACAGCATACTAAAAAAATATTGAAGTTCTGCATTTTAGACAATCAAGCATTTTCTCACAATGAATGCCCCACAACCAACTCGTATTTAGAAAGAAGACAAAAAAAACTGTTCATATGACAGCAGAGCCCACAAAAAAAACAACACCCCATCTTACCCTCCTCAACCCACACTCTAAAATAGTTTCTGTCCACAAAAGCATTTTCTGACCTTCAGTTGCAGGACTCATTCACACACACTCTCATAATCACTCTCATCAGGCCAGTTTAAAGTGGGCTGCCATTTTAACTTACAGTAAAACTTAAATAAAAAAATAAAAGTAATGTCTAGGATGTGCAAAGAAACATATGACTACTTTGGGGAAAACCCATGTAGACAGTGCCTAGAATTGGGTTTAAATTCATCTTTCAGGGAACATGAGACAGCTTGCAGTTGGAAGAAAAAATTAAATAAAAAAAAAAAAAAAAAACACCTAATAATGCACTGTGGCTGTTTGTCACAGACTGTGTGCTGTGATGCTGCTGTGTTTCGAAAGACTTCAAGATCAAGGTGAATAAGTTCATGAGAGAACTTTTACACTTATTTATCCGTGGTTTTGCAGATAGACTTTTGTAACTGCTGTTGGAAGTTAGGACTGCATCTTTAAGAGAGTGGCACATTAGGGGAAACAGAAACTTTTTTTTTTAATGAGATCTGGTAGTTAAGTGTCATCTAATTTGTCTCTGTACAATATTAAATACAAGCCGCACTAAAAGTGAATGAATGGAGGGTTGCATACATGTGTATACTTGTGGCAATACTTGTTCAGATACATCCGAGCTTGAAGAAGATGCTTTCTTTATAAAACTACAGAGCTGCAACCTAATATTTTGTACATTTCTGTATACAGAGTAATCGGAGTAAATTAAGTTATATCAGATCATTATTTTTAATTTATACGATTCGATTTAAATTCTTAAGGTCTCAAATTCAATCTTGTGAATCTCAATCCTGCTCAATTACTATATGTAGATTTTTGCTTATCTTGTTTTTGATGTCCATTCCTGTAGAACACACTAATGCGCCTGTTGAATCTTTCTACAGAAAAAGCACTTTACTGCTTCACATGAAATGGTGTGTCCTCTTTAACTGAAATTCATGTCTTAGACACTTAAATCAGAGGTTTGTACTTACTACTGATTCAAACGTTGCGTTTGAAAAAAGGTGCACATGAAAAAAACAAAAAAATACATTTAGTTCACTTAAATTTCAACAGTAAAACCATTCCCTGTAAAAAGAAATAAACTAAGATCTGTTCAAAGGTTTCAATAAGACTATATACTTCATGATTTGATACCATAATGTGTCAAACATAATGGTACACATATACAAATTGTGTTTATCAAATACCTTGCAGCCACAATTCCATTGACCAGTCTCTCCGTTTCCTCAGACAATGATGATGGCAGCAGGATTTCCACAGGTTGCACTCGAAGGATGCGGCTCTCAAGCTCAGAGCGTGAAGCCAAGTCCTGAAAGCTGTCATACATAACATCTCCAGTGCTGGGTTGTACTGCCTGTCAAGCCACAAAAACCACAGAAGAAAAAGCACTGTATTAACCTCACGGACTGCATAAAGAACTTTGAAGGAGTCTTTGGATTGTTATTTTGTGATGAATTGTTTATAAGGAGTTCTTCCAATTTTTTCACACCTAAGGCCATGTCACATTACACAATTTTTCTGGATAATTTTAAGTCATAAACTTCATTTTCATAATCTTAGAGAGTTGGAGGCAGCTGTCGCACACTCATGTAAAGCCAGTTCCATTGCATGACATATTTAGTGACTCTGTCCAAAGAGTCTGCAACTTCTCCCAATAAAACAAAAAAGGTTTGATTTTATTTTATAATTATAAATGATAATGCTAGTGATCCAAAAGTTTTATTCTCAACTATTAATCATCTTCTAAACCCAGCTCAATGAAATGGAAGGCCCCCTTAACACTACTAGTGAAAATTGCAAGGCTTTTGCTATATTTTTTAAACATAAAATAAATGATATTAGAAATAATATAGTATATCCGCCTAATGTTAACCTCATTGAACCCCAGCATGCCCTTTAGAGCGAGTTATATTTTTTCACTGAAGTAGATCCACCTGAACTACATAGATTAATTTCTCAGCTGAAACCCTCTACCTGCATCCTTGACCCAGTACCAACAGGCTTTTTCAAACAAGTCTCCGATGTCCTAATTGAAAGTGTACGTTACATAGTGAATCATTAGAGACAGGGGACTTCCCTGACTGTCTAAGGACTGCAGTTGTTAAACCCCTGCTCAAGTAAAATAATTTTGACCACTCTGTCCTCAAAAACTTCCTTTCTTAAGAGAAAACCTGCCTTTCTTAAGTAATGTTTTAGAAAAGTCAATTTTTAAGCAGCTATTGAAACCATAGCCCAGAGTATTCTTATAAATCGCCTTACACGATGGGGTGACCTCTCCGCCAGTGTCATAAATTGATTTCAGTCTTATTTAACAGGTACAAAATTCTGTGTTAGTTGTGGTGATTGTACTTCGGAAGCCCAAGATATTTTATGTGGTGTACCACAAGGATCTATTCTGGGTCTGCTGTTTTTTTTCAATCTACATGCTTCCATTAGGTCAGATTATCTCAGGTAGAATGCCCAATGGGGGCTGGACAATCTTTTGGCCTTGGAACCCCTGTAGATATTATTTTTTTCTTGTAACTTTCTCCTTGATTTCTTGTAAAATACTTTGAGCCACACCATTTGTATAAAAGCGTGCTATATAAATAAATGTTGTTGATGTTACTGTGGTTATCTTAAGCCACAGCTGCATGCTCTATATAAGCAAAGGCTAAAAAGCAATTGGCACTCACCAGGAACTACAATGCATAATGCGGTGCTGCAAGGAATAAGGAGCACAAGCATTTTAGTCCTTGCAAAAGGAAGAAAGGCTCTTAGTTGAATGCCTTTTGTTTTATATAGCAGAATAGGAAGGGGAAAAAAAGGGACGAGATTGTGGCTGAACATGTCATACCTGTAAACTCTTTGCATTGGAACTGGCTCAAACTCGCTCTATCTGGCAGTATGTTATTGGCTGTCAGAAAAACAGGCAAGCATGCAATTATTTGGAAGTGTGAAATTGCTGTAAAGTCATCTTATTTGACATGTTCACTGATTTTTAGTAATGTCAAATGGTGACAAGACTACAGAAATCAACTTGGACATCCCCGATGACTAGAATTCATGTAATGTGACTTTAGCTTAATTCACAAACATTGAAAATGAATTGTTCATCTTCTTTTTAATGTCATTTATTCCCTCATCTCATCAAAGTTAACAGTCCATCACATTTATTTTTTACTATATTCCTTTTCCATTTCTTACCACCAAGCCAATAACAGGTCCTTGCTTTTTGCATTTCTTTCCCTCCCAGTTCTCAGAGATACACAAAAGGCAACTGTTTGGAATGTCAACCACTGCATCCTGAGCATCATCTAGGTCTTCTATCTTCAGCAGAGGATTTACATCTACATGATTAATAAGGAAAACATAGCAAAACTTAATCTAATTACTTGGAAGTACAATTCAAGTCTAGCATAGTTGCCTGTACAAAAAAAAACAATGCTTTGAAGCACAGAATGTAATCTCATGTAGGGATACAGAAAGCATATTCTCAATATTTTTATTTCTTTTCCTAAAATTAAACTCTGCTGTACAATATATTATACATCATGGGCTTCACAGTACATTCCATCTTTCATTTTCTCAGTCCATCTTATCTAGGGTTGTGAAGAGCCTAGGTTATCTCAGAAACACTTGGTCAAAAACAGGAAGACAGGAAAAACACCAAAGAGGAGGGATTAGTCAGAACATGTTGATGCACATATACACAGGCACACTTACTGTATATTTAGACTGTGAATTAATCTCATTTAGATGTCTTCAGAAAATGAGAAAACTCAAGGAACCTTATATACACACATTTAGAGAACATAAAACTACACAGAGAAGGTGATAAATATTAACGAGCTAACCCCACAGAGTTTGCTTCCCTTTAGGTTAAAAAAAATATCACAAAAAACTTCAAGCCCTCCCTGAGGGCTATAAAGTGTATGGCTTCTATGCTGGACCATTATCGTGACCAAAAATGTGATCTGCACAGTGAGACAATCAGTGCTAATCACTACATCACAATGTCTTAAACAACGGACGCCGCAGATGGAACGAGTACCACAAGCAAAATATAACAAAACTGTTCAAAAACTGGCAAGAAGTAAAAAATATTTAACTCATCGTACTCATAGAGTTCTAATCTTGGTCCACACATTGGCCGTGTGAACCATGTATCATTCTGTACAGATGCTTCACAATTTTTTCTTCCATCAAGAAGAATAAAATGCTTTGTTAAAACTAATAAATATTTCATTACTATTATTATCGTTTCACATGGTCTGTGATGTCACGTGAGCCTGGGTGGGTCATGTGGGTGATGGAAAAAAAAAATTGTCTAAGAAGGGTGCACAGTGAATTTCAAGGAACACATTCAACAAGTAAGGTCACTGGCAAACTCAGCATATTCGCTGTGTAAAACACTTTGGCAAATTTTGCAATCAACACGAGTGATAAGGTCAGAAATAGAACTCACATAATATGGTATATGAGTGTCCTAATGTAAGCATTTCTGCTAAAGTTTGTCTACTCATTATCTGAGATAGAAAAAATTCCCTATCATTAAAGTATTAGACAACCCACAGGTACATCATTTAGGTACAGCATTTTTTAGTACAAAAATAGCAAACATAAAAATATACTTTTGGCTTAACTTATTATGTCAATCTTTTGTTTCACCAGTTCCACTTATTTTGGTTCTATTTAGCTCCTTATAACATTCAACTAAAAATGTCCTTTTTTTGGTATTCTTTGCTGGATGCCCCTGCTTCATAACTTACTTGTGTCTGTTTTTTTGCTTGTACATATCCAAGAATAAAATCTGAAACTTCACAACTTCTGTTTATTTTCCAAATTTAACATTCATCTATCTTCAAACTCATTAATCCACTACAAACTCAAGGAGGTCTGGCAGCACTGGATGCAAGGCAAGAACCAGCCCAGAAAAGGGGATAACTCCGATGCAGGATATATGATGTAAACACACACTCGCACCCCACTCACTTATACATGGCCAGTATACAGTGACCAATTAACCTATCACAAGAAAAATACTTACTGTGTGAATTTTAAAATGCTTCAAACTGTGCCGGAATGTTATATTAAAACATTTAGAATCATTTGTACCAACACATCACAATAAAGATGACATCATATGACATTTTATCTTTTTAAGTTATTCTCTACTAATAATTTACATATAAGAAGTCATATTCAATAAACCACATACACACTCAAGACTTTTAATCTCTTTAACTATTTTGGGACCTTCAGATAATGTAAAGAATAGGGATATTTAAAGATTGTACCATTAATCTGTTCTCTGACTGGTGTAATTAAAATACTTTTTAGCTATGATATGTGACTTATGACTATTCTTTGTTTACAGAGCATGTTCTGTAACATCTAACCTATCTGACTTTAACAGACTAAGGAAAATCCAATATGGAATAAGTAGTAATGAGGAAACCCTTTAAATTGATTAATTAGTTTTAATAAAAAAGTAAAGTAGGAGGTATTTTTGTTTATTTAAAAGTAAAAACTCCCATTTAAAAATCGAAAACTAGGACTTGTTAAAACTTGACTGATCATTTTAATAGTATGTTTTCAAGAAAACAACTTTCAGCTAAACATATACTTAAACCGAAGATTCTTAATTATCCATTAAATATAAGATACCTTCTCCCACAAGTGTGGACTTTGTATAGAGAGCTGTTAGCTTCCTGCTGAAAAGTGCACTCTTATTTACTCCAGCTGCTTTCAGTGCTGTTGTCTCTGTCTGTTTCACCACTCCCACCTGGAAAATGAATTATGTTAATAGCTAAATAAAATGATAAATCTCACTTTTTCTTTAATATTGTTACAAGAAAATTTAACATATTTGTAAAACATAGCTTTATGTACAAATGGGCTCCTGTGAAATCATGCTCAGGGTACTGAAGCAATGAAAATAGAAAAAAAAATCAATAATAAATATCTATTTATGAATCATATTTCATGCATTATTGTGTGCACTGTTAGTAAAAAAAACTGTTATTTTCACTATGGCACTTTGTGAAAGGGCATGTTTATGAATGGCATTCTTCATTCTTAATTTTGGAACAAAACATTTGATAACATTAAGGCCTTACCTCAATTAAAATATCTTGATTTGAACTGGTTTAATGACTGAACAATCCAAAATATTATACATATATATTACTTTTATTATATATGTACTAGTTGATTACTCAGTGGATTCGCTCACTGAGTGCAAGGGAAAAAAATAAAATGCATTATCTATAAAATAAGTAATTAAGTAGTAAAACATTTTGATAAAAGAATTTGAATGATATATAAGAAGTGTATAAATTATTAAACAGTAAAACATTTACATTTAAGAAGTAAAGATACACTGACTACTACTGCAGTGGTTTCGGGTAAACTACCTGCTTGACAACCTTGCACTACATGTCTGTGATTTAAGAGAAAAATTATTCTGAGAAATGTGGAAGCTGCCCTTCTGTGCTTAACAAGCAGAAGGTCCAAACAATTTCCAAATCCAATACTTCACATGAAGAGGTCGTTACATCTTCTTAAAAGAATTCATCACAAAAGCAACCTTGAATGTTGCGGGGTTTTAGTGTCCCAAACTCACCTTAAGGGACAGTAAGTAGCCGTACACCTCCATTTACCAAGAGAGTCACTCTTCAATGGTGCCGATTACACTCATTCGCAAAGATTTCCACTGTCCAAGGAGCCGACGGGGCAATTGAAGTGTCACAAACAGTGCGAGAAGACAGGATGCTGCCCGAAACTGCGAAGCTGTCGACCTGGTGGAGCAGCCCAACATTTTGCGCCTCCCAGCGTCCACTTTGTTGTCACGACCCCTTGCCGCTGAAGGCGGTCTCGTCTTCACATTGTTTATCGCCGAAGTTAAAAAGTAGAAAGATGCAAAGCTGTTTTCTTCATCTCTTCTACTATCAAGTACTGTCAATTAAAAAAAAGTTACAATGCGGCAGTTTCCGCGACAGTCACTTGGACGAATAAATAAAACGTCTCTGTCAGAATGTGCCTGGCGGCGGACGACGCAGGGCGCACTTCTATGGGATAGATCGGCGTATTTGTGTTTACTTATTTTCAATATCAGTAAAATAACTCTCACACAAATAATAACAATTCGTAAAGATGATATAAAAATGGCGTCCACAAACAAAGTGATTAGTTCCTGTATTAATATGTTCTGTGGTCATACATAATTTCCGTTTCGCGTGGTCATGCGCAATTTCCGTTTCAAACACGAAAAGAATTTTATATATATCAGGGTTATTGGAGAAACTACTTATCATTGCAGAGAAACAGTGGGATATTGTGCCCTTAACTGAAAGTCTGAGGGCACTACAAGACTAATTCAGCAGAACCCATTTACTGCTTCACAAATAATGAGAAGAAAACAAAATCAAAGATATAGAAATGCTCAGTAGAAGCACTGACCTTATGTCCTTTGGAAACTAAGCGTCTGATATGTACAAATAATCTATGAGTAGGAATACTAGCTGTCATAAAGTTGTGGTCAAGATGGCAGTAAATATTTAGTTCTTTTGCTGCAACCTACAGAAAAGAAGGACCACAGTAAGTACAGACTAATAATCTGCCTGTAAACTCTAGTTACAAACATCAACATAACACTTGAAAATACAAACATTTGCTGTACAAGTAATGCTTAAAGAACATTTAAAAATCACTAACAAATTGCTACCATAGCAAACCAAAGTACTCTGACACAAAAGGTTTTTCTGGATAGAATGACAAAAACAAATGTGAATTGTAAAATTACCTTTATAAATGTTCAGCATTTACATATAGTTTAATTACTTTTAATCTATATGTTTTCATATTTTTTATAACTCCTTAAAAAGGCCAATGAATCTTAAAGATATAGTAAGAGTAAAATTTGGCACCTCTGCATCATCTCCAAAGAATCGGTACTTATAGCCACATTCCACACACAGTAAGACATCCTTGTGCTTCTCCTTGATTTCCAGGTACTGCAGTTCTAGGGGTGTGTAGATGCATTTTGTCCGCCTGTTTGGAGGTATGAAATCTACTTCATTCTTTTGAGCTTCAGGTCTTAAGCTGGTGGATGAAAATTGACTCAAATCACATTTTGACCCATTCTGTTAATAACAAGATGAAAAAAAGAAAAAAAAAAAAAAAAAAAAAATTGGACTTTAGATGTTGATTGTTCTTTTGTTTAGTGTCATAGAATTTGTCTTGCATGCTTTTTAAAATATTACAATGTACATTATTGCCCAATTGAACAAAAGGAAAGAAAAATATAGGGCACACACACTTGCATGAACCAAACTCAAAGGGCTGCCAAATAAAAATCTTTTACTATTGAACTTAACCTGATTCAAGATGAAAAATATTCAACAGTGACACTGTGTGGTATAACTGTTTTCCTGACGGTTCAGCTAAAATTATTTTAAGCATTTAATTCTATAATAAAAAAAGTTATTGGGAATCAGAATGCAGCTTAGAACAAATTACATAAAAATTACATACAGTATAACATAGATACAGTATATGCAGAGATCTATATGCATTACTTACATTTCAACCACATATAGACTGATAGCAAAGCTAGTTTTTGATGTATTTTCCTGTGACACATGCAGCATCTTTATGACATAGTAGCCAAACTTGGCACACGTTCATCCCATCAATTCAATCCAACAGTGCAAAACAGCATATGTACCGTATCTGTATAAAACCATGCATTTACTATTGTTGGGGCAATCATAGAATTTTAACTATGTATTTCTAATAGACAAATTACATACAGTACAGGCCAAAAGTTTGGACACACCTCCTCATTCAATGTGTTTTCTTTATTTTCATGACTGAAGGCATCAAAACTATTAATGAACACATGTGGAGTTATGTACTTAACAAAAAAAGGTGAAATAACTGAAAACATGTTTTATATTCTAGTTTCTTCAAAATAGCCACCCTTTGCTCTGATTACTGCTTTGCACACTCTTGGCATTCTCTCGATGAGCTTCAACAGGTAGTCACCTGAAATGGTTTTCACTTCACAGGTGTGCCTTATCAGGGTTTGTATGCACTAATATATTCAAACCTGTTACACTTAGCATGCTAGTGTGAGGAAAACAACTATTGCAATTGGTTGGTATTTATCAAGAATGCCTTGAGTGTCCAAAGCCATGGTATTTCTAGGAATTG
>JANRMT010062837.1:37504502-37534205 GCA_026402145.1 Polypterus bichir lapradei | reverse complement strand
GCCTTAACTGTCAATCCCCCACAAACACAGTCTCTCGGAATTTGCATAAGCACACCCCTTCACCTGCAATTTTAACTTAGTTACAAAGTGATCAAAACTCTCGTTTATATCCTGCGTCCTCTCATTAAACTTGTATCCCGCATTACCCGTGGGCACGAAAAGCACCAGCGGCAGCCTGTCTATTAAGTTAATTTAAAGTTTAGGTTTATACCTCGCTTTGTTTCCGAAGTAGCTGTACTGATGAATATGGTAGTATGTCACTCGCTCGCTTCTTAATGTTTCGCTGCCTTCTCAATTATATAATGCATGTTTTGTTCAGCGTATTTTGGAGCTCTTCCTGGTTTTCTACATAGTGCGTTGACAGTCAGTTCACGTGATTACGTGGGCGGCGTAATGATGTCACACGAAACTCCGCCCCCACGGCGGTCAAGCTCAACTCCATTAAATGGAGAAAAATACCTTCCAGTTATGACCATTACGCGTAGAATTTCGAAATGAAACCTGCCCAACTTTTGTAAGGAAGCTGTAAGGAATAAGCCTGCCAAATTTCAGCCTTCTACCTACACGGGAAGTTGGAGAATTAGTGATGAGTCAGTCAGTCAGTCAGTCAGTCAATCAGTCAGTCAGTCAGTCAGTGAGTGAGTGAGGGCTTTGCCTTTTATTAGTATAGATTACAATATTTTTTAAAACTCTTTTTGCCATTGCTGTCCCATATAGTGATGAAATAGTCAAAATGACTGAAAGATATCATAGCAGACAGAAGCACTTCTCAACTGCATGGAGCCAAGTAGCAGGTCTACATATATGTGTTGTTACTTCTGTTGCAGCGCTCATTACAATCTACACATTAATCAGTAGGCTTCAGTTACCTTGTGTTAATGTGTTCCTGAATTCACAACATGACATTTAGCTGTTTATTTTTTGTTTAAGGTTCAAGTCTTTTGTTCAGTTTCTTTTGCTCTCTCCCTGAAATCCCAGCAGTTTTAAGTGCAAGGACTGGAAAAATTGGAGGTGGAATTTTAGAAATAAACCCTGTGGGCAGGGCCTTTGTAGCCAATGATTTTGCTGGCATTCCCATTCACTACAAACTTTTTTACGTGTTGTCCCCAGACATGTATTCTCATTTGAGAGTCACATCTGGCCCAGTGAGACTACATCTTTTTTGACATGCATCTTGGACTAGTGGGGGTCAGTTCAAGATTCAGCTCTCCAGCATTACTCAGTTCCCCGATTCCAGCAACCAGCCAAAACATATCTGTTTATGTTCTTTCATCTCACACATCTGTATTACCTCAGGCTTTCTGCATAGAAGGAGAAAGGTTGCTAAAGCTTGTTCTTCTGGAGGCACTTCCTTCTTTTGTTGAGCAGTCCTTTTTTGGACTCACTTCTGTACTCTACGGTACTGAAAACTTTGCCTTTTTGCAGACAAGGTCAAGTATGTGGGTGGCTGTCCCAAACCTTTGTCTTGTGTCGAGGCTCATCATTTCACAGCCCAAACAGGTTAGACCAATCAGAAAGTATAAATAGAACCCCAACAGTACTGGTTAATTAGCAGTCTACAACACTCTGGATCAAATGTCAACTATTTCAGTTACTACAGCTCACCTGTTCCTTCTGATCTAGCTGTTTTTCACCTTCTGGACTACTGCTTAGTGTCCCAGTAAGTTCTGGTGTGGATTCTTCTTTATAGATGGATTTTCCTTTCATAGTATCCTTGTCTGACTGAGCAGAAGTGCTACAGAATCCCTGAAGACGGACAAGAGTCGATGGCAACAGTTTGTCCCTTGGGCTGGGTCTTTTCTCTTCGTCAAATAACAAACAAGAAAATTCATACTTTCACTATCACTTTAGAAAAACAAATTCAGTTAAGCATTTACTACATTCATTCATTTAAAAAAAGTTCAAGTAAAATTCAAAATTATAGAATTGTGTTCTTGTATTAAAAAGTATATCAGCATATTGTAAAGAGGCCCAAACCTGATGCAAAGTAAATGCCCAAAACATTATGCTGTGAACTCAATAACTAAATTTTCATGTGGCACCTTCAAACTTCTGTAACCACATTTTCTACTTTCTTTTTAGTGGACTGTTATATTTTCAAGACCACTAGCATTAAACCAAGCTATTTGGTATACTACAGGGTGGTCCAGATCCAGATGCAGATCCAGATCGCCTGGATGACTTGGATTTATGTGGGGAAAATTCCAGTTCGGCATGAAGACCATTCTTCATGTCATCAGTTTGCACACTTCTCGATGGTCCAGGATTTTTTGGGTGATTTTCTATGCAATAAACTGAATAAGTTATAGCGTAATGAAAACTGCATAATTAGATCTGGACCACCCTATACTTGTTATATGTCACTTGATATCTCTGTGAGTTACTAACTTTGCAATTGCTGAATTTTTAAATATGATGTGTATATAAATTTAACTTTTATTTAGTATTGTATTGGTCTAGTCTTTCCTATGTAAATGCGTGGGTGTAGAGTCTCTTTCAACTTTTACAGTATGTTAAATATGACACATATTTAATTTGTGTGTTTTATTTTGGTAACTGAAAAGGCAGGGAGGTATAAATGATCTCATTAAATCAATAATATTCATTAGGTAGTTTACTAGACTGCTGAATTTTGGAAGTAGATAAAATTCTGGGGTATATACAAAGGGAAAATAAGTATAAATTGTAAAAGACTGTCATTGTTTATTAGAATGTATAGTATATATTTAAGCTTAGATAAAGTGGCCAATGTGTGTGGATGCTTGTAAGAATACAGTATGTAAAATGGAGGCTTGGAACTTTAAGATGAACATATGTCATGTCTAGCCAAAATTAACTTAATCAACAATAAACCAGACCATGGGAAAGTAACTCCCAAACTTTGACTGATACAACATCTTACATAAGGCAGTGTTTTATTGTGAAAAGGGGCTGTCACCAAGACCCTGTATATTCAAAGGGTTTTAAAAAGACACTGCCAGGGACACATCATAACTTCATGACTAAGAGGACTAAGAGGAAAGAGATATACTTGCTTTGTACTTGAGCTTATCTGTGCTGAGTGAATGTTGAATCGGTACGTTTTGCAGGATGTAAATGTGAATCATGGCTAAAAGCTTAGGCATTTCCAGTATTAACTTGTCCACCAATATAAAAAGAACCTGAGAGACACGTCTAATCACACAGTCACTTATATATTTTCCTTCCTAAGCCCTCAGATCAGAAAGAAATGCCACAGAAAAGGGACTGTAACATCACCTTAAGTGTGCCCTCTGTTGGTTCTCCTCTTTAAAAATCCCCACCACATGCAATTAGTGTCATTTAGAAGACCATTATAGAGGAAGGCATGTAAGAATTCTTCAATATTCTGAATTGTATCATTTTTACAAGTCAATTTCAATGAGTATTAAATGTTCTTACTCCTTGGTTCCCTAATCCTTTTCACAAGTTTTCTTTACTACTTTCACACCAGTACCAAATGGCAACCAGACTGTTGTCAAACTAGTGTAAAAATTAGGAAAGTAAGAAACTTACTTCTGAAAAATCTTAACACAATCTCTCACATTTGTAAACATGACTTTTTTTATAAAAAATGTTATAAACGTTTAGACTTATTTTTACCATCCATAGCACCTCCACTAATAGAGGCATCTTCATTTTCTCCTTGGTCACAAAGCCTAGGGCGTTTTTTCCTTGGCTCTCCCAGTGAGGAGTTCTTTTTCTCCGTAGATGTTGACTTCTAAAGAAAATAATTTCAATAAACATGGAGGAATTAAGACATTTCATATCTTCACCACAAAAATACAAAACATAAACTATCAAAATGGAGAAATTACATATTATTACTTCAGAAAAGATTAACTGTTCTTCATTTTATGAAATTTGTCAATACATCATCTTAACCTTTAAACTAATTTAAATAAATTCACATGTATGCCTTATTATTTTTTCAAGAAACAGATAAATATTAAACACATTATGCACTCTTTAAAAATGTACTTTATTGAACACTGAGATGGCAGCAATATGGTTCAATGTAAATACACCACAAACCGCCAGAATCCTTAATTCAAATGCAGAAACTGTCAGGGTATAGTCTTGCATTTTGTTTCTCACAATAGCATAGCTTTTCTTCTGACATCTGAAAAACACGTGAGGTGGGTTCCAAGTGTGAGGGATTGAGGGTTTCTGCATAAGTATGTCTGTAATAGACTGGTGCCCTGTCTTCACTTGAATATGGATGTAAGAAAGGAGATTAATGGATTATTAAGGGTCTCAGTGTGAAAAGTGTGTAAAAATGACAATACTTTACAAAGTCTAACTATCACGGAAATACTAGGACATACTACAGAGACATTAAAAAAAAAAAAAAAACACAGCCAAGTGGAAATGAAAGTTGTGTGTGAATGTGAGAATCTCACAATGGTAACATCCAACTAGCCATACTCCCCTGAACATCAGTTAAAAAATACAGACACTTTAAACTTCACAAACATCGCCAAAAGGACAAACAAGTTAAAAGTAGATTTGACACCAGTTATATGGTCAAGTTATTTCCTGTCAATAAAGAACATATTTCTATTCTATTTCTGTCCTCCAATAGGTTTTCCAACAGTTAAGATAGCTTTCCTTGTAAAATAATTAATTTAGTGATGATGGGAAAGAGGATGATGTTAAGAATTTGACACCCATTAATTAAACCAAAAATAAGTTTTATTTTGTCTAGATAGTCTTATTTATAAACTTTAAGGTTCCCTGTGAATGACATGGTGAAATGCAGATGGTATAACACAGGCATGTCAAACTCATTACCATTGGTGGGACGCTTTGACTGCCATACATACGTCAGCGGGCCGCACTGTAACAAATACTATTATACAAAATTACTGTAGCTTTCTTTCCAATACTGAAAACTTTAAAAAAATGTTACACTTAAAGTTTAAAGAAAAGCAATTTATTTCCATATAATCTCTGTACAACAGCGTACAATTAGAGTCTTAGCCTCTTAGCTAGGTCCTTATATTATTATATTATATTCATTGCTTATATAGGAGTCTTACAGTGTGAGATCTATTTCTTTTGTCCAGACACTTGGCATCTCTTGTTAGTAACCAGTTCGTCAACATCCGGCTTGAAATCTTGTGGAGCTGCAACTTTTATGAGGGATGACAGGTGCTCGACAGTAAGTCTTCAGCAATGTGGGGTTTTGGTAGCTTTCATTAACGAAAACAGTTGCTCACAAAAGTAAGTGCTTCCGAACATAGACAGTACTCTCAATGCCAACTTACGGATCTGCACATACGAGGGTGGCAGGTAAGCATACAAGCCTGGCACACCAACTACGTTGTATTTTGCCTTCAGAATAGAATCTGACTACAGTTCAATTAATTCCATTTGCATATTCTCAGGCGCATTCTCAACGTTGTAAGAGAACAGCACAAAGTCCTGTTCATGTGAACTGAAATCACGAAAACGCTCACTGAATTCATTGCTCAGTAATTCAAGTTGGAAAACAAATCCTCCAAAAATCTAATTTTACTTTACTAAGTTTAATTCAAAGTTTATATTGTAAAATAAGCCGATATGCAAAAAGCCACCACACCTACACTAATTTTAAAAACTCAAAATCACAAAAATATGTTAATAAACAACTCACCAACTTCTCGCATCCACTTCAGATCTTCAGCTGTAGTCTGCACTAACTGTTCGTTACAATACTAGCACAAAATTACATAAAACTAGAGCAAAAAACGTGAAAATATGTGGGCTATTACTACTCGTGATGGTCAGTTCTGCCCAGTGGCCAGTCTTAGCAGTCCAGCCAGTAGTGTAGCCTGCGCAGGGACGGCTCTAGGCGACCCTGGGCAGAGAAAGAATCGGTGGCCCCTTGACCCGCCAATGTCAATATGGTATCTTATGCACGGCGGATGACCACGTCTGTTGCAGAGACTGCATAGCTGCCTTGTGCTCATGACATGCTTCTATATGCACGTGTCCGCAACTTGAAAACCAAGTGGCAGCCCATGATATTCTCATTTCAGCAGAACATTATAATACTACATATAGCTTACTGCTCCAGCTCTAGCGACATTAGTAAATACAGCGTACTAATTAACAAGTAACACAATTTTTTTCGGCCACATTGCCGTCAGCTGTGTCATTATTTTCCCTTTCTGTTTTATATTCAATATATATTGGCGTGACGGCCCTGTGCAGGTGCACAGTTTGCACATGCCTAAAGCCGACCCCGCTGCCCGCTGCTGCAGCCTAGCACTTCAGTTGTGAAGTTGCAGCTCATTAACTTTGGTCAAGGCTCGTGGCTATACTAGCAGATGACATTTCCGGTACCGTAATGCCATGGGAAAACGCACTTTTGTCAGAAGGCAGAAATAAGAATAGTCAATAAGCAACGCCGAAGATGCAGAATGATTCAATCACAAAAGATAGTAATCATTTTGTACAAGTTCAGTGCTAACTAGGATCTGTCATGCGGGCCGCACTGATTTCTGTTGCGGGCCGCATGTGGCCCGGGGGCCGTGTGTTTGACATGCCTGGTATAACAGACTACATTAATGGACTACATCAGTTTTTGTGGTGACATTAAAATACGCACCAAGACTATATATTGATTCCCCGACAATAATCATGGGTCCCATTTATGTGAAGGTTCTTCTTAAACAGAACTCAAGAATCTTCTTCTTGTAATATAGGGAGGAAATAAAATAGAAACAGGGAGAAGGTGAAGACTGAGAAAGGGAAAGTGAACACTGAGAAGTTTAAGGACACTTGCACACAGGAAAAAGGTAGTGGACAACGGAGGATTTTATCAACAAGCCAGGCATCATCATGTACAGCACCATCAGCAAGTCGTCTTCCAATGCTACTTTGCCTTAAAATAAATTAATCATGGGATGACTTGGGCCAGAATGTTTGTCAATATCAATGTGCCATCACTTATGACTTAAGCGTTAATGGAGCATCACACTGCTAGTGGTTAACAAGGGTGTCTTCATTCTCATAAGGTGCTCTTAGTGCATTCAGCTGTCCTAATTATGTTAGGAAAACTGGGCACTGCTGTAAATTGCCTTTTTTTATTGGCCTCTACACCCATACCATATGGAAACTGACTACATTCACTTCATCAGTTATTTATAGCTTCCAGCACAGCTGGCATAATGGAGCTGAAGCAGAAAGCCAATTATTATATTATTAAAAATATTACAATTATTAAAAACTGGACACGAACAGGTGTAGTCTGATTTTGGACAGTCCATCTTCATAATGCCAGCTTCAATACAGTAAAGTTCCAAAAGAATGGCTCTAGAAAGCCTAAATCAGCTCAACAGCTTTGAAATAAGTGCCAGCCCATTACTCTTCCTATCTGTAATACTGGTTATAATTTATTATATTTCCTATGAAAGATGCTATATAGATTGAATGATTTGTAATATTTCTGGTCTCCAACCACCCATCATTAATACCAACTTAACCCATGTATTAGGTTGGGGGCCGATTTATGGTGCCATCAGACACAAAGCAGGAACCAACAGTCTGTAATTTATGATTGTGCTTACAATAAAAGTCACTGTATAAGTTGACCGATTAGTAATATTTTCTTAATTATTAGGTTCACACAATGAGTAGTACTATTGCCTCACAAATCCAGTATCCATCCATCCATCCATCATCTAACCCACTATATCCTAACTATAGGGTCACTGGGGTTTGCTGGAGCCATTCCCAGCCAACACAGGGCGCAAGGCAGGAACAAATCCCTGGGCAGGGCGCCAGCCCACTGCTGGGCACCACATCCAGTATTCTGAGTTCAAATCAGACACCAGGAGCCTCATTTATAAAATTTGCATACACACAAAAAACGACATAAAACATGAGTATGCAAATTCCCTCCAGACATTGCTATTATTTGTCGTTTACATCATTTATATCGTTTGCTGCTGTTATTATTATTTTTTACTACAGTGAGTCTATTTGAATAAATATTGCTTTGCTTTAAATTTCTATTTGTTATCTATACATTTTGAGTGATTAAGTTGAATGCAAGGCACCAGGGTCAGATTTATAATATTTACATACATACAAAAAGAGGCCCAAAATTTGTGTACGCAACTTTCCATTCAAAAGATGGCATTTATAAAAGAATACTTGACAGGGGAACATATTTATGTTTACAGCAACTCTGACCCATCTGTACCCAACATTTTGGAGAAACTTGGAAACGACGATATGCTTGATTAAGTAGTGAAAGGCAGTCAAACCAGCTGAATGATGGCTATTATATCACCAAGGTGACATTATAAAGTGCGTTGACATGACAAACATATTACACCTCAAAAGTGATGAATATGATATACAGACTGTATTTTAGCTCTCTTTTAAGACAACACTGCGTATTGGCACTGAAGAACTCCTTTGTTTTTTCTCAGTTCATATCAACTACCTACTGTCACTTCTCAGCAAAATGGTCGACAGGTCAGGAATATCTCAGCCAAGCCTCAATCCATCATGCCCGTTGTAATGGATGACATTAACCAACCAGTGAGGCACTACATCCAGTTTTCACATGTGTAGGTACACATAAATAAAATATAACAATTTTGCCAATATAAAAAGGTAATTTGCATCAGTGTCTGGCTCTCTTAATATAATCCGAGTAATTTATTGCACTCATATTACAATAAGGGCACCTAGTGAGAATGAAATTGCTTTTGTTAACCATGAGCAGTTACATTCTATTAATGCACAAGTCATCAGTGATGCCAAGATGAGGCTAAGTGGCCTAGGTCACACCCATGATTCATCATGATTCATTTATTTTGAGGTAAAGTAGCTTTGGCAGACATGATGGTACAATACATGGTGGTAGAGAAATTAAAATTATAAGTAATGAAAGTATTAGTTCAATTAAAAAGTTAAATCATATATTGCAATAGGTACTGTAGCTTCAGCATGTAGTGAGTGTAACTGACAGTGGCAGTGTAAGAATTAAATATTAAAAGCTAAAGCCCATACCTTTTCTCTAAAATAATTGGGAAGGCCACCACTTGTTACAAAAGCAAGGTTTTCTAATGAGCCAAGTAAATAAGAGATAGACACTCCTGTGGCCAGAAGGCATGAATATTTCTTAGGTCATAAGATAATGGTGGAAAGGTAATCATGTCCTTTAGGATTTTTTTTTTGCCCATTAAGCAGAAGAATACATTGCCAAACTTTAGAAGTTAGAGGGAAGGAATGCAACAAGTAAATATAAGATGGGGTTGCTTCTTCAGCCAGATAGCCAATAAGCACTTTAGGTCAAGGTAATGGTGGCTGATAATGGGGCAATTACATCCATTTAGAAACTTATCAATGTTTATTAGGCATTAGAAAATATTGGTGATTAGGCAAAAAAAAAACAGGAATGTTGGAGTCAGATAATGATGAGAAAAATATAAAGAGTGAGTTAATCTTATAAGAAGAAATTGTATTAAAACAAGGTATTACCAGGCTTACGACAATCTTTTCATCGAGCTGAGATGGCTTTTGTGCATCAATGCAATAAAGTCTAAATTCTGATTGCCCATCCAGAAACTATTTGTGTTTTATTCCAAGAGGGACGAATATTTCTCCACAACAGTGCCCGGCTTATTGGTAAAATAACTGGCTAAACCCTTGCTTTTTCATATGGCAAGTACGATTCATTGCAACATCAATCATGACACAGCAATCATGTCATTACACATACCAGGGCATAGTGGCTACCTACTCAGACGCTGGTGTCTTGCATCTTTCTTGTTCTCCAACGTCATCCTACAGACCATCATCCTATGATGCCTAACTACACTTTACTCTGCCACCACTTTGCAGTCTTCAATCTCCTTCAGATTGAACCTCCTGCATAGGATACAATATACGTTTGTGCATCTTCCTTCATTCTTGTATCACAGCCATGTCCATCCTTTTTGCAGAATCCACTATCATCTGACCTTCTTCATTCCTCTCCTTGACACCATACCTACCCATCACCTCCTCCTCTCCTCTGTTCCCTTCACCAACTTGTCCACTGATATCCGCTCCAATCACAACTCTCTCTCCCTTTGGTACACTGTCCATCACTTCATCTAAATCACTCCAGAAATCTTCTCTATCATCCATTGCAAACCCAACTAGCAGGGCACATGCACTAACAACATTCATCATCACATCTTTAATTTCCAGCTTAATATTTAGGACTCTGTCTGACACTCTTCACCTCCAAAACACTCTTGATATACTGTTACTTCAGAATAACCCATACTCAATTTCTCCGTCATCCACAACATGACAGAACAATTTGAATCCACCTCCGATCCACCTAGCCTTACTCCCCTTCCATTTAGTCTCTTGCATGCACAATATTTCAACCTTCCTTCTCTCCATCACCAAAGCTAACTCTCTCCCCATACCAGTCATAATGCCAACATTCAAAGTTCCTACCCTCTGTTCCACTCTCTTTACCTTCCTCCTCTCCTTCTGCCTCTAGACATGTCTCCCCCCTCTTCTTCTCCTTCTTTGGCCAACAGTAGCCCAATTTCCGCCAGCAACCTGTTGACTAAAAGTACTAGTAGTGGCCGTTGTAAATCCGGGCCTCGACCAATCCAGAATGGAAATCTGTATTGTTGTCCACATATTGATCTGAGAAATGTTTACACCAGATGCCCTTCCTGACGTAACCCTCCCCATTTATCCAGGCTTGGGACCGGCACAAAGAAACACACAGGTTTGTGCATTCCCTGCGACTGGGTTGGCAAACTGGATCTAACCAGGATAGAAAAAGAAGGGGAATGACCAAATGAATAACTGCATAAGAGGATAAGTACATCAGAGTCTGTAGTTTGAGAAACAAACACTTTTGTTGGCCTCTTCCATAGATACATGCCAAATAACAGTGTTTTCTGCAACAGAGAAAATATGATTCTGTGATGGTCAATTTCTATCAAAAAAACATGAAACTTTCTGGGTAATTTCCAAATTTCTAACTGATAGTACTGACTGACTGACTCACTCACTCACTGATCAACAAAAACACTATTTCCCATTTCATTAAAAATCCAACATTAGAAAGGATTGTACATCTAGGCCAGTATGTATTCACTAAGAAAAAACATTTGGATATATCAATATTTAGGGTTGAACAACTCCACAACAGAAAAAATAAATACCCCAAAATCTCAAAAATGCTTTAACTGATTTGACTGAAAACTGGTGATGCTAGTAAACTAAACTAGTAAAAAGAAAATTAGCTAACCTATGTTTTTAATATGTTGATATTTATTAATATTATGCTAATGGACATGCTATGTGTTGTGCTGAGAGTGGCCTTTATGGAGCAGAAGTGATGTCGAAATAAAGCACTAACCAACAGGGTTAACAGAAGACTGAAGAAGCAGTGGTGTCCTGGATAGAAAAAAAGACCTACCATAACATTTGGCATGTACAGCAAGATATGAAATGGAAGGAAAAAGTTTGGCGACATTCAAGGAAGATGCAAAGATCAAAGGTTAGCATGCTATAAACCTCGAGTGCTGATGCCAGGCACTCTAGCTGTGAGAGTAGGTGTTGCTGTGCTAGAAGCAAAAAAGCGAGACAGAAAGAAGTAGAGGTAGAAGTCTTGTGCTAGGATCCATTTTGTCCATCATATACAATAAAGCCATGGATCAATGTTGCACCACTAAATGAACATGCACAAAACCCATGCCTTAGTAACTGATACCAAAATGTGTTCACTACGATCCCTTAATGTAAAATATGGGTACATAAAATAATGTTTTAGTTCAGTGTTTCCCAGACTTGGTCCTGGGGACCCCCTGTGGCTGCAGGTTTTTGTTACAACCGGATTCCTAATCAGTGACAACACCTGATAGCACTTATCTCATTTAATTAGCTGGCTTTTTTCTCTTATTCTACATTTAGAAAAGCACAGCTGCATGATTTTTACATTTATGAGACATTTAGAAATATTTCTGTTTTTCTATAGATTTAAATGCTTACCTCTTTTGTTGATTACATTATATTTTGCCCTTTCTCCGTGTAGTTTTACCCCTTCGTTGTATCTTATTAACGATGATTATAAATGAGCAGAGCAGACACGCAGGCAAAACAACACTGAACAATCAAAAGCTGCTACTTTAGCGTTAGACCCACTGATTAGTAAATCAATTGGATTAATTAAACTATTAGAACACCTTGAAAAATATAATGAAAATCAAGATGAAAATATTGTCAAAAAGAAAAAATACATTCCTATATAAGTGCTTGATACATTTATATATATATATATATATATATATAGTTATATAGATTTTTTTTTTTTTTTTTTTTTCTTTTACCGAACTTAGTTTTCTAATTTCTATATTGTTCCTAAAACACCGAACTTGGGAAACAACACATCACTTAATTAGACCAGGAGTCCAATCAAAAACAAAAGCTGGTTGGAACAAAAATCTGCAGCCACTGGGGGTCCCCAGGACCAAGTCTGGGAAACACTTTTAGATTGACGAATGTAAAAATGGCTTAAAGTTTCAGAATTTCAGATAAATGGAGAACGTTTCACATTCTAGCTTATTATATTCTGTATGTATTGATACAACACGTTTACCTAGTCTAAGTTTTCACCTCGAACACATTAACATCACCCTTTCCTTCGGGGCTGTCTGGATTGCACTACTGGCTGCAGTTACAAGTACAGATTATAATTTCTAATAATATTAGAAACGATTAGTCGGTTATTAAATGTGCGAGATAACATGAAACCTTATGCACATGGACCGTATGTATCAATATGAATCTAGCTGTTCATAATCACAATAAAAGGGTATAATTTATCTTCATTCAGTACTTTGCATAATGAAAGCTCTTGAAAATGTTCAAAGGAAAAAGGGAAATTAGTCATTTAAATAAGGTTGACAGATTCCATGATCTATTTAGCGAATCTGATTAATTATCTCATAATCCGACACTTACTGTCCCGATTACCTGAAGTTCTGCAGGCGAGCAACTCCCAGTTTCCGGTTTATTTACAGGCACGAAAAACTTGCTAATGCAAGCTTGCTTAACACTGCTTTTCGCCGTTTTCGACATGAAAAGTATTTAATTGCAAAAAGGGACCAAAACAACTACAGCGCACCGCTAATTCTTGTCATGCGTTCACTGTAGTGCCGCAAAAGTGCCCGGCGCAGTGATGACGCCACAGGACCCGCCCCTTTATTTAAAGTGGTATACATATTTAAAAAAAACTTCTCAAAAAAACTGGGATAGTTAGTTCCTAATAGTAATAACAAAAATATAGTATTTCACTATGGAGTTGAGCCTTTCAAAATAATTCAAAAAATATATTTGAAAATATATCTTTCTAGTTAAGAATGTAAAAAATATTTCTTTTTCTGTAGTTTATATACATTAGCACATACTACGGCTATTTTAAAGGATGGATATATCCATCCATCCATCCATTATCCAACCCGCTATCCTTTTCCTCTGTATGTTTATTTGCTTATTCATCTATACACGACCATAAATTAAAATAAATGGATTGAAGAATGCCATGTGCTATGTCATTTATTGACTTATTGAGCCTGATCATATTGGACAGGTACTATCTCGTTTAAATCCAGTTTGTTTCTATTTAATATTGATTTTAAAAAAAGAAAAAGTTACGCAAAAAACGTGGTTACATTCACGTGGGTTGTCTCAAAGCGTCAGTGGTTGATCTTGAACTGGAATTAGAAACTATTTAGGGCAGCAAGGTAGCCTAGCGGGCTGCTTCTGGAGCCAGGGTCCTAGGGTTTGGGGTTATTGTTTGTGTGTGATATACACTTTCTCCTCTTGATCCTCGGAGTTTTTCGTATTCCGGTTTCCTCCCGCGTCACTAAAGAAGAACGGATTAGATGAATTGGCCACAAAGTGGATATGCGCGTGAGTGGACAATGCGATGGACTGGCACCCTCTGCTGGGTTGGTGTTAGCCTTACATCCGGGACATTTGGATTCGGCTCCGTCCCGCGAACATTTCATTGGATTCTTGGATTTTAAATATATTATGCTTAATTATTTATCATCACATCTTGGACGCATTTTCTTTTAACTGGTGGAGCAAACAGGCCTACACAAAATAGTCGAAAAGGTAGCAACTCCACAGACACAGAGAAATGATACCTTTTTCAACAGTGCCTCTCCGCTACTCGTCGGAAAGAAAATATGCGGAAGTCCACGTGCATGATGATATCCCATGAAACAGTTCGAGATTGCGTTCGTATTTGGCGCTTTGTAAGGGAGAAAGTGGAAATCAGAAGACGAGCCTGTACAACAAGTAGATTTGCTACGTCAGTGAAAATTAACGAAAACAGCATGGGTCGCTTTTTGAAGTGCATAGTTGCTGTCTGCCCAAATATGGGTATCGGAAAGAATGGGAATTTGCCTTGGCACCCAACACGACTCAGGTAAGATTGTTGTGGTTAGTTTTGCCTACGTTGTGTATGGTGGTCGACTGAGGTTTTTAGCATATAGCATCTGACATGAATTTTGTGTACTGGCGTATATGCTCACGACATGCTGTTATTATATTACTGGCTCACGGAGGAACTGTACTGAGTATCTACTTATAAGGAAAAATGCAAATAATCTGGGGGATTGTGTATGTGTGTGAGAGAGAGAGAGAGTATGGGGTTAATTAAATTCCATAAAAAAAAAATTTTAAGAGTTAATTTAGAAAATGGTAAAAACTGGTAAAAGGTCTTTTAGTTGTTAACATAATTCGGTTAAGGATGACTTGAACATTGTTATAAGGAAATATACTGGATTATTATTTGCCCGGTTCATTTTTTGCCTCTGGCTAAAGTACCGATTTCAATGCGCAAGCGATACGTCTTACTATCATTTTTGTTTTCTATCTTTATAATATATGCCGCATTACCTTCTTTTTTGACTAGTTGAAATTTGAAGGTTCCAAAATTACACTATTATTACTGTGACACTACAGTACTTTGTAAGTTATTTCATGTATTTATGGTTTGTTTAAGAAAACGTACTGTTTGCAATACTTAAGTTTATTTTTTCATGGTGAAGGTATTTCCTCTTAATCAATTTATATATTAATTTGTTACATGAAATTTCATTTTAAAGTTCTAGCCTGCTCTTGCATTTTTTAATGGATCTTATGGGTTCTAGGGTCCCAATGTAAAGAACAATAACAACATTTATTTATATAGCATATTTTCATACAAATAATGCAGCTAAAAGTGCTTTACATGACGAAGAATGAGAAAAAAAGACAAAATAAATAAGAATTAAAATAAGGGGACACTAATTAACATAGAATAAAAGTAATGTCTGATGGCCAGGGAGTACAGAGAAAAAAATAAAATCTGCAGGGGTTCCAGGCCACAAGACCGCCCAGCATAAATGACCTCAATCAGTGTTCATCGTATTCAGGGTTCTCATGGAAGAACTTGATGATGACAGTTATGTGGACTTCTGGCCTTTAATCCATTAATGTAGGGACATCACGGTGCTTTGATCAGGTGGTGGTGGCGCAGGTCACCACCCCAGAAAACCGGAAAAAGAACAGAAGAGAAAGTAGGGGTTAGTACGGATTTTGAATATGAATACCATGAATAAAAATAATAATTAATTGAATATACAGAGCATCAGGATTAAACTAAGATGAAGCTATGAGAAAGCCATGTTAAAGTAATTTTTTTCAGCAGTTTTTAAAGTGCTCCACTGTATTAGCGTAGTGAATTCCTTTGGCAAGCTATTTCAGGTTTTAGGTGCATAACAGCAGAAAGCCACCTCACCACTTCTTTTAAGTTTAGCTCTTGGAATTCTAAGCAGTCACTCATTTGAAGATCTAAGGTTACGATTGGAGTGTAAGACATTCCGAAATATAAGATGGAGCAAGATTATTTAAGGCTTTGTAAGCTACGAGCAGGATTTTAAAGTCAATTCTAAATTACACAGGTAACCAATGTAGTGACATCAAAACTGGAGAAATTTGCTTGGATTTTCTTTTCCTAGTTAAGATTCTAGCAGCTGCATTCTGCACTTGTTGCAATCGATTTATGTCTTTTTTTGGGTGGTCCTGAGAGGAGTGTGTTACAGTAATCTAGTCGACTGAAAACAAAAGTGTGAATTAATTTCTCAGCATCTTATCTTAATATTATAAGAGGTCTAACTTTTGATATATTTCTTAAGTGGAAAAATGCTGTCCTAGTAATATGATTAACTAGCAGAATACCCGCGCTTCGCAGCGGAGAAGTAGTGTGTTAAAGAAGGTATGAAAAAGAAAAGGAAAAATTTTAAAAATAACGTAACATGATTGTTAATGTAATTGTTGTATGAATATATATATATATATATATATATATATATATATATATATATATGTGTGTGTTTCGGTTGTCGAAAGGTGTAAAATATTTGGCCATTTCGGTACACTTGAAAGCACCAACCGAACAATTCAGCGGCAGCCATCAACTCACATGCAGAACCATAGGTGAACGGCTTAAGCATTTCACTCTTCTAGTGCTCCTGTGTAGTATAATTATCTCCTGTACCGTCATCAGTCCACACCTTGAACCTGTCCCAGTCATTCAATACATAAAACACAATGTTCCTCCGGATATCAAGAGTGAGCCTGATATGGCCGTGCAATATGTAACAAAGAGAATGGAAAAGGTAGGTGCCATCTCCGGGCATGGAAACCACTCGGTTCTAAGTGTAACGGTCATAACGATCAACAACGTCCGCCATATTGAACTTTCTTATTCATGGCCCCATCTTCACGAAATTTGGTAGGTGGCTTTCCTGAGCTAACCAAAACCAATGTACGTACTTATTTCGGTGGTATGACGCCACTGTCAACCACCATATTGAATTTTCCAACATCACTAATTCTCCAACTTCCCGTATAGGTAGAAGGCTGAAATTTGGCAGGCTCATTCCTTACAGCTTACTTACAAAAGTTAAGCAGGTTTCATTTCGAAATTCTACGCGTAACGGTCATAACGTTCAACAACGTCCGCCATGTTGAACTTTCTTATTTATGGCCCCATCTTCTCGAAAGTTGGTAGGCGGCTTCCCTGCACTAACCGAAACCAATGTACGTACTTATTTCAGTGGTATGATGCCACTATCGGCCGCCATATTGAACTTTTCAACAGTCTTTGTTACTTATGGGCCCATCTTCAAGAAATTTGGTACACGGGTTCCCAACGCTAACTGAATCCTACTTACGTACATATATACGTCCATAGCCTGCAGCTTGGTCACCATGTGAGGCGGCGTTGGGTCCCCCATCCCAACGCCTCCCACGTTGTTGGCTGCCTGCCTATATAAGGCCGTCCATCGCTCCAGTCTCTACATTCCCTTCCTTGCTTCGCCACGGGATTCACGTCTCCCTGCTGATAACTACAGCCTTTTTGTTTAATCCACGGCTTCTCCGCTGTTTTATTGTTTGTTTATTACAATTATAGTTATTGTATAGGTATTTTACACTTACTTTACGTTACTCAGGTACCCATTTCCTTCATCATTCCAACCCCCATTACCATGTCTATCGAGGTAATCACCATCGATCAAAGAACTGTCACTTACCGAGTGGTTTCCTTGCCCGGAGATGGCACCTACCTTTTCCATTCTCTGTGTTACATATTGCACGGCCATATCAGGCTCACTCTTGATATCCGGAAGAACATTGTGTCTTATGTATTGAATGACTGGGACAGGTTCAAGGTGTGGACTGATGACGGTACAGGAGATAATTATACTACACAGGAGCACTAGAAGAGTGAAATGCTTAAGCCCTTCACCTATGGTTCTGCATGTGAGTTGATGGCTGCCGCTGAATTGTTCGGTTGGTGCTTTCAAGTGTACCGAAATGGCCAAATATTTTACACCTTTCGACAACCGCCAATGCCTCTTAAACATCTTACATTCATAGGTGACGATTTCAGTAGTGGACACTTTGATGTTTATGAATGTTTAAACTCTCAAAAGCTGGATGTGAAGTTATCGATGAAACCGGTTGTAAGCTTACAACGCTTGACAGATGCCGAATGTCACTTCAACACAAGTCCTGCAAATACTGTCGTAATTGAAACAAACCATGAAACTGAAATCGATTATGACAGCAGCAATCCATGCTGTGAGATTTGAAACAAGATTACTGTTCACATGGCCAACTGTAAGTTGCATGCTCAAGAGTAAGCTCAGCGCACAGCTTGGTCATGTTACAACCGGAGGGCCGAACTGACAACGTGGTATACAAAGAGATCCTTAACAAATAATTATTGCCATATTTTCCCTCACTTTAAAAAGGTTAAATTTTCTTCTTAATAAAAATTTTAATGCAGTACTTCGCCGCTGCGAAGCGCGGGTATTTTGCTAGTATATATATATATATATACACATATGCCATGTATTTAATGTTACCGAAGTCCTGGCACTTAAAACTTTCTCTCGCAGTTTCGCTGAGTTTGTGCCAAACACCACCCTGACCATCTCATCTTCCTCTGCATAAGCACAGTCCTTCACCCGTGAATATTTAGTGGCGGTTTGCTATTGGATTGCCGCTGACGGACGGCCTTATATGGGCAGGCACTAAATTACAAACGCCAGCGGCAGCCTGTCTATGAACTTAATTTAAAGTTTAGGTTTACATCGTGCTTTGTTTCCGAAGTAGCAGAACTCATGAATATGGTTGTATATGTCACTCGCTCGCTTCTTATTGTTTCGCTGCCTTCTCAATTATATACTCAGCAAAAAAAGAAACGTCCCTTTTTCAGGACTGTGTATTTCAACAATAATGTTTTAAAAATCCAAATAACTTTACAGATCTTCATTGTAAATTGTTTAAACAATGTTTTCCATGCATGTTCAATTAACCATAATCAATTAATTAACATGCACCTGTGGAATGGTCGTTAAGACCTTAACAGCTTACAGAAAGTAAGCATTTAAGGTCACAGTTCTAAAAACGCAGGACACTAAAGAGACTTGTCTACCGACTGTGAAAAACACCCAAAGAAAGATGCCCAGGGTCCCTGCTCATCTGCGTGAACGTGCATTAGGCATGCTGCAGGGAGGCATGAGGACTGCTGATGTGGCTATGGCAATAAATTGCCATGTCCACACTGTGAGACGCCAAAGACAGCGCTACAGGGAGACAGGAAGGACAGCTGATCATCCTCGCAGTGGAAGACCACGTGTAACAACACCTGCACAGGATTGGTACATCCGAATATCACACCTGCGTGACAGGTACAGGATGGCCACAACAACTGCCCGAGTCACACCAGGAACACACAATCCCTCCATCAGTGCTCAGACTGTCCGCAATAGGCTGAGAGAGGCTGGACTGAGGGCTTGCAGGCCTGTTGTAAGGCAGGTCCTTACCAGACATCACCAGCAACAACGCTGCCTATGGGCACAAACCCACCTTCGCTGGACCAGACAGGAGTGGCAAAAAGTGCGTGAGTTTCTGCATGACAGCAATGTCAGTGTTCTGCCATGGCCAGCGATGAGCCCAGATCTCAATCCCATTGAGCACGTCTGGGACCTGTTGGATCGCAGGGTGAGGGCTAGGGCCATTCCCCCTAGAAATGTCCAGGAACTTGCAGGTGCCTTGGTGGAAGAGTGGGGTAACATCTCACAGCAAGAACTAACAAATCTGGTCCAGTCCATGAGGAGGAGATGCACTGCAGTACTTCAAGCAGCTGGTGGCCACACCAGATACTGACTGGTACTTTTGATTTTGAGCCTCCCTTCATTCAGGGACACATTGTGAAACATTTTTAGTTTATGTCTTATGGTGTTGACTCTTTTAGTGTTCATACAAATATTTACACATTAAGTCTACTGAAAGTAAAAACAGTTGAAAGTCAGGGGGCGTTTCTTTTTTTGCTGAGTATATAATGCATGTTTTCTTCAGCGCTTTTTGGAGGTCTTCCTGGTTTTCTATGTACTGCGTGATTACGTGGGAGGTGTGATGATGTCACATGAAACTCCGCCCCCACGGCGTTCAAGCTCATCTCCATTACAGTAAATGGAGAAAAACAGCTTCCAGTTATGACCATTACGCGTAGAATTTCGAAATGCAACCTGCCCAACTTTAGTAAGGAAGCTGTAAGGAATGAACCTGCCAAATTTCAGCCTTCCACCCACACGGGAAGTTGGAGAATTAGTGATGAGTGAGTGAGTGAGTCAGTGAGGGCTTTGCCTTTTATTAGTATTATATACACATATATATAATATATATAAATATATGTATATATATATATGTATATGTATATATGTATATGTATATGTACTGTGTATATATATATATGTGTGTATATATATATATATATATAATATATATATATATTAACATTAACATTTCTTTTCACTACAAAGCATGTGGGTTAAGTAACACATAAAACAAATGTTATTTTGGGGGGGGGGTTTCCTTTATTGTTAACAGTTCCTTACCTTAGATTAACACTAAGATTTGTGTGACATGTAAAACTGTTTAATCTATTTATTATAATATGCACTAGCATTTACCATAGGCAGACTTCACTGAATGTCTCCTTGTCTATTTTTGTTTATCTTTGCACATATTACTTTATCACCTTGTCGTACTGTCAGCCTGAATTTACCTATTTGTTCATTCTATTGTGAATAATCAATGGATCAACTCCAGCTCAGGCCACAGGCCTATTTACATGCCCAGGGAGGCCTTCTGTCTGTGCACCATACCGAATAAAATTCCCTGTCTCAGTAGCAAAGCTGTGTATTTCCAAACAGGCGAGTCTCCTGCTCTCACTTCTTATTTCTATAAGGTTGGTTTACAGGTAAAATAAAATGGCTTATTCTGTGCCTACCACCTCTGAGATATCAAAAGCACTATACACCTCCTCAAGATATCTCTAAAACTGGATGGTGTTCAGAATTCATGGCTTGAGTTGCACTTTGTTTCCATCTACTCTGAAGTTTTAATAAAATTCCAACTTCAGCAGTGTGTGGGCTTTCATCAGCATCAGTGCTGCTGAAGTCATTGTGACAAATGGGGACAGAAAACCACAAGATACATGGAAGCCCCTATGCAAGATTTGTCAGTAAGTCAATGCAAAAAATTCCAAGGGGTATCATATTTCTGAATTATTGATATGTATGACATTGTAAAGTGTTGCATTTGAAGTAGAGGTGTAAAGTTATCAACACACCTTTTTTCAGCAGTTAAACATCTAATGCTTCAAGACAGGGATCTGACATTATTTTTAACATATTGGGCATGTTTTATTCTGTGCTGTTTACTCAGGCACAAGTTGGGCAACAGGGGCTCTGTTGCTCCCTTCATTTTTAAACCCTTGTCATGAAGTATAGTGCTTTAGCATGTTACTTTCTTTTATTATGCACAAGTTTAAAATTTCACCACATTTACTATCTAGTGTATGGCACTGTTTAACTTTTCAGTTCTCAATTGCTTAAGTAGTGGTGCATTTATGCAAAGCCTTTAAGTGTGTTAGTGGTCTGTTTGTGTGTTACTTTCCTGAACAATTGTTCTTTTTACTTATTTTAATGTTGTGTTTTTTTTAATAGTTTTATAAATGATTGTAATATTTTATTAAATTAGTATTTAATGACATTTACAGCATTTCATTATAGTACCTCCATGATAGTTTTTGTTTTCATCAATGTAAAAAAATATATAGATATCTATTCAGCAGATTTTAACATCTCTTTGTGCTGTTAATGTAACTTTACTCTTACCTTTTACAAAAGACTTCACTACTTGTATTTGCATTTATTGATTATTTAAATTTTAAAAAAATGTATTTTTTTTTTTCAATCATTAAGATTTTAATGCATACAGAATTGCAGTTCTTTTAAGTAGGACTGGGCAATATGGCTCAAAATTCAAATTGCGATATTTTTGGACCAAAAGTCAATATACGATACGCAGTGATATTTTTTCCTATCTATTATTACTTAAAAAAGAAACCACACATGTATATTGCTCTTTAGTTATTTACATGTAATTGCAAACTTACAACTTTACATCATAGGCATAAACCAAAATATATTTATTAATGCAAGAAACACATCTAAACATTTACGCGAGAAAGCTAGTTGTCTGAATATTAGGTGACGTAGGAGTAGATGCTTTATCTACTTTACTAGGTTTGTCTATAAAAAACTTAAAATAATAATGTTTCAATATGCTCTTTTTAAGCTGTGTTTTGTAAACAAATAAAGCGTGGCAAGAACATGCATTCAGGTAACACAATTTCACAAATTTTGTGCAAGAAAGACAAGTCTGTCAACTGCCTCTGGCTTTAAAGATGCCCTGTGACAGTTCACTGTGTTGCCACCTGTGCTAAATGCCCTTTCTGAGGGCGAACTAGTGGCCTGTATGCAGAGATATTTTTTTGCAAGGCGACTGAGAGTTGGAAAGATTGGTTCATGCTCTTTCCACCATGCAAGTGGGTTCGTCTCAGTGTCAATTTCAGCTGCTTGTAGGTAGGTTGAAAATTCAGCTTCAATTTTATCTCTGTCAGACAATGTCGATAAAGATGTTGGCCTCATAAAGAAACTACCATGGCTTTGCTTCTCCTTTTTGGCTGGTGGTGGTGATGCTTCAGCTGCTTCTGAAAGTTCCCCAGCTAAGTCAGGCTGGGCACTGGTCTCATCATGTTGAAGGGTCTCCACTTCTGACACAACTCTGTGTTTGACCTCTTCATACTTTTCCTCAGGAATGTATGATCTTTTGAAATGTGGATCCAAAAAAGAAGCAATGTCTAATAGTTGCTGGGTTGCAGGGTCATCAAATTTCTCTCTCAGATAATCAAGAATTGTGGTCTTAATTGACATAGTGAGCTCTGTGTCTTCTGGCTGGTGAGCCAAAATGCTGGTTTGAAAAAGGTATAGCACTGGCTTAACATAGGAGACTGTAACATAGGAGTGAGCTGAGAGTGCATCTGTAAATTCCAGGAGGGGTTGAATAGCTTTATCAGTTGACTCTAGTACATCTATGTCCTGCCATGTACAGTAAGTGCCAGATGTCTGGTTTTCTTGTCAGATGAGAGAACTTGGGTGATGGCCCTCTCTTGTTCCAACACTCTCTGTATCATTGCTGCCATTGACCCCCATCTTGTAGGAGATTCTGTTATGAACTGATGGGACGGCAGATTGAGTTCTTTCTGTGTTGCGGTCAAATTCCTTCTTTTTTTTCCAGCTGAAGGAAAAACATACAACAATTCTTTTGCATACACCAATTGTCCGTTCAATGCGGGGATCTCTCATGCTTCTCTCTAAAACCAAACACAAATTACAGTCTTATTAATTATTTACGTTATTAATTAGTAATATTTCTCATACACACTATTATTTACGTTTATTTACTATTTTTTAGCATATGTATTATTTAACATATTTCTCATACGTGCACACACACACTTTACATTTATTATTACAAATTTCTTATATTTATTACGTGTTATTATTTATTTTCAAACATATCTCATACACGCACGCACTAGTGATGGGCATTTCGGCTCTTTTTAGTGAGCCGGATCATTTTGCCCAGCTCACTAAGAATCGGCTCTTTCGGCTCCCAAATGCCTCTTCATTTTCCCATTCCAGCCTTTTATAATTCAGCCAAATTTAGCAGTGTTCTGACCCATGATTAGATGTTTGCACTTAGTGTTTTGCTACAAACACTACACAGACATCGGTTGCAAAAAACGGGAATCGGCTCCCACCGTTCACTAAAAAGAGCCGGCTCAAAGAACCATTTCGTTCGTGATCAACACATTACTAGCACGCATACACACGCCATACCAATCGCCAGATTCAGCCGGTGACCAAAGCACTGCAGTCTTTTCCATTTGTTCAGATCAACGGCTTTAATCACATTTGCAGCGTTATCCGTGGTATTGCACACTTGTCGCACATCGTCTAATTTCCACAATTTAAGCGCATCTTTGAGCCCCAGTGCAATCGTTTCTCCGGTATTGTCATCTGGTGAAAATCCTGTCTGAAGGCAAACGCTTCTTATCTCCCAGTTTTCAATAAAATGAACCGTTAGGCTCATGTATGTTTGCCTGGTACGATTAGTCCACAGATCAGATGTAGATGAAGCTGATTCAGAATTTTCTCCTTTACCTCATTGTATAATTTGGGCAGCGCTTCTTCAGCAAAGTATTTCCGACTGGGAATTACATTTTTGGGATCAGTCGTTCTCAGTTTCTGAAATCCGTGTTTTTCGACAGTGGCAACAGGGACCATATCTTTTGCAATGTGGTATGTTACTGCAGCTGTTATTTCCTTCCATTTGGGGCTTGTTTTTTCATACGGTATGCAACGAGAGAACGTTGCCGCCAGCGTGATTTGTTTTGCGGCAGGGATGTGTTTCGTTGCATTTTGAGCAGAGTTCTCGCGAAGCTTAATACATTCTTCATACTTCGTAAAGTGTTTTGTTTTCAAATGATTGAAGAGGTTCGAGGTGTTGTCGCTCTTCGTTCCTACTTCTCTCTTACAAAGTTTACATATAACAGTCTTTTGTTCTGTATCATTTTGTCTAAAGCCAAACCATTTCCAAACAATGGAGGTCACATTTGTACCTTTTTTGGCACTAAATCATCGCTAATAGCCTTACTCGTTTCTGCCTCCGCCTCAGCCATTGTTGTTACTGTTCAAGATTAGCAGGAGGCGGGGTTTAATCACAATGACTGCATTTATGATGTGCTCCATTTAGCAGAAATAATGCACTACACACTTGTAGTGTTTAATAAAACATATTACATAATATATCGCGATAGGTTTGTTTTCAAACGATGCATTAAAAAATATTGTTCATATCATGCCCCTCGATCTATATCGCACAGGCCTACTTTTAAGTACATTTTTACTGAGTTACATTATATACAATCCCATTGTATACTTACTATCCTATTGAAGGTGAAATTTTGGAATTGCCGCAATCCTAACTCAGATCCTTGGGCCTGGTTCTCATTTTATCTGTATCAATGTAACTTTCAGATGTGTTATGCTCTAGCAACTTCCCTGAATATTATTTCCCTTCTAGTTGCTTCCTTGTGTGACATGTGTCTCTCTTAACACTGAGTTACTGTTTTGCTCACTGTTTCTACCATGAAAGATACCATGTACACTGTAGATGTTTCCTTGAATGTGCATGTCACCCTGACCCCCCCTCCTAGCAGTGTGGTTTGTGTGTGATTTTTAACTGATATATCTTGTACCGATTTCTACTATCTTATTTGCAGTTTTCCTTTTTTGTGTGCAGTTATTTCTTTAATTTTAAATTATGACGATGAACTTTACTGTCTTGCCAGTAAGCCTGTTCAGCTTCTCACTTTTAGATTTAGTGCATCAATACCCATTTTTCCCAGTGTCCTATTTAGGGGACAGTGCCTTAAAAATGTAACTGTCCTCTAATTCCATTTATAATAACTTTGATATAAGTAATTTGTTTTTGTTTAAAACAATCACATCTTAACCTATTATCTCTTGCATACCTTTGCCCCTTATGTCTCCTTTTTGATTTTATTAATAGTCCGTTAGTAAAGCACAGCTGCTTCCTTTACCTTTTGCTTATCGAGTCTGCATTCTTAGTTTATAGGTGTTTTTTTTAAATGGGTGTAACATTTTAGAAGTTGACTGTATACTTTTATAAAATTTGTCAAAGTGTTTAGTTTTATCTTCAAACAAATTGGCACACATACTGTGTTCTTTTAGCAAAATATGTATTTTTCTAACAAGAAATATGTAAAAGAGCAATAGTAAAAATAATTTTTCTTCACACCAAGGAATCTGTACAAAGACATTTAAAAATTGCACTTAACCACTTTCTATACCTAGTCCCATTCTCTCAAACATTTACTCGGGTACTTTCCCAAACTATTATTTTAGGGTATCCAGAAGAATTTTGAAATTCTTTGGGGTTCACTTAGGAAAAAGCATGGAAAGGAGTGCATTAGGTTACAGTAACGTTTACAGAAGATTGTGAAACTTGTATTTTACTGATATGTGAATATTGAGCAAATGTCAGAGGCTTTTGAACAAGTGCTGTACCTCAGGAATGTTTTCATTAATGCAGAATTTTGAAACTATTATTAATGTTTACATAAGACTACATTACTGTACTGTAGTTCTTAGCATTTTAGTCACCTTTGAATATATGACAAACACACAGCTTTTGAACAAGTGGAATCTAGTTATCTTCATACAGTAGATTTTTAATTTTCTTTGCATTCCTCAATACCACCACCCTTCCTATGGACTCAAAAATGGTATTAAATCTCTATTCTTTTCAAATTATTGTATTGAATTTTTGAATTTCAGCATCCTGATAATCCTAATATATATAACTAATATTTAAAGTTGCACTTCATCTGTTTATTTTACAGTAATGAATTTAAACATTTTCAGAAGCTGACAATGACACCATCATCAGAAGGTAAGAGATTCACTGTTAACCATTTGCCAGGTGGCTTTTTTATTGATTTCAATTTCTAAACATTATCATTGGCTAATTTCAAAGCTTATTTTGTCTTTATCTTAAAAGGTACTGCATTACAAAACTTGCATTGCAGTCTTTAGCAGATTTTCTGAAAAATTTCATGAATAAACAAAACTACTGTAGGAAGCAAAGCTTTTTAGCTATAGGAGCCTGTTTGGATTCCTAAACTTGAAAATTATTTATAGTTAGGTCCATAAGTATTTGGACAGTGACTGCCACCACAGAGGATTTGAAATGAAGAAATTATTACATGATTAAAGTGTAGGCTTTTGGCATTAATTAAAGAGATTAACAGAAAAATAGTATGAGCCATTTAGGAAAGACAGCTGTTTTTATATAGGGTCCCCTCATTTTCAGGGGCTTAGAAGGGCCCTAGTTATTTTATTAATTATTAAGTAGGTAGAAGGCCTGGGATTGATTCCAAGTGTGGAATTTGCATTTGTAAGCTGTCACTGTGAACTCTAATATGAGGTCCAAAGAGCTGTCCATGCAAGTAAAAACAGTCCATCATTGGACAGAGAAAAAAAAAATCCAAGAGATAGCAGAAACACAAGGAGTGGTCAAATCAACCAGCTGGTACATTCTTAAAGAGAATAAATGCATTGGTGAGCTCAACAACACCAGAAGGCCTGGACAACCATGGAAGACAACTGTGCTTGATGATTGCAGAATTCTTTACTTGGTGAAGAAAAAAACAATTCATGACATTTAGCCAAACCAAGAACACTCTCTGGAAGGTAGTACTATCCTTTCCAAAGTCTACAATCAAGAGAAGACTTCACAAAAATAAATACAGAGGGTTTACCACAAGGTGCCCACCATTGGTAATGCTCAAGCATAGGAAGGACAGATTAGAATTTGCCAGGAAATATTATTAAAAAAAAAGTCCAGTTTTGGAAAAGTTTTCTTTGGACAGCTGAAATTAACATCAGTGTGTACCAGAATGATGGACAGAGAAGAGAATGAACGGCACATGATATGTAGCATACCACTTCATCTGTGAAACATGGTGGAGGCAGCGTTGTGGCATGGGCATGCGTGACTGCCAATGGAAGTTTGACACTGGTATTCATTGATGATATGACTACTGACAAAAGTTGCAGGATGTTTTCTGAAGTGTGCAGGGCTATACTGTCTGCTCAGATTGAGATAAATGCTGCAAAACTGATAGGACAACACTTCACAGATGGACAGTGAGCCAGTTCGTACTGTGACAGCAAACCAAATACTATTCAAGGCAATGAAGTGGAATATTCATCAATGGCCAAGTCAACCAACTGCTTCATCCCAATTGGAAATGCATTTCACTTGCTGATGACAAAACTGAGGAAGAAAGTTCAATGAGCAATCAGCACCTGAAGACAGCTGCAGTAAATGCCTGGCAAAGCATCAGTATGGTGGAAACCCAGCACATAGAGAAGGCCATGAGTTCCTCACTTCAGGGAGTCATTGACTGCAAAAATTTCAATCAAGTACTGAAAATGATTGTTGTATTCATGATTATGTTAGTTTGTCCAAATAATTTCAAAAACTGTATTTTTGGACTTAGGAAAGTCTAAAATGTCAAGATTCATCAAAATCTCAAGGTTGAATTTTTTCACGATTGCTACACTTTCTCTATACTATGTATACGAGAAAGAAAAAATGACTGTTTTTTGTAAATGGCTCATTCAATGTTTTTGTTAAATGCATTAAATTAAAACTGCAAGTCATACTTCAATCACACATTGATTGCTTCATTTCAAATCTATTGTGGTGGCACACAGAGCCAAAATTATTAAAATTGCATCACTGTCCAAATACTTATGGACCTAACTGTATAGCATGCTGGATTTAGCTTTAAATTAAGAAGAACTGAGTTTCCAATCCAAAGTATTTATAAAGACAATTTTAGCAGCAAAGAGAAGCTTTATTTGTCAAATTTAAGTCACAAATTGATTGTGGTGGTGTTTTTTGGCTTTTTTTTATTTTGCTAAAAGCAAACAACAAATATATGCTTCTTCTAGTAATGTCTGCAAATGTAAACCGAGTTGAAGAAAGTGTTAAATTACTAAAGATGTGAGTGTCCAATACGGCTGGTCTTGTGGGATGTTCCTAGTAGGCAGTGGTTAGTACCTAGCAGAAACAGTTCAAGGAAGGAGAACCAGTGAATCGGAAACAGAGTCATGGGCACCCAAAGCATACTGATGCATGAGGTGCGAAGGCTAGAATGTCTGGTCCAATCCCAAAGAAGAGCTACTATAGCACGAAGTGCTGAAAAACAGTGCTGACCATGAGAGAAAGGTGTCAGAACACAGTGAATTGCAGCTTGCTGCATATGGGGCTGTGTAGCTACTGACCAGCTGCCCATGCTGATCTCTGTCCATCACCAAAAGTGCCTACAATAGGCATGTCTGAGAACTGGATCCTGGAGAAACAGAAAAAGACCTGGTGCCTCATGTATAAATGGTGCGTATGCACAAAAATGTTCCGTTTGAACGTTTCCACGCTCAAATCGCGATGTATAAAACCTGAACTTGGCATAAAGCCACGCACATTTTCACGGTAGCTCCAACCCTGGCGTACGCAAGTTCTCTGCTCGGTTTTGCAAACTGGCAGCACCCAGTGTCAAAGCAGGGCTACTCTTCCAGTGTGGTTTCCCTTTCTTTTTTAGAGCCACATCTCTGACGGGGCTTTATAAAAACACTGAAATTTCCACTTTAATCACATAGTTTATTTTGTCATTAAAGAAGAACTTCATAAACTTCATCTTAAAATCTTTTAATTAACCAGTTTCTCAAATCACATCGTAATTAAAGTAGCATGTTAAATGCATTGTTTTGTATGTGATCTTCTATGTGTGTGAATCACTACATGCTTCTTAAACCAGCTCTCTTCCTCCGACAGGACACAGAATCCATTACATTCGTGATATTACACCCCTCTGAATAACTAAAATACTGAGATGTATGCGTGATATCATTTTCATGTCGAGAGGAGTTAAAGCATGTTATTAAACATGGGTTTCATGGTAGTGCAGTGATTGTGCGTGACCTTCGATGAAATAATTTATTGCAGCAGTACTCAGGGGCGACTCTAGTTCCGTGGCGGCCCTGGGCAGAGAAAGAATCGGTGGCCCCTTCGTCCGCCAATGTCAATGTGGTATCT
>JANRMT010062837.1:37381677-37409339 GCA_026402145.1 Polypterus bichir lapradei | reverse complement strand
CCTCTCGGATGAGTCGTCTCTGCGCTCTTGGGGTAATTTTGGTCGGCTGGCCACTCCTGGGAAGGTTCACCACAGGTAAACTGCTGTTTCAATTATAATAGTTTAGTAGTACAGGCAGAAGCAGAATTAATATTTGATATACTGTATATTTAAAAGCAGCAGAATGTCTCCTGCAAGTTTATTTGCATTTATTTTTTAAAAGACTGTATGCAAAAAGTAATATTTATGTTTATTATACAACTGGAAAATAGATTCTCCATAATGAAATCCTGTCTACACAATTTGATTTTAATTTGAAGACAATGCAGGTGTTGAAAGCACTTATGAATTAATTAGCGCTGCTAAAGAAAAATATTAGCTCCCACCTGGACCTCCTTGTTGTGCCTTTTTTGCGCTGTTTTTAATTAGTCAGATCAACACAGATGGCTATTTATATTTCAGAAACTTCCCTGCTTGAGTGATTTTTAACACGCACAGCTACTTTAATTGACTCATTCACTCATTCTCTCTGTTTTTGTTTATGCTTGTTGATGAAAGGAAGTCTACATTTTTTTGCTTTAAGGAAATGCAATGAATTATATACTTTAAATATGGTGCTGTTTTTCTCTCAGAGTTGGAGTTGTAAGAACAGTATATGAGCAAGGAGAGCAAACATTGTACATGGTAATACGTGGGTAGACAAGAATGGGTAATCTTGAAATGGCTTTATTATTATTATTAAGGTTTTATATTATTAATAAAGGTTTTAATTTGACATCTAAATGTTGCATTAGTTGCACTTAATAACACCACCACAACTGGGATGTGAAACATGCTATAAGTACATGTCTGTAAATTTATCTTGTGTTTTGCTTTTTTGTTTTTTTCTTATGCATCCCGTCTCCATGTGCTTGTATTCTTGCCTTATTCTGTGATGCCCCATACTGAAAAATATTCTGCAGCAGGATTGGGCATGGATATCTCCATCTTTTCAGTTTGTTTTTGATAATACCTTACAATTCTTACAAAGACCTTTTCTCTTAGAGAATTGTGGTGTCCTACTGTCTAAGTAACAGAGTCTGTGCTTTCTCTCTTTCACACACATCAAGTGGTGGTGAGGTGAACATTCTTCATGGTATTGGACAAGTTAGTAATTGTGTACCATCTAGTGTGCCAGAGTCTATGAGGCCAAAAGTCGAAGTATAGGCATACTTGGACTGAAAGAATAACATATTTTCCAACCCACCTAGATACCCAAAAATGAAAAATTCCAGAAGCACTTAAGGATGTTGGCATTATCCTTTTTATCATAAAGAGGACGTTACATGTCTTCTGTTAGTTGGTAAAGAACCATAAGGTGGTCCTGGTGTACGAGTCAATTAAACTGGGATAAATGTTTTTTGGAAACCACTTTTTACTGAAATGACCAAGTATCTGAGCCCAGATTCTAAATGATCCGAAGTAATATTATTGCAAAGAATACTTTTTGATATAACATTGCCTATTTGTCCGGTAATGCATTTGGAAAATATTTCTTTGTTTCTATCTTCATAAATTTTGTAAAGTTTTAAAGGTCTTTTTACCGTTTCAATATTGGATGCTTTGTTTTACATCTTTTTTTTGCCTCTATCATACCAGCATTTTGTAGAAATATCAGTTCCATTTACTAAGTGTTGAGTTTACATTAAATTAAAATTTTAAGTTTTGGGCCACAAGGTAGATTACTTTTTAGCATTTCACTTAATTTTAGCTGTCCTTAATTTTTTTTTTTCTTTTTTTTTTTTTTGTGTATCCTGATCCTATAACGATTCCTCTGAAACAGTTTGGGTTAGGAAAAATAAATGCAAGAAAACTAACTGGTTCAAATCAACATTACCATTTTCAACATTCAGGACCAGCTAGCACAACTAAAGTATTTTTTTTTTTTTTTGTCAAAAATACAAAACTTAAATTGTTTACTTGTTAAGGCAAAGAGCATTTAAAAAATACATGAACTAGAGGCAGAAGTATTGTCTTAGGACTATGATATAAGAAGTATGTGATCGTGGATAAATGAAAGTGATCCACAATTAACTTGATTGCTCTAGCAGTACTAAAATTATGTCACCATGATATTGGCAATATCAGTGAAGTATGGCAAGCCAAATTAACATTTAGAGATATCTCAAAATGAGTTTGAGATATCTTAAAACAATTTCCTTTACATTTTAATCTGTAATTAATTTTGAGATATCTCAAATGCATTTTAGCATATCTCAAATACATGTTCAGATATCTCGAGATAACTGCATGTGCGTTTTAAGATATCTCAGATGAATTTTTAGATACCTTAATATGCATGCCAAGTCAATTTAAGATATCTTAAATGCATTTCAAGATATCTCAAAATCACTTCCTGTAAGATTGCCTATTCATTTAATGGGACTTCCTAAATGGCATAAGATATCGTTAAATGTATTTGAGATATCTTGAAATAAGCAGGAAGTGTTTTTGAGATCTTAAAATTCATCTCAGATATCTGAAAATGATAGGAAGCTGTTTCAAGATATCTGGAAATGCACTTTAGATATATTAATTTGTATTGTAGATATCTGAAATGCTATTTAGAAATCTTGAAATAATGTAATATCTTTTTAAAGATATCTCATAATGCATTTGAGATATTTTGAAATATATTCTAAGATATTTCAAATGGAGCAGCCACCCATTTTAAGATACCATGAAATGAATTTCAGATATTTAAAAATGTATTTTAGATATCTCAAACAGTGAATTTCAAGATATATTAAATGCTTTTTAAGACATCTTAATTATATTTCAAGATATCTTAAAATAACTTTCTGCTTAAGTCACCTGATAATGTATCTCTTTAAAGATAACTATATTTCAAGATATCCTAAAATATATAATGTAGTATCTGTAAATATTAATTTGGCTTTCTGCAGCACTATTAATTAACTGGAGAAATTTGATTCCACCTCTAAAGCCCAAGTAACAAACTGTCATCTAGAGTAGCAGGTACCTGAGTATTGAAATTTTAACCTTTATCTTTTGGGTTGTGAACCAACACAATAGCTTCATGCAACTTTTTCCTGCTGAGCCTAACATGGCTGTGTGTATCACCCGGCTAGCAAGTGTTTCAAAGCAAACCTCACTCCTGATCTTGGATCCATGAGTGGGCTCTAGCACCTTAGCTTCAAATGAGGTTCTTTTAAATTTAACTAGAAATTTTAGTAGAGCCAGTTATGGGTTGTTCTTGATCTAGTCTCTTCTCTTAGACCAGTTTTGCACAGATAATCCTTATCAGGAGCATATATCTCTGGGCAGAATAACTCTAAAGAACACTCAGGCATGCGAGCCTCTCCATCACACTATGGTACATATCCCAGGAAGGGGCCTTACTGTAAGTTAGCATTTAATTTTGTAATATGATGGTGCAAGGGTTAATGCTGCTGCCTTACAGCTACAGAACACTGTCGTTGAAGCCTGATCATTCAAATTTTTCATCAAGTATTCTGGATATTTCTCCCACATCCCAAAGGTCTGTGTTTTAAATTAATTGGAAATTCTGGATAATCCCTGACTGGTGCTCTATCTTTATTTGGTTCTTGGCGTGTGCTTGATGCTGCCTGCATGGACTCTGCTTCCCAATGACCCTTCATAAAGGAATTATAACTCATTTAGCTTTCAAAAATAAATCTAATTCACTACATTTGTGGGTTTTTTTTTTTTCTCCAGAGAGCAGAATACCTGTCATTTCACTTAGTTTACTTACAGTATAAAATAGAGCATGAATTTAAACAAATGGGTAGGTCAATGAATGCTAACTCTGTCATAAGAAATTTAATTATTTACATTTTGTATTCACACCAATACTGCCATGAAAAAGCTGACAGATTTCTCGGCTGTATCTCTGAGGCTAATGTGCTCCCTTGTCAAACGGAAGGGGTAGACTATGCTTTAGTATAACATGCTTCTATATGTTTGAATACCTTAGGCTCTGTCAGGCTTATCAGCTTGCATGCGTTTCTTTTTACTTGTGTAGCCCTGAACATTCTACTGAATGTTACTACAAGCAACTGTCATGACAATGTAATTTGGATGCACCTTTTCTGAATCCTTTATCTCATATGTAAATTTGCCATCATCACCTCCAGCTGGGAAATATTGAGAGAATACATTTGCTCTGTTTATTCTGCATCATTCTTTTTATCTCAGGTTGCTCCTGCTCTTTGGCCAAATCTCTTTTTGAATCTCTATGGTATAAAAGGGATTTTAAAACCCCTTTGACAAACAGTAAGGTCACCACTGTCTTTGAAGTTGTTTGCTGCTAAAATTACATTTTTGTTGACTAAAATTAGCCAGTTTTTTATAATCAGAACAGGTGCTTTGAGTTGTTAAAAAAAGCTTACTGCATTTTATTACTTTTTATATATTTAAAATAACAGACATGATATTTATATGTCAAATACGATTGATTCACTTGACATGTTAAATTATATGTTAAATTATACTTCATTGCAGGATGCAATCTCTAGAGCATATGAAAAAACCCCACTCATGATGCCACTTCACTTTCGTATCTGTTTTGGAATTCACATTTAAAAGTGCTGAAGGACAATTAGAGCCTTAAACATTTTTGAAATGTAAGCAGATCATGAAAATTTCAAACATGAGAGTGACAAATGTTTGTGGTCCAGTACAAGTAGCATGATTACTGTTTTAGGTTGTCTGAATGATTATGTCATCCAAAATGCAATTTATTTATTATTTTTAACCTTCCTTTTTCATTAGATGGTTGCAGAAATCCATCCCTTAGCTCGGCACACTAGGGTGTGAAGCAGGCACAGTCACTGTAAGGCACACTTTGGCTTTATTTGTAATGCATAACTAAATAAAATTTGATTTCTTTCTTTGCCTCATATTTTTTTACTAACAACTTATATTTGCATTTGAACTATATTGAATTCATATATGTACCTAAACAATGCTCAGTGAAGCCTGACATTTAGAAGTAAAAGCATAGGCAGCCAAGGCATATGTCATGTTTATACTAGTAGCTTGACCTAACAAACTGTATAAACCAACATAAAAAAGCACAGGTACCATTTTTTTTTTTGTTGTTGTTAATACAACAGATATCTCTATAGAGCGGCCCTATTCAAAGGAATGACATGTCATAGGAGTGACATAACAAAGGAGTTACAACCATCCAACCAACCATCCAAGTGGTAGGTGACGCGATGGCGATTTTTTTGGCAAGCATACTTTCAGTTGTGTGGTAGGTGACTCGTTATGTCACTCCTTTAATACGGTATTTATGTCACTCCTATGAAGTGTCACTCCTTCGATACAGACCCCTATAGAGCTATAGATCAACATCTATAGATTTTTTTTTTTTAAATAAACATTTTGTCTTCAGGTTTTTGGTTTGTTTTTTTTTTGTCTACAGCCTCACACTTTCAATAGAAAAGACGAAGTTTCTGATATCAAAACATTCATTTTCTAAAAAATTGAATGTTATTTTCTTCAATAAAATTAAAACATTTCTGTTCAACATAATAAAAACTTAATTACTTTGTAGGTACTGTGTATGGCCCAGTGCTTTATTAAACACATATAACCAACAAGTTCTAGTACTTGACATAATGAACCAAACTGATGATCTATTACAGAAATATGAAATCCTAGAAGCAGTATCGGCCATAACTCAGAAATTAGTGCTGGGTAGGTTACTAGCCCACTGAAGAGTCTGCTTATGCACCTAGTCCTTTTCACAGTCGTTTCAATTTAGATTCATCAAGAAAACCACGTGTACAACAACCTCGGGTGTACAATACAAACTCAGGCCACTGGATCTGAGAGATAGCACCACTAAAAATTGTGCCATCATGCCACACAGATCCAAGAGGCTTTAATACAGTTTGACAAAGAAAAGCCGTCACATACAAATCATTGGTGCAGCTTGGAAATTATTTTGATCATGTACCATATGTTTTCACATTTCAGTCTTTCACACACAATACGTTGCTTCCACTAGCTGCTGTAAAATCTGTTCTATAAGTAAGTCTAAGAATTTTCAGTGATTCCTGCTTTTAGGTGCATAGTCTGAAAATGCAAAAAGTGTGCATTTTTGTCATCATATCTGTTTCTCAGTCCACATAAAATATCTTTGCTCACAGTTCACAGATTTTGTTGAATGTTGGTACACTTCTTTAATGAAATGTCTAGGGAATGTTTAATATTAATATCGCATATACGATGTGCTGTTCAAATTTTTGATTTTGAAAATCTCCCATTAGAGAATAGTAGAATTTGGGAAATAGAGAAATATCTGTACATCCTCAATTAGCAATTAATCCACTCACAGAGATTGTTTGTTTATACATTTTGTGTTTTTTCCTCTTTTACATGTCAGTTACCACCTTCTGATAATGAAGCGATTGATTTCAGATGACAAAACAATTTATAATAAACACAATATCACACCCACATATTTATATTGAAAGGTTTGGTAAATATGAACAGAAATAAAATAAATTATGTTTTTAAGCTACTGTAGTTTTGAAGTCCTTATTAGAGAATATGTTTTATGTTGTCTTATTTCAGATTTCCCTATCCTAAGTATATATGAAGGGGAATTAAAAAAAATCATTTTTTTCCTCTTTGGACTGGTTGAAAAGAAGACTGCAGTTACTGATAATATTGTTAGACACTGTTAAGTATATACAGGGTGAGTCAAAATTATGTTAACACTAATGGTACTGCTATGTATATACTTACCAATTATATACAATTTTTGTGGACAATGTATGTGCCACATATGGTACATGTGTTGAACATGATGGCAAACAGGTTGAGACATTCCTGTAAATCATCTTGCACATATGAAGTATGTTTTGAGAATACATTGTTTCCACCATTCAAATGTTAACATAATTTTGACTCACTCTGTATTTATATAAAAATAAAAGTAGAAACCTAACATTATAGTTTTAAGCCTTCATCTCAAAATGTTGGGTACTAATACCATTCCACTCATATTGCATAATACATACTAATACTCCATGGGATTTTTTTATGCCCACTGTTATCAGGTAATTCAGTGCTTCCTTCCAACATACACTTAAAGTTCATTTTGAAATTTCTGCACAGTATACATTTATTGATTGATAAATATAAAATAATAATAATAATATAAATATAAAGCTGTACTGTTTGTCCTGTGAGTCTGTATCCTTGTTTTTTGTGTTTCGGCTGCTTTATACATCTGAACTACCTTTTAGGGTTTATAAAGTTTACCTAATTTGACATTATTTTTGATTTTTATTTTATTTTCCTCTTTACAGATGGTTGCAAGCTTTTTCTAAAATTTTAAATGTTAATTTAGTAGATGTGGTGATGATCATGTGTGAGTTTTATGCTTTTTTATTATTAATTAAAATTCATGTGTATTCTGTTTTGAAACTATCCCAGATGATTCAAAGGCCTAAATTTTTAATACCTGTATGTGCAAATTTTAAATATCACAGAATACAACAACCTTGGTTTATTAGTTAACCGCAAAATATGCATGTTGCCACTGCAAGAAACTCTAATGTTAAGGTAGCAAAATCTGCAGCATGCTACAGTCCATGATTGTTCAACTCAAATTGCGCCCATGAATAAAACAATATCTAAAGCATTAACTATCAGTATTTATTGCAAGATGGATCACATCAGATAGCAGACCTCAAAAAAAATGAAAATAGAGTGCTGAGAAAAATTATTCAGTAAGGTCTGAGAATACTGACACATTACCTTCACAGGGAGCAATTCTGTCACAGATCCTGGATTTATGTGAAAGGTACAAGTCTTTGTAGTTTAAGCAGCTAAGGGTTTGTATAGCACTGCCATTCACAGGAGACTGCTAGATATTGCTGAACTAACTTGGTTAAGCATGTAATCAATCAAGTGACATTTTGTTGGCTGATCACGATTAAAAGTTATAATCATTTGACAGCCCTAAACTATACAATGTGTAATTCAATTATTATATATTTAAAAACTCTGTTTGTTAAGTGAAAATGTTTACTGTTAGGATTGGCTATTCAGCAACCTCACAACTTTCAGGTGGAGACTATCCCTGAACCCACTTGTGTAAATGCCAAAGATCTCATACTTTTTTCCAGAAGGAAAAGTGACCATGTAAGATGGTTGGGGCAATTTAATTATACAGTTTGCCTTTCTAAGGCAGTGAGTGTTATATATGTCCTGAATAGAAAGCAGTCAGGTGCAGACATAAAAATAACTAACAGAAATGTTGCCCAATAAATATGTTAATGATTAAATTTAACCATGACTGAAACTGATAGATTGTAAGAGGGTTACATAATATATAAATTAAAAATGTATATAGTAATCAGAGGCACTGGGTTGAGACAGTTGAACAGGCTGCATCTACATTATGTATTTACATTGGGAACCAATAACAGTAGTGAACAATTATGATACTGTAGGCAAGATAGCAGAGTAGAAGATGCAAAGACCTTTCTTTAAAACTCTGAACACAATGAGAAAGCCAGAGTCTGGCAATATGCCAAGAATGCTTCATAATTTTGAAATATTGTTTATAATTTAATATGCCAAGAATGCTTCATAATTTTGAAATATTGTTTATAATTTAATATGCCAAGAATGCTTCATAATTTTGAAATATTATTTATAATTTGTGCTTGCTGCTTCCATGTACTTTGTGATGCATTCTGTAGCAGAGAATATTAAAATTAACATTTTGCACTTATAGAGTGAAGCTTCAAGATCTTGTTAGATAGCATTGTAATTTTACTGAACATATTAGTGAAGCAGGTATTGACATAATAGAGTTAATACGTGGCCTTCCCACAAGAGAGAAAGCCCTGGAAGAGCTGTGGTGCTCTTATCTGCAGCTAAGTTTGTTACTATAGGGACAGTGGAAGGCTATTGAGGATAAACAGCGACGCCGAGTCTTTTTCTCATGGCATACATATTGAAGAGATTTACAGTAACTCACAAGAAACCTGGATGTGGCAGTACCCTTTAAAGTTAGTTTTTCATGATACTGAGTACAAAATAAGATGCCCATATTGTGCTTTTCAGACTTCTATTAGTGATTTTTTTTCTCTATTTACAAACAATCAACAAAAGTAACCTTCTGTTTTCTTTCAATACTAATTTGTAGCCTATGATCACAAAGGCCCAGAGACCAAAGCAAAAAGTGGCATTTCCTGCACTGCAAAAATACTACAAAAGTCAGGCAGCCGGCACGCACGTGCATAGCTGTGCTGGCCTTTGAGACGCTGACTGCGCTTCTGCCTTAAGTGAAAGTAAACACTTTTATTTTTTTTCCCCTTCCCATGAGCTATAGCCCAGACAACTGTAAACACGGGATCCCATTTCTAGACCGCGGCAAACTAATATTAAGGCGCTTCGCACTTTCTTTTACACGTATATGATTATGAGGTCGTCAGGTCGGATTATGAAGACACGCACAGGAGTGGAGGACCGACAGTGCCATCCCGGACAGTTAATGGCAGGGCCGTCTCTCCAGTCTACACGAGACCCACCGCGACGCTCATATCGTCAGCGAAGATCTCTCTCTACACTATATTAAAGAAAATGGCAAGTTTCCTTTCTTTACGCCTTTTTTCATTTTATTCCCAACCAAACCCTTTCTCTCTTAACACTGCAGAGGACACAAAAATGATTTTCTTTTAATTGCTGGTAATGCCGGTAAGGCACATTACCACAGGCAGAAATTTGGACATTCACATAGAAAATGTAATTTCTATACCACAGCCGTCGTGTAGCGCCTTTCAAAAGGGATCAACTACCAAGAGATGATCCATATACATTTTAGCTGCTGTTAGTAATACTTACCTGTTATGTTATACCGGCTTTAAAATGTATCTTACCCGAAACCACTCCACTGGTGCTCAGTGTATCTTTACTTCTTAAAATGTTAATGTTTTACTGTTTAATAGCTTATAGACTACATTTTATTTTTTTCCCTTGCACTCGGTGAGCGAGGCCAATGGGTGATCAGTTATATATATATATATGATTGACCTCCAAAGAGCGCAGAGACTTTTGATCACGTCAACGTGTCTGCAAAAAGTGGCGTCTCCTGCCCTGCAAAACTCGAGCAGGTGGCGCGGGCGCGCATAGCTGTGCTTTCCTCCTCCCCCTGAGCTATAGCCCAGACAACTGCAAACACGGGATCCCTTTTCTACACGCGGCAAACTAATATTAAGGCGCTTCGCACTTTCTTTTGCACGTATACGATAATGAGGTCGTCAGCTCGGATTATGAAGACACGCACAGGAGTGGAGGACTAACAGTGCCATCACAGCCGATTAATGGCAGGGACGTCTCACCAGTCTACACAAGACCCATCGCGACTGTCCCCAAAAGGCGCTCATATCGTCAGCGAAGACATCTCTCTACACTATATAAAAGAAAAAGGCAACTTTCCTTTCTTTACACCTTTTTTCCTTTTATCCCAAACCAAAGCCTTTCTCTCTTAACACTGCAGAGGACACAAAACTAATTTTCTTTAATTGCTGGTAATGCCGGTAAGGCACATCACCATATGATCCTATATTTACCCAGATTGTTACTCAGAACACACATAACGATATATTATTTATTCTATACAACTCTAGGCACCTCACATCTAGATAAACAGGCTTAACCTGGATAGCAGGCTGCTTGTGCTGATCGACACAAAAGGCGCTAATAGAGAGGTGCGAAGGAATTTATGGTGGCCCGAGATTTCGATTTGTTTCATAGGCTTCAGGAATTGTAGTGTTAAGGTAGATAGCAGCTATGGAGATCTTTTTTAGCATGCCATGAGCAAAGGTGTAGGCAGAGCAGTGTTTTCAAACCTTTTTTTCTGTGTGGCACACTTTCTGTAACTCAAAAAATCCCAAGGCACACCATGATCGTTCCAGCCACAAAAACATTAAATCTCATACCTGTAGATGCGCTCAACTCTCCGAAAAGGCAGGACGGGGCCGGCAAAAAAAAGCATAGTAGAAATTGCTGTTCACAGACATAGCACTTACTAAGCACTTTGGATGCATTTCCCAACTGCTTAGTCCCTTTACCCACTCATATAGGCAGTCCTCTCTCTGCCTCAGTTCACTAACCCAGGGTCAGAGGCGACACATATGCTATAAGCTGTAATACAAAAAATAGTTTTAGATAATGGATTGATAAATGACTGCAAATACTGCAGCTCTCCAGCTACAGGGATGAATACTGCAAGACTAGAAGTTGACACCACATTTGATTTGTGTTTTCTGTTCTGAAAATCAAAATCAGAAACTACAGTAAGCGATAAAGACCACCTCTAGTTTAAGTCTCTCCTTTTGTCTTCACATGATATACCTCCTATCATAATACTGACATTTCAAAGTAATGTTTGACAATATGGAGGGACTGTTATTTTTTTATTTATTGTTATGAACAAAAGAAGTTGGAGGGACTGTCTTAATGCCGTGTAAATTAATAAAAAGTAAGACTATAGGTAATTTATAAATTTGAAAGTGTAAATGAAACCCTGTGTTTGTAGCTTCCCAGTCAACACTTAACTTATGGCATGTTTTCAACTTTTTTTTTCTCTCTCTCTCTCTGTATAGGAAGTTATGGAGACTGCCTCTGAACACTATCTTTTTGTTACCAGAATCCTACAGGAGTTTGAATGTGACACATTTCTACCTGATATTAATGTGGATCAGTATAGACTTCTACCAAAGTAAGTTTAAAAAAAAAAAAATGAAAGTGTGTATGTAACCAAGTGAAATTCAGCTGCATCCTAGCACATCACAAATGAAACAATGACAGCACAAAAGTAGAAAGAAGTTTCAGCCTTCCTTACTAGACAGTGGATGCAGGTCAATTAATGTTGAGAAAATTATGAGCTGATTGTTTTAAAGTCTCTGCATCTGAAGCAGCAAACTAAGTTAAATATGAGTTCTTAAGATTCCTGGATTGCAGCTTTCCAATTTTAATTGCTACTGTGTGGATGATGGTGGCTATGTTTGGAAAATCAGGGTGAACTTACTGCCTTTCTTTTTGTCTCCTCACTTCTTTACAGGTTTCCTGGCATTTCTGATGAAATTCAGGAAGAAAATGGCATTAAATATAAATTTGAAGTATATAAGCGAATTGTCCAGTAATTTTGAAAGCTAAATAAATATCTTTTATCTGCATAGTTTTGGCTGTGTATGTTCCAAGGTAGGTTGTGTTTGGCCAAGGTATTCTTGGTAAATGACCATCCCCCATGATGGATTACATACTACATTATTAAAAACTGTCCTGCAGCTCCTGTGATACTTAAATTGTATTGTGGATATTGAAAATGTATAATAAAAGTTCTAGTCCTGGGGAAATGTTGTTAAGTACAATTTGATCTGTTTAGTAATGCTACCAAGTATAAGCATTTTGGAGCCTTGAAGAGCACATTTTCTTTCCAGACTTCTGCGTACCTTATGCCTATTTTCATAAGTATTCCAGACGCTGATGTAAAAACGCATTGTTATAGTGTGATTGTGTCAATGTCCTACATCACAGCAAGAGTAGCATTCTCTGCATGAAATGTTGTATTACAGTTCTGCTGAACATAGCATTTGGGTGGGAAGGCAAAAAGGATCATTTTGGTCTCATCAAATCAGGAATTCATTTCCTTAGTCTCTCACAATCCTTCTGACCGCCTTTATTTGAGATTTGATATGAATATTTTTCAACAATAACAAAACCACTTTCCCCACCTCAACCTTAAAATGCTTCAGTTCATTCTGCATTACCACAGATGTCTTTTATTAAATTCCTTCTAATATCTGTCTCATCTTCATATTAGGTTTTGAGGATACACCTGGGTACACCCTGTAGAAAAAAGATGATCTCTAAATCTTATTATATTTCAGTGAAAAGTGATAAAGGTTACAGAGTGTTTTGGTGCAATTCACAGCATTGTCCTTTTGTACCAATTTTGTTTCCTCTAAATGCTGGTGATAAATGGAAAGCTTAGAAAGTCATGGCAATTATCATATCTGTTGGTTAAATTTAGTGCTAAAGTTAATCTTTCCACCCATGCAATAAGTATTATTATTTTTAATTGTTGTATACAAGATAATTTGATTACAAAATGACAGTTTTAATGATGGTGGTACTTACAATTGAACTTATGATGTTTCAGTTACAGTGGGGTCACAATTTCATCAAACAGGGTGATAGATAATGTTAAAATATCATAAATAATCTGATCTTTCACTGTTTCCAACAAAAAAAAAAAAGAAAACCCCTTTTATTTCAGAGTGACTGAGTTGCTGGTCTCATTCTGTGGGCCTTCAGATTTACATAAGCTGAATATCACCTGAAACTATAATATTTCTTATCCATCTCTAAATGATTTTAACTCTAGTAGAGAGTGTTGGTTTTGGTGTCAAAGAAAGGAGAATGTAGTAAGTATAGAACAGATACTGAGTATCTTTATAGATTAAATTACAAGAATGTTGAGATAAGGGTCTTATGTGATTTTTTTTTTTCTATAATACTTAGCTAAAAAAGAAAACGCGTGAAGAAATCAATCTATGTTCCAAAGATGTTCATGATAGGTGAATTATTTAGCTCTGAATTTTCTGAGAGTGAGTCAGTGTCCCCTGTTAGGCTGCTGTTCCATGTGGAATTGGCTCCTTCCTTGCACATAATGCTGCAGGGATATGCAGTTCATTCATGCAACTGCATCCTGCAGTACTAAGAAAACTACATTCAGAAAATGAGTGGATAGATACTGTAACAATAATTTAAGCAAGGTAAAATGTAAGGTGCCAATTGTGTAGTCTACAAGTATAACTTGCAACTAGAGAAAACGTGTACAGTATTAACAAATTAACACCATAACCCTGTGCTTCACATGCCAGGCTTTAAGAAAACAATAAAATTTAAAATTGAATATCCATTTCATGCAAAGAAGATCACTTTTCCAGATGTTATATTTCACAGAATTTAACCATCTTATAGTAAATACATACTGCTTTGTAGGACAGAGCAAATGTGGAGAAGCATCTTTGGTGTTGTCTAGGATAAATGTAGACCACATTGTATTGAACAGTGTACACATGTAAAAAATGTGAATATACAGAGAGACTGGCCTGTTTAATATCATAGGTTGATGTTGGCAGGTATTCAGATAAGGCTGATTAGGGATGCTGTTTTTTTAATTGAAAATTAAATGTACTTTTGCCTATGCACATTCTTGCCTTAATATAATCATATTTCTCCCGTGATGAATTCCTTGGCCATGGTTTGCCATCCTTCATTTTTTGTTTTATCAATTACTTCTGCCCTACCTTTTGTGTTGAGATTTTGCCAGGTTTCATGTTTACACTTTTTTTTTTCCAGTATCTTATCTGATTCTTCATTATGATATTTTTCATATGATGTTCTTACCCCAAGACCTCACCAAATATTTCATTTCCACAAAAAAATTCTCATCCAGCAGGCAGCTTGGTAAGCTGTGACTGCAGAAGAAGGCAGTGAACATACATTGTGAACTGTTATGCTGCTGTGTCACTTTAAAGCTCCAAGTTTCTCAATTAAATAGAAATGTAGCTACAATACATTCTTTAGATGAATTATTGCACTTTTTGCAAAAGATCAAATTACTGGTAGTATATTTCATACTCATTTATACAATAAATGAAAGACATTAAACATTAAAGAAATATTGTGTGGGAGCAGGTGCTGGAAGAAAATGAAAGACATCTTTGAATGCTATATTGGAAAAAATTAAGCAAATATTTATCAAAGAAATTATTATTTAATTTTTAAAATCCTGAAGAGCAAGCAGCAGTAGGTGCAGGGCCGGATTCAACTTTGGGAACTCCAATAACAATTTCACTGTGACAGTAACACTATGACTACTACTACTACTCCATTCCATTGTATGGCACAAACATGCACACAGCTTTATCTACTTACATCCAGCCATGACCATAACTCTGCACTTCATTCACTGTTTGATTGACTACCAGGTAGTTTATCTCAAGATGTTTAACACTGCACTTTAAGAAATTATTATAGGCATTTAGTCGGACAATGTCATCCCGTAGCACCACCTCCTTGTACTCAACCTAACGATTAAATTCAATGGACCCACAAGAATCCGAAAGACTGAAGCAGAACACTTCAAGTGGTAGAAGTAAGCGGAGGCGAAAGACCAGTTCACTGACACAGTTGGAACCCTTGAGATAGAGCTCATCCAACCTGTAGAAAGCCTTTGGTCAGAAATCGTTGCTCAGATCCAAGAAGTGGCCACCCAGACACTAGAAAAAACAGAGCCTGGTAGGCTATTCATCGACAAAGCCTGGGGGTGGGGAAAAAAAGTACAAGTTTATCACTCTTTAATATTGTTTTTTGTATCAGTATACTGCTGCTGGATTATGTGAATTTCCACTTGTGATTAATAAAGTATCTACCTATCTAAGTTGCAATCAAAGAGAAGTAAATGGTGCGTAAGAAATGGCACAAATTGCAATCTGACAATGATCAACAATATAAGGTGCTCAAATCAGCAACGAAGTAGGCCATGGCCAAAGTGAAGGCCAAACATTACAAAGAACTGTATACCCAGCTGGGCAAGCCCAGAATTGCCAACAAATTATTCCACCTTGCCAACACGCATCACAGATCAACCCAAGATATCGGACAAGTTAAGGATATCAAGGCAGAAGGCCAGAGAATCCCACGGGACCCAATGTAATTCTTGAAGATCTCCAAAGAAGCTGACCCGAATGAAGGCCCAGTTACACAGATAACCACCAAGTAAGCTGAAAAGGTAGTCAGGAAGATGAACAGGAAAGCCACTGAACCAGATAATATACCAATGGAGGTCTGGAAGTTACTTGGTAGTAGTGGTGCCAGTTTTCTGGCAAAACTCTTCAACTGCATCGTTGCCAAAGGCAAGACAACACCAAGCCTATTCCACTAGCATTATGATCATGATATGGAAAGGCAAAGGAGATGTCTCCCACTGTGTAAACTACCACCCGATCCTCTTACTTTGTCATATCAAAGATTTTCAAATGCATGCTGGATAGATAATTGCAGAACACGTTGGCCATCTCGACCAATCAGTGTGGATTCATCAGCGGCTGGGGCATAACAGACATCATACGTATATGCCCTTCGGCTACGAGTGAAGAGACACCAGGAAAAGAACAAGCAGCTTCATGTTGCCTCCCTACACCTAGAGTAGGCATTCGACCAAGTACCCCAAGACCTCATATCGCAAGCTCTCTGAACTCGTGATGTACCAGAAGCCTATGTCAAGTAGACACAGCTGGTTCACATGGAAGCCACCAGCAGTCTTGTGTCCAGCTGACACCTCACTGCAATTCACAATAAAGGTGGGTGTCCACCAGGGATCAGCACTTTTGCCCATGTTTTTTGACTTATGCATGGACGTGACCAACGTGGATCTCCCAGACACCGCATCCATAGACAGTCCTATATGCTGATGGCATTGCATTTACAGAGGAAACCGGGCAGGCCTTAGAAGATCTTATATAGCAATGGAAAACATGACTCAAAATATCAATATGGTCTCTGATTTGAATATCGAGAAAACGGAATACATTGAGTGTGGAACGCAGTCCTACAGGGCCATCCAAGTCAATGGACAACAGCTCAAGAAGGTCACTGAATTTAAATACCTTGGATCACTCATCTGTACAGAAGGTGATACCCTCCCGGATGCCTGATCTCAAGTCAACGCAGTATGATTAGAGTGGTGCCAGGAAGTGCGAAAAGTCAATATCACCAGCTGGGATGCCCATGACTGAAGCAAATGGTGATTGATGTGTTCGACACCTGACCCAGCATGAAAGTCGGAGAACAGCTAGGAAGCAGAAGTGAAATCTGTTATCCAATCTCACTTGAATTTTGATAGTGCAGACCTCCCTATTCTGCCTTGCTAAAGCCAGGCTGACAGTAAATGAGTTGTGGAGGTAAGAAAGTGGTCCAACTGCATTTCATGTGGACAGCTTTGTGGTGTGGAGATTAGAGCTGATTGATTCCAGGTGTGGGTTCTTTCTGTGTGATGACTACATTTCCGAGTCACACATGTTTTGCTTGGCTGCAGAGCAGGAACATTTGACTTTAGGTTAGTTGGTAATCTTTAAATGCCCTTCACTCATTGTGTGCAGCAGACATGAGGCTTGGGCTGTTACTGAGTTCTTTAAACTGTGCCCTATGTAAATAGACTTAATAGTACCACGTACTAGTCATATGCCAACTTGAAGTATTTAGCATGTAAAACTAACATAACAATTCAATTTTGCAAACAAGATGAGACTATTTAGTTGCTGCTGTTTGGTAACTTGTTACCTAAGCTGCTCAAATATTTGTACGATTTTTCTTCTTTTTTGGAGGCAGGTCTCCGCTTAAACAAAATTGTTTTTTTCACACTTGAATGCTCTTCTGTTTAATATGTATTGGTGCCATCAATTGCTTGATTGATTCACTTGATCCATTTGAAAATGTTAAAACCCTGAATATTGTCATAGTGAAGCTTCCTCCATTCCAGAGTTTAACTCTCTTGGCCTATCACATTTGCACATGCCCCTTAGTTCAGAAGACACCCTTTCTTTGCAAGTAAACATAAAATCACACTAGAGCATTAAAAATCTGTTGATTTGTATTCAAAATAAAGAATTTAGATTCCACCAAAAAGGACATTTTAAAATGTTTGGTTCAGTTGACTACAGAATAAATTAATTTTTAAAGTTAAGTAAAATCCATACTGACACTGGGAATACATTTGCAGTTTGTGTGTACTGACATTTTTTTTTTTATTTTCATAGCCACCTGTAAAGATATTTAAAACTACTTGTAAGGTATGTAAACCAGGACTAGCACTTTGACAATAATTGCCTAGTGCTAGGAATCTATTAAGCCCATAATTCCCTGTCATTTTTAAGATGGAAGAAACATGTTTTGGATAATTTTGTATTGTGCACTTTAAATGACATGCACAAAACCTCTGAAGGTGTCCTATGGTATTTTTTTCCAAGACGTTACCTGCAAGTCCTTTAAGTCATGTAAGTTGCTAAGTAGGGCCTCCTTGGATCGAGCTAGGTGTTTATAGTACATTCCATGGACGCTTGATTGAATTGAGATCTGGGTAAATTGGAGGCCAGGTCAACACCTTGAACTCTTTGTCATGGTCCTTAAGCCATTCCTGAACATTTTTTGCAGTGAGGCAGGGTGCATTATCCTGCTATAAGAGGTCACTGCCTTTGTCATTAAGGAGTCTATGTGGTCTATGGCAACCTAATACTGCCAGTACTGCCTCAGCTGGCTTGCCATCTTAGTGCATCCTACTGGCATCTCTTCCCCAGGTAAGTGACACACAGACAATCAGCCGTTTACATGATCTAAAAGAAAACTTGATTCAGCAGCCCAGGGGCCGCATGCATAATACCATGTGTAGAATTCACACTATAACATGGCGTACGGACAAAAGAGGAAATGTGCTTGAGCACAAAAAAATCCAGATGCATAAATCTGCAAACGCCAACTTCCACGTTCTTCCGCTACATAAATCCCAGTCAGCGTGAAAAGTAACGCACGTGCACGCACCTGCTGCCCCACCCCAACTCCTCCCAGAATTACGCCTCTTTGAATATGCAAATCAACATAAATAGCCCTTAAGCTTGGCGTTCTGTGAATAGAAGAATTTCAGCGAATACCAAGTGGAGGCAATGAAAAACATACTATTTGTTGGTTTAAACACTGGTATAAACAAAAGGAAGTTGATCGAGTGACAAAGAGTGTCGGAGAAACTCAAAAGCTCAAGTTCACAAAGTCGCTCAGTGCCCAAAATATAAAAGAACTTGTCAGATATGAAAGTCGCCATGAAAAGGTGAATCGTAGCTCACCGTCTGAATGTCATGAAAGCTTATTAGGGTACAGAGAAAATAAAAAAAATAGGCACACAGTGAGGAAAAAAGCTCAATGTCAACTTTAATCTCGAAATTTCCACTTTAATCATGTAGTTTATTTTGTCATTAAAGTAGAACATAATAAACTTCATCTTAAAATCGTTTAATTTACTAGTTTCTCAAATCCCATCGTAACTAAAGTAGCACATTAAATGCTTTGTTTTGTATGTTCTTCTATGTTGTCTATGTGTGTGAATCACTACATGCTTTTTAAATGGTCTTTCTCTTCCCCTGACAGGACACAGAATCCATTACATTTGTGATATTACAGCTCTCTGAATAATTAAAATACTGAGATGTATACTTGATATTTTCATGATGATAGGATTTAAAGCATGTTATTAAACATGGGAACACGGTGGCGCAGTGATTATTCATGCCTCACGCAAGATGCTTGCTGCGCCGTGCGCGACTTTCAATGAAATAATTTATCACAGCAGTACTGCCTTTTTCAAATGTACTAACCTCCAATTCCTGTCCTTCCTTTTCTTTCTCCAAGTAACCAATCGCCACACAGTCAGCTCTGTAATAGATGTTACTGTAAGCTTAGAATGCAGATTCTTCAGAACTTTTAAGGAACATTGAAATATCTTTGTAGTACATGTTAAATTATACCATCCATCTATCCTTCCTGCTAGCGCTGCGGCACCGTGTCCTCACTTGTTTAATTATTAGCAATATAAATTACTTAAATGAAGTTAAAGTTTTATCTGTATAATAAACATATTTTGCTGTATCTCATCTTAAAAATGATATTGTCATCATATGTAAATACGTGCTTTATAAAGTGGCTCAGGTTATGCAATATTATAACTGTATTGCAAGTTTACAGTGAGGTAATTGTACTTATAAATACAAACAGTTCTACAAGGAGCACTTGATGGTCTGATTGAGTGCGTCTATAGTTCTTGGGATGAAACTGTTTCTGAACCGTGAGGAAAGGCTCTGAAGCGTTTGCCATATAAGAGCAGTTCAATAGACAGCATGGCTGAGGCAGCGTGTGCTGGGTGCTGTATACTGATAATTCTCTTTCCAGTCAGCTGCTGTTGAGCTGTGATTCCCCACTCAGATACAGTGATATAAATACTCTGAATGGTGCAGTGAGAGTAATATGGAAAAAGATTATCCGCTGTGGCAACCCCAAACAGGAGCAGCTGAAAGAAGAAGAAGAAAAAGATGCAGTGAGAGTAACAACGCTAAAGCAGATATGGCATTTAGAATAGTGTGACCATTCTGTGGACCATTATATTGTTACAGGTTAATTACAATCAGATGCATTAAAGTAATAAACAGTATGCGGTTAATTTCAGTGTATTTATAAAGCCGCGTCAGGGATGTGGATCTAAAAAAAAAAGGGAAACCACACTGGAAGAGTAGCACTGTTTTGACGCTGGGTGCCACCAGTTTGCAAAACCGAGCGGAGAACTTGCGTACACCAGGGTTGGAGCTACCGTGAAAATGTGCATGGCTTTATGCCAAGTTCAGGTTTTATACATCGCGATTTGAGCATGGAAACGTTCATACGCAACATTTTTGTGCATACGCATTGTTTATGCATGAGGCCCCAGGTCTTTTTCTGTTTCTCCAGGATCCAGTTCTCAGACATGCCTATTGTAGGCACTTTTGGTGATGGACAGAGATCAGCATGGGCAGCTGGTCAGTAGCTACACAGCCCCATATGCAGCAAGCTGCAATTCAGTGTGTTCTGACACCTTTCTCTCAAGGTCAGCATTGTTTTTCAGCACTTCATGCTATAGTAGCTCTTCTTTGGGAATGGACCGGACATTCTAGCCTTCGCACCTCATGCATCAGTATGCTTTGAGTGCCCATGACTCTGTTTCTGATTCATTGGTTCTCCTTCCTTGAACTGTTTCTGCTAGGTACTAACCACTGCCTACTAGGAACATCCCACAAGACCAGCCGTATTGGAGATACTCAGACCCAGTCATCAAGCCACCAAAATTTTTCCCTTGTCAGAGTCGCTCATATTCCTATGCTTGACCATTTTTCCTCCTTCCAACACATCACTTTCAAGAACTGACTGTTCACTTGCTGTGTAATATATACCACCCCTTGACAGCTGCCATTGTAATGAGACAATGTCCACATTGTCTGTCAGTGGTATTAATGTTGTGGCTGATTGGTGTTTATGTGCATAATATATAATTGCAGTACAATTTTACAGCAGTTCATATTTATATGATTAGAGTAGTAATGGAATAAATAACTTGAGGAACACTTCAGCTAGGGAAGGCTGTGGACTGAACCTTCCATCTTGTAGTTTCCACCATGATGCCTTAGTCATAAACCATTGTTATTCAAACCATAAAATATATGGGTAAAACACATGGAAAAATTAAGTGTAATGGATTGGCAATACACAGTTCTGTTTTAGACAAAACATTTCTTCTGTGTAGATTTAAATATTGGGACCTTACACTTTTTGGGTAGGTGTGGACAAAGCACCAAAAACATGGTGACATATGTGTGATTTTTTATTTTTATTTTTTTATTTCTTTATTTTTTTAACAGAGCAGAGGTGGTAAAATTTTGAGAGTTAATAAATGATATGTAGAAATGTGTCTGCAACAACGGAAAGCTAGAATATGACTGTGTAAATGTTATGTAGTACATTAGAATCAAATTTGGAATGGAGTAGAATTCTAAGCAGTGCTGAGATGCCCAAGTATTCACAGCTATTTTTGTATGTATCATGTAAGTGCTGGACAAACTCCTTTGCTCAGTGATATGTTGTTTTGTACATATTTACATTCACTTTTCTGTCTGGTGTCTTCATTGTCAAAAGTAGTAATGTCACATTGAGATTTGTGGCAATTTCTACTGTAGACCTTTTAAATAACAAATGGCATACAATTCAGGTGAGGTAATAACCTGAATGAAACATACAAGTTCAGTAGTGAGGCCTTGCACACACAATGTCACGAGTTCAGTCACAGAATCCACCTTACTATCCTGCCCTGATAAACGGGCAACTTAACCTTCCTGACTACAGATAAACACAAAATGGTGCAGAAGCAAATGCAGCTGCCTCCAGGCTCCAAATGACCAAATTCAAATTCTGGTCAAGTCAATGTTTATGTGAATTTGTGTCATTTTCTGTCAATTTGTGTTTTTTTTGTGTTTTTTCTTCTTGTACTTCTTCTACTTCTTTTGTACTTTAACTTTTCTTGGTAGCTCCAAATTAGTCCAGTGTGAGTGAGTGTTGCCTGCAGTGGACTGGCACACCAGGTAGGGAGGGATCCTATCTTGGTTCCAGTGCTGCCAGAGTAGCCTGTGATTCTCAGCAACTGCAAAACTGCATAAATCAGGATTAGATAATTGATGGTTGTATGAACTATAGCTATAAAATTGTTAAATGTTTATGTGATACACATTGAACCAAAATAATAAATTTAAAGTTGTCTGATTTATTAAAAATAGAATCTATCAGAAATACTTAACAAAAAATTGCAACTTTTGAAAAGTTTGGTATACACATCTTAATGAAACTGTTCAATTAATTTGCATCCCAGATATATGTAACACTATTTTAAATTGTCTCTTTATACTAAAAAACAAAAAAATAAGGGAGAGTAAAGGCATTAAAAACTGACTTCTAAGATAGCTTTTCAATCTTCACGTTCAAATAAGTCGGCATGGTCAAAATGTATAGTACAATCAATAAGCAAATTGTTTTCATTTAGTTAAATAGGTGGTGTCCAGGCATTATGAAAACAAACAATAAAATGGTTTGAGTTAAAAACAAAACAACCAAAGTTGTTCATTTATAAAACAACTTTGGTCAATTTCTTGAACCATGCAAAACGCAGTGACCTTTTTCCAAATTAATACAATGAGGAAGAAACTAGTCCAGAGATGAAAAACATAAGAGTAGATTTGGAAGCTGAAGTAAAGAATTTAGGAAAAGTGAAATTTGAGCAGTTTTCCATGTTGTGGAAAAAGTACATGAGAAGCTGAGGAAAGCAAGCACAAAAGAGCCCAAGGCAACAAGAGCATAGCAGTGACTTAGTGCTATTACACACTTATTTCCTTTCTGTTTTTTGTGATGAGTGGCCCATGGCGTTGGGCGAGTTTTTAAATAAATAATGGCTCCCTGTGAGGTGCCCGTTCTAATTGGGTGCAGGCGAATATGCAGATGCACTTTGCTCTGGGGTCAGATGGGGGTGCCTGGCTGATCATGAAGGCATGCGCAAGTGACAGAGTCGGTCAGATACCGCATTTGTGCATCAGAGGGAGTGCTGGCATCTCAATTAGGAGGGGCTGTATAAAAGGAGCATGCACTGGACAGAGGAGGAAGAGAGAAAAAAAATCTGAAATGAGTCGAAAAAGAAAGATTGGAGATGGAGGTTTGAAGATGGAAGAAAAGGCAGGAGATGGAGGGAGCCAGTGTGAGTGTGTGAACGAGAGAGAGAAGGCAGGCAGCCAAAATGAAGTCCTTTGGGATTGTGCGGTTGATGCTCAGGGGCTTAAGAAGGCCACTCCAGCTGAGCAATCACAGAGCTGGAGTGATGCACTGCTCAGATGGAGCAACTCACCACGTAAGGCCAAGGAGAAAGGCATTAAAGGCTGCAAGGGTATTGAAGACTCAGTGAGGTGTCCTGTGGGGGGGCCATGGGCCACAGGAATGCAAAACCTGGCAGGCGGAGTAGGAGGCTCGGAATTGTGCCCTTGTGCAGGGGCCCAAGCTTAGGAGCAATGGGGTTTAGCATGGTACTCTGCTAGGAGCCATGGGCTGCATGGGCTCAAACCTTGAGGAGAAAGTTGGCTGAACTGCCAAATAGGAGTCTTCTCAGCTGCAAGGTTCCATTTGGGGTAAGCCGAAGATTTTTAAGAGAAGCTTCCTGCACAGTGTTTTAACCTCAATTTTAAAGGATTATTTATTGACTTGTTTTAACCTCCACTCTTGTACCACTTTAAAGGATTATTTATTTATTAAGAACCTTTTGAGCACTGCACTGTTGAACACTGATTTAATTGATTTTAAACAAAAACACTATTTACCTGCATCAACCCCTTGCTTTATGTACAGTATGTGTCCTCATTTGCCAAGCTCATTGCAGTAATGTTATTGACAGTGGTGGGTTCAAGAGGCACCCGGAAGTTACCAGTAGCATGGAGCTAACCCGCATCATCACATTGTTATTTTCTATCATGAATTGATCATTGCCTATAAATATATTCACCATTTTTTCAGATTATTTTATTATGTTACGTAATAAAATCTAAATATTTAACTGTTTGTAATTGGTAAACAAAAGAATGAAATAGTATAAAATTGAACAGAAAATCAGTTTTGTTTCCAAATTAATTTGAGATCAAATAATAAAAATTGATTCTATATATCTTATATGTAGCCGAGGCATTATTATCAAAATGTACAGTTCTCAGAGCAATTTATTCCATCATTTCAAGCTGAAAGGCTATTTTGGGATGAATGTTCTGTTCCCCTATACTTCTCTTATGACCTGATCATTTTTGCCTCTTTTTAAAATAATAATAATAAAAAATTAAGTGGCAACTGTTCATGAACAGCAATTTTCTAAAATTTTCTGCAAATTCTTGTTTTGGCAGAAATTCAAGATTTGGGTAAATCATACTGAAATATTATTTTTTTTTGCATTCAAGCTTGAATCGGTTTATCCAGAAACCTTTCCTTCTGTAGCACGTTTTCATTCAAAAGATGTAGCTCAAAGTGCTCCACAAGGTGTCAAAGAAATTAATAAATATGTAAAATAAATATAAATAATAAAAATGAATAGTATACAAAAAAACAAGGTGGTCCGGATCTAATTATGCAGATCCAGATTGTCTGGATGACTTTGATTTATGCAGGGACGATTCCAGTTCGGCGCAAAGGCGATTCTTCATGTCGTCAGTCCGCACACTTCTCGATGGTCCGGGATTTTTCGGGTGATTTTCTGTGTAATAAACTTAATAAGTTATAGCGTAATAAAAATTGCATAATTAGATCTGAACCACCCTATAAATAACGTACATTTACATAGAATAAATATACTTATATAATTAATAGAGACCTAAAATCCTCAAATGTAAACCTGGAGCCTCATGTATAAACAGTGTGTTCACCCGTTTCCATGCTCACATCCAGATGTATAAAAGCTAAACCTGGCGTAATGCCACACACATTTTCACGGCAGCCTCAGACCATTTGTACGCACCTTTCTGCTCTGCTTTATAAACTGGCGGCACTCAGCATCAAAGCAGTGCTACTGTTTCAGTGTGGTTTCCTTTCCTTTCTAGATTTGTATCCATAACACGGGTTTTGTCAAATATACCAAATTAACTGCATATTGTTTACAACAAAATAATGGTGCACAGAATGGTCAGACTATTCTAACTACCATGGCTTTTTTAGTGTTGTTAGAAGACAACGCAAATGGACGCATATTTAGTGATCATAATGACTTCTTGTCCCATGATAATGACTGGCTTCTAAGTTGATTTAGATTTCCAAGAGCTGTCCTCTTGGAGCAGACTTTGAGGAATTGTGCTCTACCTGCTCCTTTGCACGTTCTGTCCACCTTCAGGTTTTAACCATAGGAGGTTTTCTACATGAACTGGCCAACCATTCTGGTATTTCTCAGTCATCACTGAGTCACGCCATGCCACCTGTATGGGATGGTATTGTCATCCAAATATATAAGATTTCCTTACACTGTGGTTGAATGGGAAAACACTAAAGTACAATTTGCAGAAACGTCTGGTCTAACCACTTTTTTTATTTTGAGTGCAGTGCGACTTTCTGAACTTGAACTTTTGAGTGCATGTGCAACTCCATCAATCTCTTTTGGTTGCTTATAACACTGCTTAAGCCGCCAAACAGTACGTTTTTTTCTTGCTTCCACTTCACTGAGCAGGACCTCCATTTCGCATTCACTGAAATTCTTTTTTACATGTGCTTTTGCCATTGTCTTTTAACAAAACAGCAAACGGAAGTGACTATTTATATTGATTTGCATATTCAAATATGCAAAATTCCTTTCTTTTCTTGGGATTAATAAAGTATCTATCTATCTATCTTTTAGTGTGAATTCTACGTAAGGGGTTATACGTGAGACCCCTGGTTTTTATGTCCTTTAATGAGAATCAGATGATAAATTCAAATGGCCATGGATGACAGAAAAAAATTAAATAATTCCAGTTGACCTCGAAGGATAAAGAAAAATCTGCAGGGGTTCCAAGGACAAAAGACTGCCTAGTCTCTACTGGTCATTCTACCTAACACAAAATTTCTTAAGTAGTTCCTTATTGTTTTGTTGTTTATTTTTTTTTTTTAGGCATTGTCTTACAAGATTCAATGTGGTGGGTCTCGTGGGAAGTTAGGGTATCTGCTTTCATTCATACATCACAGGCAGCCGCACCGGATTTTGATCAGGTGGTGCGGGCACAGAATGCCACCACTGACAAACCAGAAACAAAAACACAGAAAAAAGTAAAGATTAATGATGATTGTGTATTCACTGAAGAGTATGATAATTCTGTGCATATCTAGGTTATTAAGAATAGAACTTTTTTTTTTAAAAAAATGGCTTTTTAGAAGGCTTTTTTTCCCTAAATATACCAGGCTGACACCGTGGATTATCTCCATTGGAAAGTAAGAGGACAAGCATTCCAAAAAATACTATAGAGCAAGATTATTTAAGGCTTTATATATACCATTACTAGTATTTTTAAATCTATTCTGAAGGACACTGGTAACCAATGCAACAAACAATGCTAAAAGTGGTAAGATGTGCTCAGGATTTCTGTTTTTGGCAACATTCCTGCTGGTGTATTCTGAACTATCTGCAACCGTTTGAAGTATTTCTTAGGTAAACTGGTTAGGAGTGTATTACTGTAATATTACTGACTAAAAGCAAAAGTGTGACTTATTTTCTCAGGATTTTGCTGTCCTAGTAATTTGGTTATTATATGATTTACAATTTAGGTAACTAGGTTAAAAAAGGTGACTTGTAATGCTGTGGGTTCAAGTTTATTTCTAATATTCTAATTATTTTCATTTTTACTAACAAATAAGAGTTCATTTTTTATCCTTATTTAACTTGAGGAAGTTGCTATTCATCCATACAAAAATACAAGACAGACATTTAATCAGAGAACACAGAGCGTCAGGGTCATCAGTTGCTATGGATAAGTAAAGCTTAAAAAAATGGATGGATGGTTTATTGTATTAGTCTGCAACACTATAACATTTTAAATCCCAATGAAGGGAACGTTTTTTATTGGCATTATAATGATACCTAACACACCACCGTCCCCTCACTCTCCCTATCAAGCTGCTTATTGCTCTGTAATATCACTACGTGCCTCCTCAAATTATCTGTTTATTACTGTTTATGTCTTCTTTAATGATGAGACAATAAGAACTTATATAATCTGACAAATAGTCAATGTTTCCAGGGAAAGGGTGAGGCAGAAAGTCAAGTTTAAAATTATTAATCGGACAAAGCTGGTTTCCAGAAAACAGCTTTGGTATTTTTTCAGACCTGACACATCTTGTTTAATTTATTTTTAAGCAAATTATATAATGGTCGCAGAGGGGCAATATTTAATTGAACTGTGCTATTCGTTTAAAATAATTGCAATAAGGCTGCAACAATGCTGTTAGGAAAATAT
>JANRMT010062837.1:37261677-37376677 GCA_026402145.1 Polypterus bichir lapradei | reverse complement strand
ACTGAAGGTAACTTTTACCTATAATGCAACTGCATTAGGCTATACCGTCTGTATAGAGTTTTGATTTAGAAAATAAGGCACATAATTGTCTTTAAAGGCATTAATAAAAATAAACAATTATAAAATGCTGAAAAAAGGCCAAATGTGTGAAACTTAATGGGGGACAAAAAGGGAAAAGGCCTAGTGATAATAATATGCAAAGGTCAACACCAAGATATTGAATATACCAAAATAACCAAGTCTAATATGTAAACCAAAATTAAAGTAAAAAATGCAAGTATGACTCCCTTTAAATCCTTTTTCCAAAAGAGTTTTCTTATTGAAACCAACAGTGTGCCACCATCTTAAATAGCCTCTGAAAGATACAGTCACACAATGGAACCTCACATGGCGGCAAGAGAGCCACATTGATATTGACACAAGAGACAAAATGGAACTGGAAGAGAATATTCAAATTTATAATAACAAATACATGGAACCAAAGAAATTCAATAAGAAAAAAAATTCATTGCATGAAAATAGCGGCTCTCTTAAACAGAAGAAAAATGTAAACCTGTATATAGATAAATGGGAAATTAAAAGATCAGCAAATTAACTTTGGGTTCTAATGAATATAAATAAATACAATTCCAACACAAAATAACAAACTAAAATTTAGTATTAAACAAAATAATGAGTGCATTTACTGTACATATGCTGTAATAACCCAATTGTACAGAAACCTGGTTTCAAAAATGCTATATATACCCATATTCTGGTTAGAGAAACTAAGATCAGTTATTTGGCCATGTAAACCCTTAACAGGGTTACACTTAAGGATTTTGCAATCTGTGCATGTCTATTGTGCTCTGTTAGCTTCACACACATGATGCATCCAGCAGCCATGGGTAGAAAAGGGTGGAAATGTCATCCAAAATAAATGTTCTGATGCAAGTGTTTGGGTGATCACCTTATTCCTTCTCTTGGTTAACAAAATCTGTCAGAATATTTCATAAATCATTAAAAAAGTATGTTGATGAACTGAATATAAAGTGCTAAGCTCAGCGGCACAATCTTGGAAGCAGTGTTGGAGGTAACAATATAAAAGTGATGTGCATTACATAGTCCAATTTCTTTTTAAAGTAACGAGTAAACTAAAGCAATACTTATTTTATTGAAGTAAAAATGCTTGCATTATTATTATCCTAACAGCACTTGGTGTAAGGCAAGAAGCAAATGTACCAATATGCTGCACCTTTGTCAGGATCAGTCATACAGCAAAGCAGAAAAAAGTGAGCTGCCAATAATCCAGTAACAAAGTGTCAGTTTAGTTGTAATGTAGCTATTTGCTAGATATTTTGAAACCGTATGATCAGGTGGCCCAGCAGCCAGTGTTTATATAACTAATCTTTGGGAGCTCAGTTCAGGGATGTGAAAAAGGAATGGATGTTATTTACAGTACTTCACAGCATAAAAAGGACTAAACGTATTTATAAAACAGAAGAACATGATCATGTTTGGCTGTTTATCTGGTCAGTTTTATGAAAGTTTATACATTGGCTTAGGATTTAATAGCAAATACTGGCAATTCAAATGTGCAGTTTTTCATATAAATGAAGAATAAGTAACGCAAAAGTAATGCATTGTTTGTAATACATTCAATTTTATAATGAGTAACTATATAGTTACTTTTTTGGAAGTAATGAGTAATGTAACTAAGTTACTTTTTAAATGTATTTATTATTCTCCAGATTTAAAGTGAACTGAAATAAAGTACAGCATGCCTGTTATGAAATAGTTCAGAGAACAGAATTTCTGTGAAGTTTCTCTTTGAAAAAAGTGAGGATGATACTCTGCTGGAATACGGAAAGTGAATCCAGTATGTGGAGGCAAGAAAGGTTTGATGGAAAGTGATCTTATGATGGCCAAATGGATGAAAATGAAAGCTTCTTTTTGTCCACAGACTGGACTTTTCCCTTATGCTGTTTTGATTCCCTTTACTTATCTTTTTCAGAATTCAAGTATGCATAAGCTCACTTATATAGAAAAGATCAAAGGTTTTTTACTTTTTCTAATGCTGTATGTATGCGAGCTTTGAGAAGTTACGCAAATACTGAAGGCACTGAATCATACTAATAAATTTTATTGGCAAATAACCTTTAAAGCTGCACTTATTTAAAACTGACCTTTTTGTATGTATGTTGTAATTAATGTGAACACTTCTTTGATAAACACACACACATACAGGACAATACACCGTGTCTTTTTTCAGTTCTTCCTTAATGTGACACTGTCACATTGTTTCCAAGTACCCTTTGCCTTCCTGAGACTGCAGTCTTCTCACAAGGCAAGCTGCAGGAATCTTAACCATCTATCTATATTTATCCCCATCCATCCATTATCCAACCCGCTATATTCTAACTACAGGGTCACGAGGGTCTACTGCAGCCAATTACAGCCAACACAGGGTGCAAGGCAGAAAACAAACCCTGGGCAGGGTGCCAGCCTACCGCAGGGCACACACACATCCACACACACTAGGGACAATTTAGAATCACCAGTGCACCTAACCTACATGTCTTTGGACTGTGGGAGGAAGCCCATGTAGACTCGGGGAGAACATGCAAAATCCAGACAGGGAGGACCCGGGAAGTGAACCTAGGTCTCCTTATTGCAAGGCATATATATATATTATATAATATATATATTATATATATATATGAATATATATACAGTATATATCTATACTAATAAAAGGCAAAGCCCTCACTCACTCACTCACTCACTTACTCATCACTAATTCTCCAACTTCCCGTGTGGGTAGAAGGCTGAAATTTGGCAGGCTCATTCCTTACAGCTTACTTACAAAATTTGGGCAGGTTTCATTTCGAAATTCTATGCATAATGGTCATAACTAGAAGCTATTTTTCTCCATTTACTGTAATGGAGTTCAGCTTGAGGGGCGGAGTTTTGTATGACATCATCAAGGCCTCTCACGTAATCACGCATTACGTAGAAAGCCAGGAAGAGCTACAAAACGCGCTTTAGAAAACATGCATTATATAATTAAGAAGGCAGCGAAACAATTAGAAGCGAGCGAGTGACATATAAAACCATATTCAGCGGCTCACGTGAACTGACGCAGTGCGCAGACAAAAAGCAACATTTCCAAAGAGTGCTGAACAAAAACCGAATTACACTGCTACGCTCAAATAGATAAACCACATGCCGTGGCGCAATAGTAAAACATTCGCCTGTAGCGCCCACGTCCGAGGTTCGATTCCTGAGAGGGGATGCACTAAGTATGTACGCGCGCTTCTCGATTTATTTTAACCTCACATCCCCTTAGTTTGAGACGTATGAAAACGCATGCGGTTAACGCAGAAAGACAGATCACCTATTGAAGCTTCATGAATAATGGATACTTTATTCACGATCAATGATTGTTTCGGTAAAGCCATACTCACTGTATTCATTAGATGAACGGTAAAAAAGTAAGAGCGAGGGGACGGTAACTTACTGAAGCACACAAGCAAAACCACAATAGCACGCGGGCTCGATGTTCCAAAAAATATTTCTTTTCTAGTTCTATTTAGTCCATATGAGTCAAACTCAAGGCCCATGGGCCACATCCGGCCCGGCGTGTAATTCTATCCGGCCCGCGAGATCATTTTATATACTGTATTATTGTTATTAATGGCCCGGGGATATGAAGCGCTGGTAACACAATAAACTACAGATCCCATAATCCAGCGCTTCAGCTGCCTTGCCGAACACTTACCACGTTAATCAAGTCTAGCTTATGATGCTACAAGTTATTGCCAAGCTAGCCCACACGATGCCAAAGAGAAATGGTGATTCTGAACATAGAGCCTTTAAAAACCGATGGGAGGCTGAGTATATGTTTACTGACATTGCCGGTAAACCCGTGTGTCTCATTTGTGGAACGTGTGTACAAAAACTGGGGTCTCCTTCCCAGCAAAAGTTGAGCAGCCGGCGTGCGCGCATAGCTGTGCCGGGATTTGAGACGCTGACTGCGCTAAGTGAGCACTTTTAATTTTTTTCATCCTCCCCCTGAGCTATAGCCCAGACAAGTGCAAACACGGGACCCCTTTTTTACACCACGGCAAAATAATATTAAGGCGATTCACACTTTCTTTTGCACGTATACGATTATTAGGTCCTCAGCTCGGATTATGAAGACACGCACACGAGTGAAGGACTGACAGTGCCATCACAGCCGATTAATGGCAGAGACGTCTCACCAGTCTACACAAGACCCACCACGACTTTCCCCAAAAGGCGATCATAACGTCACCGAACACATCTCTCTATACTATATAAAAGAAAAATGCAACTTTCCTTTCTTTACACCTTTTTTCATTTTATCCCAAACCAAAGCCTTTCTCTCTTAACACTGCAGAGGACACAAAACAATTTTTCTTTAATTACGGACTGTGTTTTCTTTTACATACAACACAATTTCCTGCTATATTCTAATTTATGGTTGATATCTCATACGTTGATAAGTTTTTAGTATATCAAATAAATATATACTGTAATACATCTGATGAGAAACAGACATAAACTTTTTATGAGTATCTCACCCAACGTGCTATTACATTTACCCATGGATTTTTCTAAACCCATTTAATTCAGTTCAGTGGTTGTAAATACTTTGAGCTTAATCGTGGCAACATCAGAAGCATGGCACCCATATTATCATACCAAGTCAGATTAAAGTGAAGAGTTAAACCACCTGAATATTTTTGCAATGTGTCTGAAAAACAAAAGAAAACTAAGGAAAGCATAAGTAAGCACTGGAAGAGCATACACACCTCACACCAGGAGCAGGATTGAAACCAGTCTTCTGTAGCAACACTAACTACTGCACCACTGTGCTGCCCAAGATGTAGTTGTATTGTTCAGATTAATAAGCCAATTAATCAGGCTGCTGTTTTCTAAACTAGACATTTCTAGTGTAGTATGAGCTACTGAAGGTGGAGGGGTATGTGCTGTGTGGCTGAGAAGGAGACAGCTGTTGTACAAGAGGCCCTTTGCAGTCAGTGGGCTGAATGGGGTTTCTTCTTTGGCTCAGTTTGCTGGGAGAGATGCTGTTTATTCATAAGGCTCTGAGTTCCCATCCCAGCTCTGTTGACGTAGGGGGGGATCACTGCTGGAAAGGTGAGCAACACCCTGAGTAAACTGCTAAGCAGAGAGAGAGTTACAAGATGGCCAGGTGATAGATTAGGCACATTTGATCCTTTCAGTTTGTGTACATATTACTGATCATTTGTAAATTTCCATTCCGGCACCTAGCAAGTTTCCATACACTGTACTTTTTTCTTTTAAATTTTAATCCAGTTTGTTTGTTTACTTCATCGATATAAATTCTGCTGTAACCTGACTTTAACATTTCTCCTTTAAACCATTAATTGTTTTCTTTAATGCATTTCAGACATGGTGTTAATTTGATTGCTATTCGGCTAGAGTGACAGAACAGTTACAATGTAATTAAAATAATCCAAGTATAGCAGTTCACTCCAACTTGCAATTTCTATCTAAATTTCAGTCTGAATGTTGGGCTCCAAATATGACAAATGATTCAATCTTTCCATCAAACTAATATTTAAATTGTTTCTGGTTTTGGTTTTAAGAGTGAGTGAAATAAACAACTTTGGACAATTAAAGAGTAACCGGAGTCAGACTTGGATCAAGACGAAAAGTTCTAAAATCGGTCACCAAAACAAAAAGTCAAGACAAAATAAAACACAAACTCTTGAAATGAATTGCTAAGAACACTAATTTACTTACACTAGAGTATTTACTTTAATTGAAAACAAAAGTGCATATATTTTCTGAGCATATACAGTAAATCTCTTGTTTTAAATATGACTGCCACTTGTTCAAGAGATGACACCCCCCTCTGCGCCTCCATTAGTGATGTGTGGTATCACAACAAACTGTTCCAAAATGGAGGCATAAGAGAACATTCCAAATAAGTAAACCAACAGTGAAAAAATATGCTGAAAAGAAGAACAAAAATAAAAACAGTGTCAAAATGTTATTGTTTTAGTGATTGGCAGCACAACTCAATTGATTATAGTACATTTTTCCCTTTTTGGGAATTGTTTAGCATTTACCTTGTAAAGATTTTTTTTATTTTGTGGTAAAGAAAATAGTTTTCGTAATTCACTTGCCTGTTTTCTAGACACACTGTTGTCGTAGCTTGGATTACACAATTAAAATATTTGGATGCAAATGCAAATCAGAAGACAGAACAGGTGTCATATTTATAAAACTCATATAAGACGATAAAAGAGACCTGAAATGAGCACATGCAAAGGTCAGGATTTATAACTTGCATGTATTTAAGGTAACTCTGACTCATCCATACGCAGTATTTCAGATAAAGAGGGAAATGACGACACCCTTGATCAAAACACTGACAAGCACTATGATTTGGTGGCCTGGGTCAATCCATAATTTATTTATTTTGTGATAGAGTAGCATTGGCAGAGGACTTGCTGCTGGTTCTGTACAAGATGGCTGGCTTGTTGGTAAGGTTTGAACCCTTAGGCCAGGTTTATACTTCACGTGACACGTGCTCCAGCGGACGCTCCTGCCTGCTACGCAAGCATTTTACTGTTTATACTTGCGCACATACTTTACATAAATCTGGATGAATCCAGCAGGTGGCAGTGTGAGATATTATAATGGTGAGAACAGGTTCGGCTTCACTGTGTTGTGAATTGCCTGGAACAGACATTCAATTCCAAGGACACCTTACCTCAATATCTCTGAAAAGGATGTTTAATGATTAAATCCATCAATCCAGGGATGTGTCCATTCCAGCAAGCATTGGGCACGAGGCTGAAACAGTCCCTGGACGGGACATCAGCTCATCGCAAGGTGAATACAAGCACTCGCATACACTAGCGTCATTTTAGTATCACCAAATCTGCATACCGGAGCACACTGTGGAAACCCAGCAGGAAAACATGTACAAACCAAGCAAGGAACAACAACGTCGTGACTCCCTGCAAGACAGCATTGCTACCACTCTGCTACCATGTCACCCCCATGTTTGTAATTATTAACAGTATTCATTATTTAAATGAAATGAATCATTTATCTGTAAAATGTAACAAATACTTTAATGCATTTCATCATGAAAGTGATATCAAGTAAAAATCTAAGGATTCTTAAATATGCAGAGAGTTGGAATATCTTAAATATAATGTGCTCTGTGTGGTGATCTATTGCTGTTTGCCACTGCTGTCAGGTCAGGAGGAAGCACCAGTAAAAAAAGACAGCACAAAAGATGGTATGTGAGACTTTTAAAATGTATTGTGTCATTATGATTGGGAATATGCGATGCTTGAATATAAAAGCACCCTTGTCTTATATCAATATGTAGAACAGACACGAGGCCTCACATTTAAAGCTTTACACTGGAAAACATAGGGCTGAAGATTCACTTCTTGTCACTCAAAATGTGAGCAAAAGAAACTGACATCCCTAAAACGGTGAATTGCATTCTTAGAGCCTAATGAGGTACTGTTCAATATAATAATCACATTTTAGGAAAAAAAATGGTTATTTATTTATTTATAGGCACTTGGCTAGCAAAAGAAAAAATAAGAATGGAAACATGGTCTTAACACTGCAAATTTGGAGTGCAGAACAAATTATCTTGTCATGAGCAGTCTGAGTTTATTTTAAGTTGAGCTTACTGACAGTAACTGAGGGCAAATCACATGAGGTATCCCATTATCCTAGCCCATGAGATCTGAAAATTGCAAATATGATGCAGCTAGACCAATAACAATGAGCATCTTTTGTACACTCCAGGTAGCTCATTTCTGTTTTTAAAATTAGTTCATACGAGTCTGCTTTTCTTAAAAAAAAAACTAACATTAGGACACATACCTCAGCCCAGTCTGGTTATTTTGATTTCTTCCAGTCTACACAGTCAAACTAAAATGATATGAAAATAAATTCTCATCCATGTGTGATCCCCTCATTCACTAATTAACATATTGCTTCAAATTAACAGTTGTAACTATAATATGTACAGACACCTGTCTCTCTGCTCACTTCTGCTAAAGGCACATTTTCATGTTCCGCACTACTCCATGCTTTTCAGATTTTGCATGGGCTGTGGATTTGTCTCTCCATTATATAAAAAAAATCTTGGGATGAGATGAGATGAGACTTTTTCAGAGAGATAATTTCACATCCAGCGAGATGAGACTTTCTGCCAAGAGATGAATTGAAAACCTAACAGGTCCAAGCAGGGACAGAAATAAAAGACAAAGAGTAGAAGACAAAGTAGAATGTCGTAAAGAGGTTCAAAAACATTGGCGCGATACACATGCAGAGCAGGTTAGAGATTATGAAAGTACTAAAATTCGAAAGTCTCGAAAAACTGATAGTAAAGATCACATTAGTGCTAACAAACAGAAATTATTACTCAGTGAAATAATGGAACAGCGAATAGAGGATGAATATATGGATGTACTGTAGGTGATATGGCAGAGCTACTGCAAGTTTAATTTCCAAGAAACCACAATTCGGTCAGGTTTATATTTATGATATGGTTTATACAATTACAATTATTTCTTCTCTTACGGAGAAGTGATGCAACATAGAATCAAAAGAGTTAAACGATCGGATGTATTAGAAATTCTATAGCCAATAATGGATACAAATCCATACGTCCAAAAGTATCACACTTTACACAAAATTTAACTGCAAAACACGGATAAAAGTTTTCTTGGATTTTTATATGAATCCAAAAGATTACGCTCGCATATATAATAAACCAACATGTGATGTGTTATATATTCTTATCTTCTGCATACGTTAAAATACAACCAATTCCACAGGGTGATGAATAACAGGAACACTTTATTTGACGAAACTGAACCAACCACAAACGCTATTATCTTTCTCACACACGTGTCTCCCTATCGCTCATTCCATACACACTGTTTGCTCTAAACTCCACACCCCCTTATTTATATTACACATGCACATACAACCATGCCCTTTACCATATAAGAAATAACAGGATACCCCTTGACATTTACAAATAAAGATGTATAGATAACATGACAAATTGTCAGTGATGGTAGTTTCAAAAGACGGAGATATCAAAGACAGAGTTGATACTTGTGTTGATCCAAAAGCACAGCACGATTCGTCGCCAGTGGCAGATCCGGGAAATGGCTACTGTGTAGGGCCCACACGGGGGTTGGCGAGCGGAGCCAGCAGGGTGCAGAGCCCCGTAGTTATTTTAAAAAGTCACCCTTTTAAGTGTCTTATTTTAGACATCTTTTGATAATAATCGATATTTCTTCTTACTTTCCCTCTACATCTCTTTGTAATGGCTTTGGTGACAACTGATAAACAGGGGAAAACCAGACTTTTTTGGACCCTAGCAATGTCCCTCTTTATCACCATTATTCATAAGTAGTCACAGACTTTCTAGTAAATTTGAGTTCATGCAGTTTTGTGGGTGTGCCCCTGGATCTACTCCTAGTGGAACATGCTTGATACACATCCCAAATAAAGGACACATGGCCATCCTGATAAAATGCTTTACCTATCACATCTGGTTCATTTAACTCAAAGGAGAAAACACTCTCATTCAAATTGTTCGTCTTGACAGGGGAAGGCAGAGTATTTCTTTCATTAATTACCCCAAGCATTTATCAATAACTGAGGAGGGGACTATGACACCACTATCTGATGCAATTATTATTAATTCACTGGTTCATCTTACAATTATTTCTTCTCTTACCAAGAAAAAGGCCATGAAGTACATAAACTTCCTCATTTAGTTGTGTACTTTGTCAAAAGTAAATAATTAATTTATTGCAGAAACTATGAGTCACATAAACAGTGGTAGTCTTGTCTACCAGAGATCAGTCAAATGAGGACAATTTTGAATGCCTCTGCCTCTTGACCTGAATTGTGTTGGATTGCAATGATGTGCAGGCATATTTATTTTGTAGTGGGGCTTCTAATTACAATCATTTTGTTTAAGACTAAACAAAGAGCTTACAGTAACTACTCCTCAACCTTGCTTATGCGGTTAAAATAATTAAGCACTAAAAAAGTACTGACAGTATATTGTGAACAATTACAATAATAATGTACCAATAACAATAAAAGTAAAGTACCAATAACAATAAAACATACAAAAAAATTGAATGTTCGGTCTTTATTGAGGTTGCTGTCTTATCAGTGATGATGAAAATGTGCTGATCTTACATATTGTTTTAATGAAACTGAAAAATTAAATGTCCTGTGTCGTACTCCTATAAAACAAATAAAGACTTTAATGTCACCATTTTCTGAGTACAAAAGAGAAGATTAATAACCATTGTTGTTGCCAAGATTCTATTAAACTCTATTTGAATCAGTGAGGCTTCGTTTATGCTTATGCCTTGGAGTTTAAGAACTTGACATTGAATTGAATTGAACAGATGTGGGGGACTGGACCCTATCCTAGTGGCGCTAAGCACATAACAGAAAGTAACCCCAAACAGGGTGCTAGTCCATCACATGTCCCACTCATGCTTGGGAAAGTTTGAAACTGCTGATTTACCTAAACTGCAAATTTTTAGGGAGGCTGGAGAGATACACTTGCAGACTCATGAAGCATGTGCAAACTCCACACAGAGAAAGACATGGAAACAGGATTCCAGGCTGGGGAGCTAACCACTTCACCACCATGCTGTCCATTATCAATATCAGCTTCAAGGATAGCCCTTCACCCTGCTGCACCACTGGATAAGAGAGACTGACCATGCTTTACATAGGACCCTTTAGTTTGTCATGAGCATGCTAAGCAACTGAGCTGGTTCATTATAGGACCTGCTATGTAGACTGACTTTGACTTAAGAGCTATGCGAAATGCAGCCTCCAAGACAGTTCTCATCCTTCCATTCTATGGAGAAACTAAATATATTTTCCCCAGAAATACTTTACTGTTAAAAAAAAAACATTTATAAGGAACATTGACATTATTCAAACACTTATGTGGTATTTTTACAATTTTATTCACAGAAACAAGAGGTTCATACCTTAGGTTTCAAAATGGAATACTGTCCAAACCTTTGCTTTATGTTGATGTAACCAGGAAATGAGACAAGAATCATCATTGATAAAGCCTTATATCAGCTTTAAATGGATTTGGGTCAATACCAAGAATTAGGGCAGAACATTCATTCCATAAATTCATTTGATAAACCAATTACCACCCAGTAATGCCTTTGATTCTCCATACATTTGCAGTGTCTAGCACAAGCTATATCCTGGGAAATGGAGCCAAATAGCATTCTTAAGCATACAAAAAACATTGAGACAGGATTATCAAACTCCCGTGACACTTCTATGGCAACTCTACGAGGTAAAAGAGTTGCTTCACAGCCTGAATGATACTCACATTACTGCTGGCTCACGTGAGGGTCTGCTTGCAGCTTGATTCTCTGATATATCGCTCAGCATATGCTTTTCTGTATAGCATGAGAATAGGCTTTCAAAAACAGATGTCTAGTGGCTGGAGCGTATGAACCCCTAGAATGGATTCAACCCTAATAAACATGTAGACTAAAGGTAAAAGGAGATAGTCAAGTGATAATCACAAGAAAAAAAAACAAAAGAACTAGACTAGAAAGTTTCTAATTCAATAGAAGTGATATTTTTTTCAGAGGCAAAAAACAACTTTCCTCCATTTCTCCCTTTTTTGAAAGTGTGAGTCAGTGATTGGGCCAAACGACAGAAAAGTGTATCACTGAAATATTCTGCTTAGTATAAGAAGCTGCTTCATTTCCTGAAAAAGTATGTATGCTTTGCTACAGTAAACTGACGTCCAATTTCACAAAAAGATTTCTTTTCAGTTTTATCCTTGACCTCCTTTTATACTTCATCTAATTAAAAAAGATTGTGATGCATTTGCAAACTTCTTTTTTCAATAACTATTGATTTCCACTGTCTGACTCCCACACACACACTTTCAGAAACCCACAAGGTCACATTGAACCCTGACTCTTGCCGAAGCTCTTTCCACAGATTGCTTTTCTTTCTTTCATTTTTTTCCCTGCAACAACACAAATACAAGGTGAAAACTGACAATGAACTTATTCAGAAATAGCCCTGAAGCTTCACTGATGTCAATTCTTTCATTAAAACTATGTATTTATTTTTTTTAACAGAAGAGACAAAAGTGTGAATTAGAAAAGCTTTCAAAGGAAGCCAGGAGACAGATGAAGGCTACTTTTGAGAATAACTGGCATTATCTGTTGGATTTAAAATGTGCTTTTTAAAATTTCGCATTACTCTTTAAAATATCGAAAAGCCAAACAGGTGGGAAATAAGCCCCTCTCTAATAAAAAATAAAAGACATGGTATTTGCACAGTCTGCAAGGACCATGGCAGTTCATGGCAGTCACCTCTGAGCATTATTCAAACCAGAGTTCTAGCCGTCACCCATTCAAAGTTATCTTTGTATGTGATGCTCTTGGTATTTTATTATTACAGCATCTTCTTCCACATGTTTCCCATCCATATTAGAATATAACTAAACATACGATTGTACAGTAGAATAAGTAGGATGACACAGCTTAAGCACAGACTATGATCAGCATTGTCTCATTTTAAGCAGGTTAGCAAATGGTTCCCAAATTGAGTTCTTTCTATGCATCCTAAGGGGAGGGAGCCCTGTTCTTCTCCTGTCATCTCCCACTTCCACTTAATTTATTTTCCCTCCACCTTAGTAATAGTGCATCGTTTTTGCAGTTCTATTCGAGCAGCTTCTTCCAGGATGAAGTCTGTTATGGAATGACTAGAGCTTGGTCTCCAAATTTTAGGATTCTACTAATTTAATTAGAAAAATGCACTTGATTAGAATGCCTTATGACTGACACTGTCTAATGTCAGTTTTAAAATTTTACCAGAAATTAGACCTGAAAGTTTAAGAATCACAGCCTCTACTTTCTAATTATAACATGTGAAACCTAGATACAGTGGTACCTCGGTATACGTCCTTAATCCGTTCCAGATTCTTTGACTTATACCAAACAGGATGTATACCAAACTAATTTTTCCCATGAGAAAATGATTAATCCGTTCCCATGAAAAAAAATCCTATTGTTATTGGCATATTATACATTGATGGGGTTGTATAAAATAATTTAAACACTGCTTAATACTAAAATACATAAATACAAAAGCAATTAGATGAAATAAATGAAAATTTAACCTCACTTTACTTTTTAATAACGTCTTTGTTTTTCACAATTGTAGATACCGTCGTTCTCGGCAAGCGGTATGCAACAGCCATGTCCCGGATACGCATGCCACCTTCATACTTTTCAACAATCAATTCAAATTTACATGAAAACACAAAATCACGTTGTGACGATGCGGGTTTGCTGTATGCTCCCATCTGTTGTCGGGGAGCCCTTGAACCCTACACTGTCGGTAATGTGCCTCACTGCTAAGCTCATCGGTAACAACAAAGCAAGGGGATGGTGAAAAAGTGCAAAGTGCTTTTATTAAAACAATCAACAAAACAAGGTGTTCAAATGAAAGTGCAGTCTCCAAAGTTCCAATAAATAATCCATACAATCAGAAGTGAAACGTGGAGGTTAAACACAATACAAAAAAGTCTTCTTAAAAACAAAAAAGGTTAAAATAGAGCAGGAAGCATTCTTTAAAAAAAAAAAAAAACAAGAAGAAGCCCGATGCCCTTTTTACCTGGCGGCCTCCCTGCTTCCCAACAGGGGAGTCATCCTACTTGCAGCTGACCTTCACTCTGCCTACTTCAGCTACTTCATGCGCGTTCTTTTCTCTCTCTCTCTCTCTCTCAACCTCTCGTCCATTCTTTCTTTTTCCTCCCCTTCTAGCCGACTCGCGCTTCTATTTTTCAAGATAAGCAGCCCCAGGAACAATCACGAATGTGGATGGTCTCTCACCTGTGCACTTAGGTGAGAAACGCCCACATCGCGAATCGCCCTGAGAACCTTCAGCCACATAACCACCACACCCCGTCACCAAGCTGCGAGCGCGGTGATTATTTATTTTAAAGCTAGCCTTTGACAGGAGCTGTGGACCCGCTATACCACCCATGTGAAAATTCACATAGAGTTACAGCGCGGGTTGTTCACTGAATGCTAGCAACTGGCGCACTGACGCTCGTGGGCAGTCATGGCTTTGTCTCGAGAGAGGTAAACAAGGGTAGCGCGCAGTGTTCTAGCATGCAAGTCGTATTCCAAACAAAGGTCGTATACCAAGCAAAATTTTTCTTGTCCAAACAGGACGTATACCAAGTTGGACTTATTCCAAAGCAGACGTATACCGAGGTACCACTGTACTAACATAAGGATTTAGATGTTAGGCAAAAGTTGTATACTTAAATCATGACCTGCCTGAAGATATTCTAGGTTTCGCTCCTAGTGTCTTTCTGGTCATGCAGATTACATGTCTGTTTAGAAACTGGAGCCCAGCTGACATTAGACAGAGCCCACATTACCTTCTTCAGTAGTTGACCCAAAGGTTCTAGACCTAAATGTGGCATTTAAACCAAAAGCAGAAGGGAGTGGGATTGCATCTTCCTATTTGCAGACTGATATCTTGGCTGTTGTTTCAGTGAATGGGAAGGTGACATACTATTTTTTTTTGTCCAACTGATTTGCATTAGCCCTGTGTTAAGATTAATCTACATGCTTCTTACAGTTTTCAAGTTGGCTACCTAGACTGGCTGATATCTCGAGATAACTGATTCCTTTCTCTAACAAAAATCCTCTCAGTTTTAACATTCCAAATCTAACAATAAAATGCAAAGTTGATTCACTCAATCACTCTCTCGCTTATTTACTCATCAATAAAAACATTATTTCCCATTTAGGTAGTAAGCTAAAATTGTTAAAATAGCTTATCTACAATAGAAAAACTAAATACCACAAAATCTCAACAATTCTTTTACAGATTTGATAGAAACTTGGTAAAATTATAGAAAAAGGAAAATTAGCTAACCCATGTTTTCTATTTGTCAATCACTATTTTATTTGTTGATGTCTATAATATTATGATGATGAACGTGCCCTGCTGTGTTGAGAGCATGCTTTATGCAAATGAAGGACAAAGCAGAAGTGATTGATGAGCCATATAGCAGCACTAAACATTAGGGTGGATGGAGGACTGAAGAAGGGGCAGTGTCCTGGACAGGAAAAAAGAGACATGATCATGTTTGTCCTGTACACTGAGGTCTTAAATAGAAGCAGAAAGTTTGATTAAGCTCAAGGAAGATGTGAAGCTTAATGTTTAGCAAGCACATTACAAAGTTCCAGTGAGTGAGAGAGAAATAGAGGCACAGGTGGCGTACCCAATCAAAGTCAAGCCTGGATGAACACAATGGCATCCGGATGGGGTAGGTGCTTCAGGGGCTTAAACCCCTAATCTTTTTTTCCATTATATACAGTACATGATCAGTAGTGTTAAGCATCTGATCTTTTTCTCCATTATATGAAATATAGCCCCTGATCAATATTACACCACTTGCACAAAAGCCCACAGAGATACCTTTACTCACTCTGCTTTATGATTTTAAACACACGTACGACTGCACATGACAATCACAGCATGGGCCAAAACTCTGACACTTGTAAATCCTTGATAAACTCTTGTACTGAGTTTATCAGTTTAATGTTAACAGGTCCCCCACAACCCATTCCATTGTAATATACATTTGCATCTATGGACTTTGAATAGGGAAACCCCTGCCCTCCAAAATCATTTATATTTCTGTCTCTTTATTTTTGAATGATGATGCCCCCCAAACCGTTCCAAAATTCTTTACATATACGTTTTTATCTGACTTTAAAGGGAGATCATGTACAAGTGATGAAAAATACAAGAAGAAATACTTGAGGGAAAGAAATGAAAATGTGAACATCTAATAATAATAGTATATTCATATCTATCATTATTCCTACTGATCACCTGTATCATTTCAAAAGAATGTACTTTCTTGAGTTTTGCAGTGATCATAAACGAAAGTCAAATCACTAAGAAAAGAGGAATAGAGCAGGAATAGATCTAATACAGGAATGCTTTACTCATGCACAAAAGTGACCTAATAATATTATTTTTACTTATTATTTGATTGATGCCTTTATCCAAGGTGACTTACAATGTTTGAGATACAATTGGCTCCATTTCTTTTATTTTTTCAATTGGAGCAGAGGCAGGTGAAGTAACTTGCTCATGGTTACACAGTGTTAGTAGCAGTATTTGAACCCACAACCACTGGAGGTGTACTCCTAGGTCCAAAGCATTGATCAATACACCATACTGCCAGCCAATAATATTAGCCCTTGGTAAAAAAAAAAAAAAAAAAACTTACAAATATTGAATATTGAAAAGAACTTAGTTACATAGTACTTCTGATGTACCTGATTAACAGAATGTACTTTAACCAAAGCCCATTGTCTTACTAAATTTCCTGGATGAAGCCAACTAACACAGCTTATAGATAATATACTCAAAGTCTATCTTTGCTATCCATAGTTACTCTCTGGTATCCCAGTTTTGCATTCTTCCAAATGGGGCAGAATTTAATATACAAAGATGTACACTTCTGAAAAAAGTATATCTTGACAATTAGGAAATAAAAGAGCTTTACTGGATGTAGTTAGAGTGCTACTTTTGGAAATGTGTTTCTCATATAATTCAATAGTAATGGGGAAACTAAATCCACTACCTTACTCCATAGTTAAAATGGAACTCCCTTTCAGAACAAGCATATGTTCAATGTAAATAATGATTATAATATACTCTTCTTCTTCTTCTTCTTTCGGCTGCTCCCATTAGGGGTTGCCACAGCGGATCATCTTCTTCCATATCTTTCTGTTCTCTGCATCTTGTTCTGTTACACCCATCACCTGCATGTCCTCTCTCACCACATCCATAAACCTTCGCTTAGGCTTTCCTCTTTTCCTCTTCCCTGGAAGCTCTATACTTAGCATCCTTCTCCCAATATACTCATCAGCACATGTCTAAACCAACGCAATCTTGACTCTCTGACTTTGTCTCCCAAACGTCCAATTTGAGCTGACCCTCTAATGTACTCATTTCTAATCCTGTTCATCCTTGTCACGCCCAATGCAAATCTTAGCATCTTTAACTCTGCCACCTCCAGCTCTGTCTCCTGCTTTCTGGTCAGTGCCACCGTCTCCAACCCATATAAAATAGCTGGTCTCGCTACCGTCCTGTAGACCTTCCCTTTCACTCTTGCTGATACCCGTCTGTCACAAAATACTCCTGACACTCTACTCCACCCATTCCACCCTGCCTGCACTCTCTTTTTCACCTTTCTTCCACAATCCCCATTACTCTGTGCTGTTGATTCCAAGTATTTAAACTCATCCACCTTCGACAACTCTTCTCCCTGCATCTTCACCGTTCCACTGACCTCCCTCTCATTTACACACATGTATTCTGTCTTGTTCCTACTGACCTTCATTCCTCTCCTCTCTAGAGCATATCTCCACTTCTCCAGGGTCTCCTCAACCTGCTCCCTACAAACGCTACAGATCACAATGTCATCAGCAAACATCATAGTCCATGGGGACTCCTGTCTAATCTCGTCTGGCAACCTGTCCATCACCATTGCAAATAAGAAAGGGCTCATATGCTTTCTCCAGGTCCACAAAGACGCAATGCAACTCCTTCTGGCCTTCTCTAAACTTCTCCATCAACATCCTCAGAGCAAACATTGCATCTGTGGTGCTCTTTCTTGGCATGAAACCATACTGCTGTTCACTAATCATCACCTCACTTCTTAATCTAGCTTCCACTACTCTTTCCCATAACTTCATGCTGTGGCTCATCAATTTTATTCCCCTGTAGTTACTGCAGTCCTGCACATCCCCCTTATTCTTAAAAATCGGCACCAGTACACTTCTTCTCCACTCCTCAGGCATCCTCTCACTTTCCAAGATTCCATTAAAGAATCTGGTTAAAAACTCCACTGCCATCTCTCCTAAACCCCTCCATGCTTCCACAGGTATGTCATCTGGACCAACGGCCTTTCCATTTTTCATCCTCCTCATAGCTGTCCTTACTTCCTCCTTGTTAATCTGTTGCACTTCCTGATTCACTATTTCCACATCATCCAACCTCTTCTCTCTCTCGTTCTCTTCATTCGGCACCCTCTCAAAGTACTCTTTCCATCTGCTCAACACACTCTCCTCGCTTGTGACTACGCTTCCATCTTTATCCTTTATTATCCTAACCTGCTGCACATCTTTCCCAGCTCGGTCCCACTGTCTAGCCAATCGGTACAGGTCCTTTTCTCCCTCCTTAGTGTCCAACCTCTCATACAAACTCATCATACACCTTTTTTTTTAGCCTTCACCACCTCTCTCTTCACCTTGTGCCTTATCTCCTTGTACTCTTGCCTACTTTCTGCATTTCTCTGACTGTCCCACTTCTTCTTTGCCATCCTCTTCCACAGTATACTCTCCTGTATTTCCTCATTCCACCACCAGGTTTCCTTTTCCTCCTTCCTCTTTCCAGATGTCACGCCAAGCACCCTTCTTGATGTCACCCTTACTACATCTGCTGTAGTTTCCCAGCTGTCTGGTAACTCTTCACTGCCACCCAGTGCCTGTCTCACCTCCTCCCTAAACTCAACCTTGCAGTCTTCCTTTTTCAGCTTCCACCATTTGATCCTTGGCTCTGCCCTCACTCTCTTCCTCTTCTTGATCTCCAACGTCATCCTACAGCCCACCATTCTATGCTGCTTAACTACACTTTTCCCTGCCACCACTTTGCAGTCTTCAATATCCTTCAGATCAACTCTTCTGAATAGGATGTAATTTACCTGTGTGCATCTTCCTCCACTCTAGTACGTAACCCTATGTTCCTCCCTCTTCTTAAAATATATATTCACCAAAGCCACGTCCATCCTTTTGGCAAAATCCACTATCCTTTGACCTTCTTCATTACACTCCTTGACACCATACCTACCCATCACCTCCTTGTCTCCACTGTTCCCTTCACCAACATGCCCATTGAAATCCGCTTCAATCAGCACTTTCTGTCCCTTGGGTACACTGTTCATCACTTCATCCAACTTACTCCAAAAATCTTCTTTCTCACCCATTGTACACCCGACTTGTGGTGCATATGCACTAACAACATTCATCATCACACCTCCAATTTCCAGCTTCATAATCATTTCTCTGCCTGACACTCTTTTCATCTCCAAAACACTCTTAACATACTGTTGCTTCAGATTAACTCCTACCCCATTTCTCTTCCCATCCACACCATGATAGAACAATCCACCTCCAATCCACCTGGCCTTACTACCCTTCCATTTAGTCTCATGCACGCACAATATATCAACCTTCCTTCTCTCCATCATATCTGCTAACTCTCTCCCCTTACCAGTCATACTGCCAACATTCAAAGTTCCTACCCTCAGTTCCACTCTCTTTACTTTCCTCCTCTCCTCCTGCCTCCAGACACGTCTCCCCCTTCTTCTTCTCCTCCTTCGGCCAACAGTAGCCCAATTTCTGCCAGCACCCTGTTGGCTAACAGTACTGGAGGCGGTCGTTGTTAACCCAGGGCTTAACCGATCCAGTATGGAAAGTTGTATTATTGTCTGCATATTGATTTGGCAAAATTTTACACCAGATGCTCTTCCTGACCTAACCCTCCCCATTTATCCGGGCTTGGGACCGGCACGAAGAAACACACTGGTTTGTGCATCCCCTGTGGCTGGGCTAATGATTATAATATAAGATTTGGCAAAATGTTATGATTCATTATTTTTTTCCCAAAGTATGTAATTTAAAATTTATTAGCAATTACTTGATATATGCATAACTTTAGTAATGGTAGAGGTACATACACAGTTGTCTTTCTAATTTTATGAATGCTTCTGTAACAAATGTAAACTTCTGATGCAGTGTTTTTTTTTCCTTATTGGAACCTGATATTTGACTTAAAGTGTTAAATCTCTTCCAATAAGATATTCATTTGGAAGCACCTGAAGAAACCTGTACATTTTTTGAAACTGCTTATTCCAATTCATGGTTCTGAAGGGCCAAAGTCTACCTGTTGGAAGTGGCAGTTTACAGACAGTCTAACAGAAGTAGGTTTGCACATTGGGTAACCAGTGTAACCAAATGTAAGTATGAAATAATGAGGAGAAATGTCTATATAATTGCCCCAGGTACACAGAAAGAGAACTGTAAACCTGTTTGGTTTGAACATGGGCACGCTAATGATATATTTTACTTACAATGTACAGTAAACAATATCAAGTATATCTAAGTCAGTTCAAGCTTTAACATCTGGGGCCTCATGCATAATGCCATGCGTAGAATTCACACTATAACATGGCCTAAGCACAAAAGTTGAAATGTGCTTATACACAAAAAAATCCAGATGCATAAATCTGTGCGAACACCAACTTCCACGTTCTTCCACTACATAAATCCCGGTCAGCGTGAAAAGTATTCCACGTGCCTGCTGTCCCGCCCCGTCTCCTCCCAGAATTACACCTCTTTGAATATGCAAATCAATATAAATAGCCCTTAAGCTCAGCGTTCTGTGAAAAGGCAATGGCAAAAGCACGGGGGAAACAGAAGAAGTTCAGCGAATACCAGGTGGAGGCAAGGAAAAACATACTATTTGTTGGTTTAAACCGTGGTTTAAACAACAAAAGGAAGTTGATCGAGTGACATAGAGTGTCAGAGAAACTCGAAAGCTGAAGTTCTTAAAGTCGCACAGTGCCCGAAATAAAAATGAAGTTGTCAGATATCAAAGTTGCCATGAAAAGGAGAGTTGTAGCCCACCGTCTGAGTTTCATATGAAAGCTTATTAGGGTACAGAGAAAAAAAAATAGGCACACAGTGGGAAAAAACCCGAAATGCCAACTTTAATCTCGAAATTTCCACTTTAATCACGTAGTTTATTTTGTCATTAGAGTAGACAGGACACAGAATCCATTACATTCGTAATATTACAGCTCTCTGAATAATTAAAATACTGAGATGGATACTTGATATTATTTTCATGATGATAGCAGTTAAAGCATGTTATTAAACATGGGAACACGGTGGCGCACTGATTGTGTGCGACCTTCAATGAAATAATTTATTGCAGCAGTACTGTCTCTTTCAAATGTACTAACCCCCAATTTCTATCCTTACTTTTCTTTCTCCAAATACCTAATCGCCACACAATCAGCTCTGTAATAGGCGTTAAGCAATCTGTAATTCTTCAAAACTTTTAAGGAACATTGAAATATCTTCATAGTACATGTTTAATTATTCTATCCATCTATCCTTAAAGTGTCGCATGATGGTTGACAGATGAGATTAGACAGGAGTCCCCATGGATTATGACGTTAGCTGATGACATTGTGATCTGTAACGATAGTAGGGAGCAGGTTGAGGAGACCCTGGAGAGGTGGAGATATGCTCTAGAGAGGAGAGGAATGAAGGTCAGTAGGAACAAGACAAAATACATGTGTGTAAATGAAAGGGAGGTCAGTGGAATGGTGAGGATGCAAGGAGTAGAGTTGGCGAAGGTGGATGAGTTTAAATACTTGGGATCAACAGTACAGAGTAATGGGGATTGTGGAAGAGAGTTGAAAAAGAGAGTGCAGGCAGGGTGGAATGGGTGGAGAAGAGTGTTGGAAGTATCAGCAAGAGTGAAAGGGAAGGTCTACAGGACAGTAGTGAGACCAGCTATGTTATATGGGTTGGAGACGGTGGTACTGACCTGAAAGCAGGAGACAGAGCTGGAGGTGGCAGAGTTAAAGATGCTAAGATTTGCATTGGGCGTGACGAGGATGAACAGGATTAAAAATGAGAACATTAGAGGGTCAGCACAGGTTGGACAGTTGGGAGACAAAGTCAGAGAGGCAAGATTGCGTTGGTTTGGACATGTGCAGAGGAGAGATGCTGGGTATATTGGGAGAAGGATGCTAAGGATAGAGCTGCCAGGGAAGAGGAAAAGAGGAAGGCCTAAGCGAAGGTTTATGGATGTGGTGAGAGAGGACATGCAGGTGATGGGTGTAACAGAACAAGATGCAGAGGACAGAAAGATATGGAAGAAGATGATCTGCTATTCTCACTCTGTCTCACTCCATTGAAATGAAACTACCATAAAAATTAGAGAATTAGTTCATTTCTTTGTAAGTGAGCCAACTTACAAATTCAGCAGGGGATCAAATACTTATTTCCCCCACTGTACATGTGAGTTTTATAGGAAAGTTAAAGACCACATAGGAGTGATATTATTTCAGTTTTAGCTTTATAACTTACATGAGTACTGTGTGTAGATTGTGATTTTAAAATTGTATGTATTTATTTTTTTAACTGAATGTACCAATTTCAAGAATATGTTACATGTAGATCTAGAACGAGTCCCCAAAGTTACAGACAGGAATCCCTCTGATGAGGATATAATTACTGATTTATTTTCATAGCTAGAATATTTTTCCTGATAAAGGTGGAAAGTATTCTTTTATTTTATCTTGTGAAAATTAATGTAATTTATTTTTAAGGAGAGCAAGTGCTGGGCAATACTGCTCAGAATATGATAGATGTGAATGACCCTAGACTGAGAAAGTCAAAACTTTATTAAACTTTAATTGTCATGTCCAGGTCACACAGGCGCAATGTTCAAATCTTAACTTAGGAATGTCTTACATTCCAAAACACCACATTTTTTCAGTCCTGGTAAAGATGCCAGTCAAGTTAGAGGTGATCCCACTTTTGCATTTCTGATATGCAAAATAAATGAACAATATAATTTTCTTGATTATCTCAGCATACATTATGAAAATCATGAAACCTTCATGAATAAATGCTGCAAATATAAAAAGATGGCAAAACTTTTAATAATATATCTGGTAGAAAACAAAGTCCTTTTTATAATTTAGTAGCAGAGACAGGGAATAGGTGTAACTTTTTTCCATTCCTGTTTATACCACAAAATCTCTTTTAAGTCAGTGCCTTCAACGTGTTAGGCAAACCACCTGCGTGTGTCTTGTATTAAATGGCATAGTTTTTATCTCTGTATCAAAAATAGACAATGAATGGTTTAGCCTCAAACATATGGAGTAAAAAAAATATTACAATTCACCCCATAGTCAGGGATAGTTGTAACATAGTATAGCAACACCTTTATGCTATTTTCTATCAACAAAATTAGTGTGTTTGTGTGCAATGTATGTTAATCACAATTAATATCAAATCTCATCTCTCTATTATACAACAAAATCTTGGGTCGAGACGTGATTTTCTCGGAGACATTTAACTTCCCGCGAGATAAACGATACGCAGATCACGCATGAGGGCAGCAGCAGGATGCCAGCAGCTGCTCAAGCAAAGAGGAATTTAAAAAAAATGTATTTTTGTTTCCCATTGTATCACTGTTTAAGAGGGGTTTCGGAGAGGCGGCCATTGGCAGGGGGGGGAAAGGGGTTGCGAGCAAAGCCCCCTAGTAAAACTAAACAAAATGTACAACTGCGCATTAATTTTAGCAGCTGAATATTAGCACATGTGTAGTACATCGATCACTTGTAGTCATAGTAGTGGCAGACATTTGAATACACAACTTAATAAACAATAGTAATGACAATTACAACATCGCTATGAAATGTGCAAAAACAAGTGTCAATAACAAATAAAGATAATTGGATGTTTGTGTCTGTGATCACAGTGGAGACAGATGTGTTGTGCTCCTCTTTGTGAACAGGCTTCATGGGCCCAACTTGGACAGACTATGCACTTCACCCAATTTTCCATGGGCTTTGAGTTATGCAAATGTTCCATACAAACAATGCAGATTTTTTATTCATTGTCTGAGGATTCTGTGTGGTGTGGCTCATTATTTCTCATCTTCTGTTTTTTCTCTCCCAGAGTTTTCTTTGGTAGTAGGTTTTTTTTTGTTTTGTTTTGTTTCTTGTTCAGCCCTTTCATTGTCAAGCTTATTTTTCATTTTACTTTGTTAGGTTGTGTTTGGTGCACTTCAGACATGGCATCTTGACCTGAGTATTAGTAATTATTGCTGCTTATTTTTTCTACTTTCCTGTCTCAATGTTTTTTCATGGTCCAGCTTTTGATATACTGTAGGTTATACCTCAAATGGACTAAAGATGTGACTGAAATTTTGTCAGCTTTAGAAGGGATCTAGGGACCAGCTGGATAACTAAATACAATGGTGGACAGCCGGATTAGTATGATCTTTCACATTAGAAGGATCAAACTCCAGTTTGTCAAATATGTCTGGATTATAAGGCCAAATTCCACTGCACTGGAATTCACCCTGTCTATTCCTTAGTGAAGCTGAAGCTGGAAGTGCTATTTTCACAATCCCTGGAATATCATAAATGGTCATAGTCTTTCCCTGATTCATTTACTTCCTGGGATTGCATGCAGTGTTCACCATCTTATTGAGTGGACCTTCGATGTTTCTGTAAAGTTCTTGAAGGTTGTAACTGCAATGCTGGGGGAATGTTAACATCACAATTCCATAAAATTTCACATGGGCTAGGTTGTAAAATTTCTGTAACTTTGCTACAGCTATCCCAAAATCCTGTAGCCATAAGTAAATTTTCCTTGCAGCTAACAGCAACAATATTAGGACTTGCAATTTGCATAAACATTATTTACAGACATGTATAATAAAATGATTCAAGTTTGAATGATGTTAAAATTACTTTTTACCTCAAAATCCTTTTTTTAATTATAAATCTGTGTGTGACTGCTACTGGGTGTGCCTTCCTCACATGTGAAATCAGGACAAAACTGAGCATGTGCAGAATGAATTATGTGATCTGAACCTTGTTTTAGATTGGAGAAACAGAACACGTTGCAGCTATCCCTGGTCTCCCCTACTTGCTATTGCTAATATTGCTATTGTTATGAAACAGTCTCCAGGGAGTATTGTAAGTGAAAGAAAAGGACTGGGAGATAATAATGAGAGATAAGAATCAAGATACATGAGTGAACAAAGTAGTAGGACAAATCAAAAATCAAAGATGAAGTTCAAAAACCTGAAAGGAAACCTAGCAACTGGCCAACATAATAAGCAAACTACAAATTTTATCCAACAGTGGCATTACACAACATGGTGTTATTGCCATATTTTATATTGTTGAACTTCTGCTAACATCATCAATACACTGCTTGTAGGACACGTATTGGGAAAAGAAACAGTATAAAAATAAATTATAAAAATAAATCCTTGAAAACCTGTAAAGACACAGTGAAATACTACAGCTGTATTTTAACATTAAAACAGAAATGACACAGTATTTTTTGGAAAGAAAACATGGAATATCTGTTTAAACAAATAAAATGAAATTCAGCAGATGTCTCAATGCTTTTTTTAATGTAAATACAGTTTGATTTAATATTTATATGGACAAATGAATAAAGTATACCTAGTGCAGTTGGATCTCTTTTTAATCTAAAAATATTCTAATCCATTTTTTTCAAAAATAATAAAAGACATAGACGTGTACACAATCAAGTATATAAAAACATGAAACATGCAGTTCAAAATGATCTATCAGCTGTGACGGGTGGCCGGGTCCCATGCCCGGCGGGGACGCCCCTGCTGCATATGTTCCGGGGGAGCAACCACGGGCAGCTCAGTACCTCCCCCGGGACGCTTGGTGGTAGCCTCCCTGGCCGACGGTGATCCCCCAACCTCCTGCATGGCTCCATGGGAGATAGAGTCCTCCACAGCCTGGTTGGGAGCTGGGGTGGCCGCTAGGGGGTGCTGCCTGGATTCAACAGCCCGGCTGGACGAGTCTTCAGCCCCACCCGGATGTGCAATTGGGACCAGGTGGTCAAGCACCTGGAACACTTCCAGGTGGGATATAAAAGGGGCCAGCCACCACCACTCGAGAGCCCGAGTCGGGAGGAGGAGGACTAAGCTTGAGGAGGAGTGGTGGTAAAAGAAGAAAGAACTGTGTTGTGGGTCTTTTGTGGTGTTTTGGGACTGTGTTGTGCCTGTGGGGTTCATGTGCCCCACAGGTGAAGAAAATAAAAGGTCTTTGTTCATTTTATACGTGCCTCCATGTCTATCTGTGTCGGGTCAGGCGCCTATATAGCGCCTTTGTTACACAGCAAACATCTGATTTTCATGGCTCAGGATTACAGGAAGTACATGTTTTCTAGACTACTGGATATTTCAGTTTAAATAGTCGTATGGTGCAGCGGTTAATGCTACTCCTTCAAAGATGTAGCATCCTGCCTTTGTTGTTATGTGTGTGGAGTTTGATCCCCATGTCTGTGTGAGCTTTCCTGCTGGGGTCTGGGATTTCCTCTGAAATCCCCAGTTATTTGTCAAGAACATGTGGTGGGTTCATTTGATTGTTTCAATAACATCATGGCCACTAACATATTAGAATTTCATTTCTGACTACACTTTGTTGTGAAGTAATTTTTATTTCTTGTTGTTTAGAGACAACCAATCTAAGAACAACCATAAAAAGAAGCATTGTAGGAAAAGAAAATGTGTTTGTTTTTTTATTCTTTTACTCTTAAGTGGCACTTTATAGTTCTTTACAGGGTTGTGTGGTTCCCTGTTGAACCTTTGCATGACGTAGCACCATTTTATTCTGGGAAGGGTTCTTTGCATATGAAGTTAATTCTTTGTGTTTTGAAAAACTTCCTAATATGTAGAAAATACACGAAATGTTTATTGTATGGTAGGTTGCATGACACTAACTGATTAAGAAAACAGAGTCCTTTTAAAATCATGACCCATTAGTATTTCACAAATTTGCTATAATCTTGTCGTGGTTATTTACAGTATAGAGCTGGTTACAGGTCTAAATAAATAAAGGCTCTTTCTGAAACCTTCATGCAGAAGGGTCCTTTGGGAAACCAAAAAAGTTTCTCCTATGTCAAGCTCTCAAGCACCACTCTGGCACTTAAATTTTTAAGAATATACTTTGATTTTGGTTCGGTCCTTATGACGTGACTTGAGGTATACAGCAAATTCTATGTATCGCCTCTCCTCATATCCCAGTCTGTTGTATTTCCAACTCCTAAACAAAAGGCATTGACAGTCTGTGCCATTTAAAAAATACACTTCTTCTGTTGGACCTCAGGCATGTTCGACTGAACTTTTTAATATGCAGGTGACTTGAAACTGGACGGAGTGTTAGAGTTTGCTCCTTACCTTTTACTTGGTATGACAGTATTGGGATAAACTTTGGCCCGCTGTAAACCTGAAATGGATTAAGTGGGTTAAAAATTGTATGTGTGACTAGCAGAGAGTGATTTCCTCCACAAATAGACCAGGTTCACTTTTGACAAATGCGGTGTGGAACGGTATATCCTCCTTAAAGCCACAACTGTGAAAAAGTAACCATAATGATCACAAAAACCAAATCATGACACAAACAGTAATTTTATATTTTACTTATATACATTCACTTCATTTTAATTTGGTGGGATGAATTCAGCGGCAGCAGTTAGAATGCTGTCTCTGTCTCTCTTTCTGTCTTTATCTGTATTAGCCGAGGAGCTCTCAGCACTCCAAGTCGTTGACATAATCTCTCATATTATGCAGAAATTTGGAGGGTATAATATTAGGGACAGATGAAGTTCAAACATCCCAGGGATGGGCAGGTCAGCAGTTGTGCTCTTGTGTGTCCGGGGTTCAGCAGTTGCAAGGTTTTCTAGTGCCAGGATATGATTCCCTTTTCACACCTTTAGCATAATATTGTTTTAGTGCAGGAAACCAATTGGTGGTTTAATAGGAACTCGTCCCACTTCTACTAGAAATCTGGAAATAAAGAACTTTCTTAGTATTTCTCCTGCAGAGCCCAAGAAGTACGTTTCTCATAGAATGATATAGCTTAATGAAAGCTAAAAGCAAGAGTGTATAATGTATGATATATAACAGTGCAAAGCAAGCAGTGCAACATAATAATATTTATCAAAAGTAGAAATATATTGTAGGTGAAAGAATTTTATTGAATACACAGACTACAATGCCATGTTGAACATTGCTTAAATTTCATTGCTGCCTACATCATATTAGGTTAAAAAGAACAGGGTGTAAAGAGTTTTAATTCTGATCATATCTGAAGGGACTGTTACAGGTGGTAATATTATGAGTAAAACTATTATTTTCTCTTTTTAGGTGTTTTTTGTAGTACTAATGGCATCAAATTAAGATACCCGTTTACAATGGAGGAGGCCTTGGAGGTACGAACAGATGGGAATTCCCTGCTGAAAGCTGTTTATCTGAGCAGACTACGTCTTACTAGGCTTCTGCTGGAAGGAGGTGCTTACATTAATGAGAGCAATGAGAGAGGTGAGACACCTTTGATGATTGCCTGCAAGACAAAGCATGTGGACCAGCAAAGTGTCAGCAAGGTGAAAATGATAAAGTACCTCCTAGAAAATAATGCTGACCCTAACATTCAAGACAAGTCTGGTAAGACTGCACTGATGCATGCGTGCCTAGAAAGGGCTGGTGTTGCTGTGGTTTCTTTGCTTTTAAAGAGTGGAGCTGATCCCAGTTTGGAAGACCATTCACATTGCTCTGCTCTTGTCTATGCGGTGAACTCAGATGACAAAGAAACACTTAGAGTTTTACTAGATGCCTGCAAAGCAAGAGGAAAGGAAGTCATCATCATCACCAAGGACAAGTCACCATCAGGAAAACAGACGACCAAGCAGTACTTGAATGTACCCCCACTTCCAGACATGGAGGACAGGCACTCTCTTCTACCCTGCATGTCCCCTTCCGAGATTGAGTTGAAAACTACTTCTTCCTCAATAGCTTCTGCTAACCAAGAGAATTGCATGTTCAGTTTCAAAGAACAGGGACCCCACTGCAGTGGAAAAGGTTCTTCTCAACCTGGTTCTCCTACCAGGAAGCCCAAACTTTCTCAAGGCGTGGCAAGAGTCCTCCATCTTCAACGCCTTCACTCTGAGCCTTGGCTGAAAGTCCCTCAGTCGCTCCTGCAAGCAAATAAAGCTGCACCCTTGAGTGAAGACCCCCAAGACATTAGCTCTGAGGATGAGCTCTCTCATGATATAGGTGGCTTATCATTACAAAAGCTACAGGTCACTCGGCACCAGAGCATTGATGTGAAGGACACTTGTAACTTGTTGAAAACTTTAGACCAAAACCCAGGCAGTGGAACATTCAGAAAAATGTCATATGATGAAATTTACTCACATTTGTCACATACTGACATTAACCAAAATAGTGGTACCATCCCAGTTGATCAAGACTCCAATTCTGTTCACATTCTGGGAACGACAAGTTTAAGAAATATTGTACATCGGCAGAACGTTGGGGTAGATCATTACAGTTCCGACTCCCAGCTACCCCTTTATACTGCAAATGATGATATTAAAGGGCATTTAGAGAAAAAAAAAATGCTTTCCACATATTCTTCTCTCCTTTCTGCTTCCAGAGAGTCTTTGGAGAGCACATCAGTCACATCAGTAGGCAGGAGGCCTCATGGGCTGATGGAACGCAGGGGTTCTGGGGCTTTAATTTTGGATCCCATTTCTCACACTCGACCAGGCTACTTACCACCTCTAAAACCCCACCCACCTATTCCAGACATTGGTATAAACAACACCAAGCACAGCAGCATCAACAACTGCTCCTCTAAGCATTTAGTTCCATCTGCTCCCAGCTTCCCAAAAGATCTCAAAGTAAAGAAAATCTTAATGCGTAGACACTCGATGCAGACAGAACAGATCAAGCAGCTTGTTAATTTTGAGGAAATATTTGGCCATTAGTGTGGAAAACTTGAGTAATTTGCTACTTTGCAGTCTACAATGGTTACTCCAACAAACAGTTGCAAATTCTGAATAGAATAAAGCTGCTTAACACCATGAGGTAGTCACTAAAATTTCCATGTCGTCTTTAATGTACTGTCAGTAAATAAATCACTTTTTGTTATTTTCAGATTAAGTCCTTCAACTTTAGAAAATTACTTTTATAGAGTGGAAAACATTTTTGATTGAAAGGAATAATAAAATAAGTTAAAGTGAAATGCTTGCAATGGGCATCAGTGACACATTACAACCAGATAAAACGTTTCGTCACCATTGGGTCTGCACTGTATTGCTGCCGGCCTTTTCCACCACAGTTCTTGAGCCCATCATAAAGTTGTACCAGACTGAAGGCACATTATGTCAAGATATGACTGACCTGTAGATTTTATCTTACCTGGACTCTAATCATGTGAGGATGGAAAACACTGCTGCATTTACACATACAAGTTGGATGCTACCATGTCTCCAAACTTCACCAACTTGACACCAGGGAACTTCAGAACTGAATAGCTTTTTTGTCATGTTGTGGAAAATTTCTTTGTCCGATCTCATCAACCTGCACCTTTACCACCTAAGAAGCTAATTCCACTGCCTCCGATGTCTTCAGAATTTTAACTTTTAATTCAGTGTCTAACTTGTTTAGCAATTATATTTACTTATAGCTAGTAACAAGAAACATTTGATTGTAAATAAAATTGCAGTTGTGACATACAGTAGTGCTACAATACTAAGTAAGTAAAACACTTTTAAGTGAAAGTTTAACTTTATAAAGTAGATCAAAGATATACTGGATTTATCATTTTGGCTAGATCTGCTTCTACATTTCTGTCACTGAGAGCCATATGAATAGAGCTATAAAGTATGCTTAAATATTATTGCAGTCTTAGCTCTCAAGAATAAAGTACAATAGAAATGGAAGCTGCACCATCCAACAGTGTGGTTGTCACTGAAGATACATTATATAGCATTACTGCTACAGTTTTGTTAGTTCATTTTTTCCAAAGAAAACTATCCATCACCATCAGTGTGTTATTAAGTGTTGTGCTGAAGTTGTTTGTGCTTGAACAGTATTGAAAATAAATAAATGACAAAATATCTGAAGATAAACAACTTCTGCTTTAATGTGATCTACGTCATCTGATTGACTAACTCAACAACTTACAGTGTTTAGGTAACATTGTGACACACCAAACAGAGGCTACTTGTCATGACAATGTTTAACATTTGACTTTGTGTTTGTTTTTTTAAACTTCTCTCTTAAAGACACTTGAATAAGGTGACTCCAAATTGGACCAAAATGTACATGTGTGATGGACTGGCCTCTACTCGATATTTGATTCCTTCCTTGCACACCATACTTCCAGAATGAAACAAATAGGCGTAGAAAATGCATTGACGGATGGATCTTCAGTTACAAATTGTTTGCTAAAATGTTATAAGTTAAAGTTACTATAAGGCCCTTCTGAATATTTATTTATTATGAGTTTTAAGGTCCTATTGTTTGGAAAGTGTCAATTTATGTGGGGCACATAGTGGCAGTTCACAGCTGGTGAAGCGAGTCAAATCAATTGTGTTTAATTAAAGAAGGACAAGTACTTTGGAAACTAGACTTGCAGGCCACAATATTTAAAGATCTTGATCTTGATATAGTATTTAGAACATTCTTTTCCAGTAGATTATGGCTTGAATTAAGCAGGTTTGAGAATGTATGTATATATATATATATATATATATATATATATATATATAAAAATACATATTCAGTATATGTGAATGTACATATCTTCTTCCAGGAGGTGGATTGGCTGCAGAGTGCATACTCATTTCTGGTCATTACAGAATAAAGAAGAAATGGTGAATGATGCAAAATGCTTCCGTCACAGCAGCTGGAGGGAGCAGAAGAAAGCACAGGCACCTGGCAACGTTATGCATACAATATACACACTGGACAAACAGTCATTTGCAAAAGGGAAGACTCGTTTACTTAATCCATGAAATTAATTTAGCTAGGGGACTGCTGACAATCTAAAGGTCATCAAGTCTTTTAAAATGATTTCCCTATACACTTTCCATTGAAAATAAGATCATGTAACATTCTGAACAACATATTCAGTGCATTCATGAACATTTATAGAATTTCTAAAACATCTAATCATTTTTGCTACCTAGTAATATAAAAAGTCTCACACCAAAGGGAGTTTCAAAGGATACCAGTATGGAGCTTTTTATACTTGAGGAATCACAAATTATTAGTTTAATTCCACTCCGTACCAATAATTTGTGCCAGGGATCTTCTATGTCTGCTTTTTTTCAACTATATGCTTAATCAGAGGCTAATTCCTGAGTTTATTTGAATTCCTGTGTAACAATTTGTTTTGGCTTATATTAACTAAATTAGTGGTTCTCTTCCCTTTTCCTATTACTACCCTATTTTTGTACAAGTGTATCTTCAATGAAACCACTTATTTTTGTGGGAGGTGTCTGATTATTTGGTGATGTTTGTTGTATTGTTGTGTCTATTCAAATCAGAAAAAACAGTATGCTGTTTGCTGAAGCTTCATAATTAAAACCTATGAACACCGATAACATATTGTGAAACAATGACTTACTCGTATTTTTAAAGATTTTATTTAAATGTTTCATGAACATTGTTTTCTGTGACTTTCAGGTTTACAATCACTATGCTAGATTAAAATAAAAAATCAACTATAATAAAAAAAATCTTGGGATGAGACATGACTTTTTGGAATGAAGTCCCACGAGACGAAGACTTTTAACACGAGATTCTTTCAAGTCACATCATATTTACAACCTTTGGAATGAAGTCCCGCAAGGTGGTGACTTTTGCCATTAGATTATTTCAAGTCACACCCTACTTGCAACCATTTTCAAGAAAGACCACCGTCATCTAACCTCTCAGTTGTGTGAATGCTTTTGCCAGACACACCTCTTGTGCTCACTGCTCTTATAAATTTTATCAGGACAATAATTTTATACATTCTAGATGACAGTGAAGAAGAAAGAGCAGTGTGTTGAAAAGAGACCCAAAAGTGATGGAGAGAAAAGAATGCAAAAAAGAATAATAATAATCTATGTGCAAATTCTGAAAATAAGGAAAGTAATTATCAACCCGAACCAAGTGGAATTGAAAACCTTGCAGGTCCAATTAGGGTCAGAAATAAAAGACAAAGTAGAACTTCATAAAGATGTTCAAAAATGTTGGGGTGATGATACACATGCAGAGCAGATTAGAGATTATGAAAGAAGTGGAATTCGAAAGGCTCAAAAAATATGGTGCAATACACATGCAGAGCAAGTTAAAGAATATGAAAGTAGTAAAATTTGAAAGTATCAAAAAAAAAAAGATAGTAAAGATCGTATTAGCGATAACAAACGGAAATTATTACTCGGTGAAATAACAGAAAGTAATAATAATCCCGGACCAGGTGGAAATGAAAACCTAGCAGGTCCAAGCGAGGTCAGAAATAAAAGACAAAGAGTAGTAGACAAAGTAGAACGTCGTAAAGAGGTTCAAAAAATGTTGGCATGAAACTCATGCAGAGCAGGTTAGAGATTATGAAAGTAGTAAAATTTGAAAGTATCAAAAAAATGATAGTAAAGATCGCATTAGCGCTAACAAATGGAAAGTAATACTCAGTGAAATAACAGCACAGTGAATAGAGATTGAATATATGCACATAGGCGATATGTCTGAAGTATGTAGATATTGTAAGGTTTTAAAGTTTAAGTCGGAGACTTGTAGATTGTCTAATTTGTGTTGCCATCAGGGAAAAGTAGTGTTTCTTCCCAATGAAGAGGCATATCCGTGAGAATTAAAAGATTTATTGTTGTTGAAAGTGAAATCCAAATGCAAAATATCCGAGTCTACAATAATCTGTTCACTTTCGCATCATTCAATGCTCAAAACGTAGATTTACACAATAATGGACGCTATGAGAATCTGTGGTCCCGCAACAATTAAAGCTATGACAAGGTTAATTTCGAAGAAACCACAATTTGGTCAGGTGTACATTTATGATCATGAAGAAGCGAGGCAACATAGAGTCGAAAGAGTTAAATGATTGGACATATTAGAAATTATACAACCAATAATGGAGACAAATCCATATATCCAAAAGTATCGCACTTTACACAAAATTTATCTACAAATCACGGGCAAAGAATTTTTCTTGGATTTCTATATGAATTCAAAAGATCACAGTCGCATTCATAATAAACCAACATGTGACGAATTGTCAGCGATAATAGTTTCGAAAGACGGAGATATCAAAGACAGAGTAGATATTCATGTATATCCAAAAGCAAAGCATGATTCGTCATTTCTGTCAAATAAATTGCCACACTCAAGTCCTTTACTCTTTACTTTGCTTTTCCATGATGGTGAAACAGGATGGTCGTACTATATGAAACACACAAATTCAGAAAAACTAATAAAACCCACACAATGTTTCGGTCAAAATTAGCGATACGTTCCAATGTATTTAACCCAATTCTGTCATCTCAACGTCTATCGCAACATTACATTATTAATGCGTATCTAAAAGTCGAAGCTAATCGTCTCTTCTTTATTAAATCGTATCAAGCAAAACTTAGAATGAAACATATGCAAGGTCTCTTTGATCACATTCAAAATTCAAATATCAATAGTTCAGACAAATTCAAAATAGGAAAAGCAGTAATATTACCATCATTATATCAAGGTAGTCCAAGAGCATTGCGACAGTTATATTATGATGTAATGGCAATATCCAGAACTATTGGTCAGCCTGATTTATTTATTACAATGACGTGCAATCCACAGTGGCCAGAAAAAAATGTCTTCTTGGAGAAATTAAGCAGCGTTTTTTATTCATAGATGGACCGGGCAAAACAGGAAAAACATTTTTGTATAAATGTTTAGTCCATTATTGCAAACACTTATGCAAAAACATTACATCGATAGCGTGGACAGGTATAGCAGTAATTCTTCTTCAATATGGTAAATTAGCTCACAAAATGTTTAACTTACTTTTAAATATCACGGATGAAAAGGTTACATTGAAATGGAAAAAGAAGATGAAGCAAGAAATGCAACAGAATGAAATATTTGTTAGGGACGAAGTGTCAATGATCCCACAAACAGTATTAAATGTAATTAACAAAACATTTTGGGACGTTTTTGGATTTGAACAACCGTTTGCAGGTAAAACCTTTATACTGGGAGGCGACTTTAGACAAGTTCTACCAGTAGTCAAGAAAGGAGGCATTTACGATGCATGCCTAAAGAGTGGGCCTTTATGGTTCCAACAATTCAAATTACAAAAAAATATGCAAGTAAATCAAAATTCGGAAGATTTCGCAAACTGGCAACTAGACATTGGCAACTTTAAAATTCAAAATCTCACAATAGAGGAAGACATTATGTAAAAATCTTATTGAAAAATTTTATCCTGAAGGATTATCAACAGAAGAAATGAGTACACAGGCAATCCTAGCAGTGAGAAATGATGAAGTCAAACGAATTAACACGAAAATTTGTACATATTCCGCAAATAACGTTAGACACAAAAGGAGATCTTGATATGCCATTCATATTAAAATGTTTACAGTTTCCCGTGAGAATAGCTTTTGCTATGAAAATTAACAAATCACAGGGACAAACATTGGAAAAAGTCGATTTATTTATTAGAGAAAAAGAAACGATATTCACTCATGGGCAGTTATACGTTGCAATGTCACGATGTAAGTGCAAAATTCAAAGCGATATTGACGAAAACTTAATTCCAAATATTGTTTTTACTGAAGTTTTAAAGTAAAAGTGAAAATAATGAATTTGTAACAAATCCCATGAAAATAACAATCTCTTTAAATTATATATCCATTTAACCAAACTTGGGGGTTGGCGAGAAGGGGACAGAACCCCTAATAATAAAAAAAAAAAAAACATACTCCAAAGGTGAGTTGATTGCAGGGAGGCAGTTAAGGTCGTTTGGCCATTTGTTGAAGATGCCACCGGGCAACTGCCATGGAAAGTGTACCAGGTATGGCTCAACAGAAGATGACCCAGGGACAGACAAGGACAGGAAGGATGATATTTCTGTGTTGGCTTGGAAAACCCCTTGAATTCTCCAGACATGCTAGGAAGAGGGTTGTCTGGTCTATTCAGCTCAGTGTGTTGTCACCACCGAAATAAACAGTGAATTGAATATATTGAATGTCATTTTTTTACTTTTTAACAAGCTTCTCACTTTAATTGTTCACCTTAATGACGACATACCATAGGAACAAACTTCTGAGTTACCCTGCGAAAAGCAATTAATTTGCAACCAGTTGCAAGTGTGTCCATAATATCATCAAAATGAATGCAATTTTAACCTAAAATTTTGGTAGCAATAACAACAAACAAAATGATGATTTTATCTAAAATGAAATTTCATCTTTAATTAAAGATTTAACAGGAGTGAAGTCCAGCAACACCTCTAAACTTTCAACAGCTTTCAAGATCTAATACCATCATAATTGTTGAAAGTCCTTTCAAACCTGACGAGAAATCATAGAATGGTCAGGGCAGAAATGCCTTTGTCTCTGTGCTGCTAAATGTCACCATTCTGAATTTTTCGTTTTCTGTTTTTTGAAATAATGTTGATTCATATTTTGTGGGCCTATAAGTGGATCCTAAGTAGAAAATGTTAGATATTTTTTGCTAGTACTTTTATACATTAATCCAAAGTGTACCTGAACATTATGTCAAAAGGATAGCAGTATATCAACAGAAGAGTATTTGGCTTCCAAGGGCCTTTTAGACAAACTAAAGCCCACAATTAGCTTTCTTTGTTTTATCCAATGAGCACTGCTCAGCCTATTTATATAGAATAACTGCACTTCATATTCATCTTTGAGCACAGGCTTACAGGAAGAGGAAAATTAGACAAAGCACGGCATAAATAAAATCTAATAATACAGAACACAAATTATATTACACCCCTATATTCAATAAAATATTAAAATCCAACTGACTCACTTTTGACCCCTTTACCCTCATATCCTCAACTCACACGAAAGGCAATTATCAGTCTATCTTTAATCTGCTTTATATAGCTCATTGGTTTATTTTTGTGATTATGACATTTTATGGAACAATAACATTTTTAATTTTTAAAATATCATTTTTAGACATAGCTTGGGGGTAACATAAGAATCTATGAGTACATAGATAATCATGTAGATCACTCATATCTGTATTATAATATAACTAAAAAATAAATAGCAAGGTACGGTTTCTACTATTCATTAATAATCATATAGCATCTGAAATCACAAGAAATCAAATCAATGTTATTATCAGCAACATGATATCATGAAGCCATGTCTGCTCTCTACTTCAGCTTTTGACTTCCAATAGTTTGCTGAAGACCCTTTATGTAAAGACGTACTTCCCAGTTTCTGCCTTAAATGTGCCATATTTCATCTTAATTTCTGTTGGTGTCACTGAATATGTGATCTTTTTGATTGAACTAAATGCTGAATCAACTTTATCAATGACAGTTTGGAAGAACTGGATTATGTCTTCATATATTTTTTTGTTCAAGACTAAAGAAGTTCAGTTCTTTTTAGCCTAACTTTCACTGCACATCTTCTACAGCAGGACGTTTTTTTAATAGTGTGGTGATCTAAAGTGAACCCGGTGTTTTTTTTTTTCAGAATTAATATTTTTACATAGTTATTTAAGCAAGAAAAAACATTACATTTATCTTCTCAGCCCCATGTCCGGAGTGAGGATAAATATAATTGTCAGGATAGACTGTAGCTCCCTGAAGACCCTGACATCGATTAGATAGATTTAAGAATATTAGGTTATGTTAAATTATGCCTAGAGGATAAAACTATTTATCGCATACCCCTTTCTTACCATAGGTGAGTATCTCTCATTTTGTGATTATTGTTAATGTTCCTTTTGCAGTTATATATTACTTTATGCTTGTCTGCATAGAATCACATTTCCTACTCTTTGTTACCATTTTCTGAAGGTTTCCCAGGTCTTCCTAAATTATTTCTATGATTTCCTTAGCATTTTCCATTTCCCCAGCTATGGTGTCATCTACATCACAGATTTGGCAATATATTTATGAAATAAAAAAATGGATAAATAGACTAGTTCAGTTTGAATAGGAAAAGTTAGAAACTACTAGAGCTAATGAAAAACCACAAGATATTCTGCACTAAACACTGAGGAGAATGTGACGTTAGAGAAAGGTGTTGATTGTATCTTAGCCAAATTACTAAAAGCTTTGCAAGAGAAAATCTGAAAGGTGTGAGAATAACTACACAGAGACATATTTGAAAATGACGAGTATCCAGAAGACTTCCTGAGGTCTAAAGTGATCGCACTTGGACCGTAGCAGAACAAAGAATTATCTTTTTGATTTCAAACACATTGATGACAATACTCAAGGTGGACTCAACAAAGTTTAAAAGTTCTGCAAAAAAGCAATTGCTGTAGCGGGCAGAGCATATGAGGGAAGACTAAACTTCCGAGAAGCTGACATTTAATTTGTGGGTGTGAAGAAAGCTTTTGACCAAGTAAAAGAGATAGCAGCAGATGGAAAAACTAGTGCTGGATAGGGCAAGACTAGTGATCATGTATGGCACAAACAGAAGAAGCAGTGAACGAGAAAAGTGGTGGACACAGTGCAAGACAAGTTTCCTTATTTTCACCATTGCTATTCTTGACATACTTAAAATAGTGATGAATGACAAGGTAGGGAATATCACAAAAGGACTGAGTAGGAAGCTGTTTACATCGCACTGTGCCATAATAGTGAATTTTATGCAGAGACTACAAAGGCTAAAATTAGCAGTGTGGGAAAGAAGAGCAATGAAGATTAACATGAAGAAAGCTTGTAAACAGCAAGGCAGACTTGAGGCCAGCATCACAGTTGCCAAAGGGCATGTCAGGCAAATTCTTTAGGCTTGCTCAACCAGAGAAGACACTATAACTAGAGTGAAAGGGGCCAAAAACACAATCACAACTAGTTAATGCTCAAGGAACACCAAGGATATACCATGGCATAAAAAATACATTTTCAGCATTATTTCATATATCTCCAAGTGAATGGCCTCAGATCGTATATACAGTGCATCCGGAAAGTCTTCACAGCGCATCACTTTTTCCACATTTTGTTATGTTACAGCCTTATTCCAAAATGAATTAAATTCATTTTTTTCCTCAGAATTCTGCATACAACACCCCATAATGACAACGTGAAAAAAGTTTACTTGAGGTTTTCGCAAATTTATTAAAAATAAAAAAATTGAGAAATCACATGTACATAAGTATTCACAGCCTTTGCTCAATACTTTGTCGATGCACCTTTGGCAGCAATTACAGCCTCAAGTCTTTTTGAATATGATGCCACAAGCTTGCCACACCTATCGTTGGCCAGTTTCGCCCATTGCTCTTTGCAGCACCTCTCAAGCTCCATCAGGTTGGATGGGACGTGTCGGTGCACAGCCATTTTAAGATCTCTCCAGAGATGTTCAATCAGATTCAAGTCTGGGCTCTGGCTGGGCCACTAAAGGACATTCACAGAGTTGTCCTGAAGCCACTCCTTTGATATCTTGGCTGTGTGCTTAGGGTCGTGTCCTACTGAAAGATGAACCGTCGCCCCAGTCTGAGGTCAAGAGCGCTCTGGAGCAGGTTTTCATCCAGAATGTCTCTGTACATTGCTGCAGTCATCTTTCCCTTTATCCTGACTAGTCTCCCAGTTCCTGCCGCTGAAAAACATCCCCACAGCATGATGCTGTCACCACCATGCTTCACTGTAGGCATGGTATTGGCCTGGTGATGAGTGGTGCCTGGTTTCCTCCAAACGTGACGCCTGGCATTCACACCGGAGAGTTCAATCTTTGTCTCATCAGACCAGAGAATTTTGTTTCTCATGGTCTGAGAGTCCTTCAGGTGTCTTTTGGCAAACTCCAGGCAGGCTGCCATGTGCCTTTTACTAAAGGAGTGGCTTCTGTCTGGCCACTCTACCATACAGGCCTGATTGGTGGATTGCTGCAGAGACGGTTGTCCTTCTGGAAGGTTCTCCTCTCTCCACAGAGGACCTCTGGAGCTCTGACAGAGTGACCATCGGGTTCTTGGTCACCTCCCTGACTAAGGCCCTTCTCCCCCGATTGCTCAGTTTAGAAAGCCGGCCAGCTCTACGAAGAGTCCTGGTGTTTTCGAACTTCTTCCACTTACGGAAGATGGAGGCCACTGTGCTCATTGGGACCTTCAAAGCAGCAGAATTTTTTCTGTAACCTTCCCCAGATTTGTGCCTCGAGACAATCCTGTCTCGGAGGTCTACAGACAATTCCTTTGACTTCATGCTTGGTTTGTGCTCTGACATGAACTGTCAACTGTGGGACCTTATATAGACAGGTGTGTGCCTTTCCAAATCATGTCCAATCAACTGAATTTACCACAGGTGGACTCCAATTAAGCTGCAGAAACATCTCAAGGATGATCAGGGGAAACAGGATGCACCTGAGCTCAATTTTGAGCTTCATGGCAAAGGCTGTGAATACTTATGTACATGTGCTTTCTCAATTTTTTATTTTTAATAAATTTGAAAAAAACTCAAGTAAACTTTTTTCACGTTGTCATTATGGGGTTTTGTGTGTAGAATTCTGAGGAAAAAAATGAATTTAATCCATTTTGGAATAAGGCTGTAACATAAAATGTGGAAAATCTGATGCGCTGTGAATACTTTCCAGATGCACTGTACAGTACACAAGTGTAAAATTTTCCAAAAAGGCACAAAGACCATTAGCATAGCATCTAACTAAACATTTCTCTTTAATTAGAGCATGAAAAAATAATCACCCCTCATTACAGCAGATGTGTGAGTGAATACTTTAATAAACCCTAGAATAATGTGGATCCTCCCTGACCTCCACCGTCTTACAAACTGTGTCTTTAATTATTGCGGTAGAATTCTCACCCATAGAAATTGTATTTATATTTTATGAGCCAATTAAAATATTTCTCCATGGAACTGCAGAAGAATGGCAATTATACATTTCAAAGTGGAAATAGTGTACTACTGTATATACAGTTCTGGTGCTTCAGACCTGAAACATAGGAGATTTGGGACAACAGAGTAACCAAATATAACTCTAAGAACAATTCTAAAAAGAACAGGGCATAGGGATTTTCAATGTCAGTTTACTTGACTCCACCGTGTTTTATAATAAGATACACCTTGAAAATCATCGCTCACTACACATTAATAAAAAAAAACATCTGGCTAAGCCTCAGTGCTTCAGGAAGAACATTCTGTGGACAGAAGATACAAACGTGAAACATCTGGGGCAGCATTAGTTCTGCATTAAAACCAAACACTACATTCTCCCAGTAAACATGATGTCACCGAGCTCATGGTTTGAGTTTTGCTGCCTTTGGATAGGATGACTAGACGTCATTTAAGGAAAATGTAAAATCCACTTTGTATCAGAGGAATCTACTGGGGTGCGTAAGGTAATCCCTCAGCTGGCTGGAGCGGACAAGTGGAACTGACAATCCAGACAATGAAATGGAGAATAAAATGGATATGAAAAGATAAAATGAAAGAGAGATAAAATGAGAATTGCACAGCGCTACTTCAGAAAAATGATGCTATCTATCATGACATACAAGGGGCACTCTCAAATGTCAGTGAAGTAATTTTCCAATGAGAAAAGAGTCCAAATTCCACATTAATTTAAAAGACTGATTCACAACTACAGGACATGTTTACTAGCAGTTATTTCAGTATTAGAGGGATTCACTGATAACTTCTCCTATGGACTAATGGATGATGGAGCTCTTCATTCGTGAACTGAATGAAACAATTATGAAAATGTGTTGTTTGTGCTAAAGCTGTATCTCTTTAATTATGACATAAACTTAAGTGAAAATTGATAATATCCCGTGTCTAAATAATACAAAGATTCAGAAAGTCCATAAAAAGGAGGGGTGGAGTATTTTGAATAGAACTGTAACAGGATGCAAAAAATAATTCCAAACAACAGTATTTCTTTATTTTTTCTGCCAGCCTTAACTACTTCTTAGGAACAACTGTAGTACCTTAGTCATTATAACAATCTCAACAAGAACAGGCCATTTAGCCCAAGAAAGCTGGACAGTCCTTTCCACTTAATTCTTAAAAAAAAATCACATCTAGTTTTGAAAGTCCTACTGTCTACCGCACTACTTGGTAGCTTATTTCAAGTGTCTATAAATCTCTGTGTAAAGAAAAACTTCCTAATGTTTGTGTGAAATTTACCCTTAACAAGTTTCCAACTATGACTGTGTCCCTGTGTTCTTCATGAACTTTTTTAAAGTAACAGTCTCGATCCACTGTACTAATTCCCTTCATACTTTTAAACACTACAATCATGTCACCTCTTAATCTTCTTTTGCTTAAACTGTAAAGGCTCAGCTCTTTTAATCTTTCTTCATGGTTCATCCCCTGAAGCCCTGGAATCAGCCTAGTCGCTCTTCTATGGGCTTTTCCTAGCACTGCTATGTCCTTTTGGTAGCCTGGTGACCAAAACTGCACACAATACTCCAGATGAGTCCTCACCAGTACATTATATAGCTGAAGCATAACCTCCTAGGACTTGTACTCCACATTTTGTGCTATATAACCTTTCTTAATGGCTTCTGAAAACTGTCTGGAAGTTGATAGTGATGAGTCCACTACAACTCCTAAATCCTTCTCATAAGGTGCACTTTCGATTTTCAGATCTCCCATTGTGTGTTCCAAACCGAACATTTTTACATCCTACGTACATTTTACATACAGACAGAGACACAAATACCTGTGGGAAGCAGAAAGGAGGAGGACTCGCTCTCTATGTAAACACAAGGTGGTGCAACTCTGGACATGTAAATGTCAAAATCTCCACTTGCTGCAGTGACATCGAACTGTTGGCCGTAAGTCTGCATCCCTATTACTTGCCCAGAGTTTGGACACGTCATTGTTGTTATTATTTACATCCCTCCTCGGGCAGACGTGGAGATAGCGGGTGACATGATCCATTCCGATGTTGCTAAATTACAAACGCAGCACCCCGAAGTGCTTGTGCTAATCGCTGCAGACTTTAACCATGTGACGCTGGATAAAACATTACCTGCCTTCTCCCGGTATGTGGATTGTAACACCCGGGGAAATAGGACTATTGACCTACTGTATGCAAACTTTAAAGACGCATACAGCGCCACCCCTCTGCCTGCGCTTAGGAAAGCAGATCATAACCTGGTACTGCTTCAGCCTCACTACAAACCAAGAGTGAGGGCGCTACCTACAACCACACACTCATTCAGGAAGTGGTCCCCTGAGGCAGAGCAGGCTCTGAGAGACTGCTTTGGAACTACAGACTGGGATATCCTGCAGGGGACACACAGTGAGAATATTGAAGAGGCTGTTGACTGCACAACTGATTTACATCAACTTCTGTATGGACATTGTAGTTCCAGTAAGAACAGTACGCTGCTATGCTAACAACAAGCCATGGATTACAAGTGACATCAAAGGCCTTTTGAACCAGAAGAAAAGGGCTTTTAAAGGCGGTGATCAGCAACAGCTCAAGTGTGTGCAGAAGGAACTCCAAGTCCAGCTCAGGGCGGCGAAAGAGCAGTACAGGAGAAAGCTGGAGCAGAAGTTGCAGAACAACAGCATGAACGAAGTGTGGGATGGGATGAAGATCATCACTGGCGGCAGCTTGAAGCGGGGTGCCACCATCGAGAGAGACGTGGAGAGAGCAAACCAGATGAACAACTTCTTTAACAGGTTTGACCACCCTAACCCTCTCTCACTTTGGAGTACTGCACCCTCCACCCATCCTTCTCCTGATACCAGCATAGAAGAGACATCCCCATCCACAATTACAACAGCGCAGGTGAGCAGAGAGCTGAGGAGACTTTGTGCCAGCAAAGCAGCGGGTCCAGATGGAGTATCACCACGACTGCTAAAGGCCTGTGCGCTGGAGCTGGGGAGTCCTCTACAGCGCATCTTCAACCTGAGCCTGAAACACGGAAGAGTCCTAAGGCTTTGGAAAACATCTTGCATCACCCCAGTCCCAAAGGTATCACATCCTAGTGAGCTGAATGACTTCCGGCCTGTCGCCCTGACTTTACATGTGATGAAGACCATGGAGCGGCTGCTGCTTCACCACCTGAGGCCACAGGTCCGCCACGCCCTCGACCTTCTGCAGTTCGCATACCAGGAGAAGGTGGGAGCAGAGGATACCATCATCTACTGTATATGCTACATCAATCCCTCTCCCACTTGGACAGAGGCAGTGGTGCTGTAAGAATTAGGTTTCAGGAATTAGCGCCATCAACACCATCCAACCTCTGCTCCTTACGGAAAAGCTGACAGAGATGGGAGTAGATTCATACCTGGTGGCATGGATCGTGGACTATCTTACAGACAGACCTCAGTATGTGCGTCTTGGGAACTGCAGGTCTGACATTGTGGTCAGCAGCACAGGAGCGCCGCAGGGGTCTGTACTTTCTCCGGTCCTGTTCAGCCTGTATACATCGGACTTCCAATACAACTCGGAGTCCTGCCACGTGCAAAAGTTCACTGACGACACTATCGTGGGCTGCATCAGGAGTTGGCAGGAGGAGGAGTATAGGAAACTAATCAAGGACTTTGTTAAATGGAGCGACTCAAACCACTTACACCTGAACATCAGCAAAACGAAGGAGCTGGTGGTGGATTTTAGGAGGCCCAGGCCCCTCATGGACCCCGTGATCATCAGAGGTGACTGTGTGCAGAGGGTGCAGACCTATAAAAACCTGGGAGTGTAGCTGGATGATAAATTGGACTGGACTGCCAATACTGATGCTCTGTGCAAGAAAGGACAAAGCCGACTATACTTCCTTAGAAGGCTGGCATCCTTCAACATCTGCAATAAGATGCTGCAGATGTTCTACCAGACGGTTGTGGCGAGTGCTCACTTCTACGCTGTGGTGTGCTGGGGAGGCAGCATAAAGAAGAAGGACGCCTCACACCTGGACAAACTGGTGAGGAAGGCAGGCTCTATTGTAGACACGGAGCTGGACAGTTTGACATCTGTGGCAGAGCAACGGGCGCTGAGCAGGCTCCTGTCAATCATGGAGAATCCATTGCATCCACTAAACAGTATCATCTCCAGACAGAGGAGCAGCTTCAGCGACAGACTGCCGTCACTGTCCTGCTCCACTGACAGACTGAGATCGTTCCTCCCCCATACTATGCAACTCTTCAATTCCACCTGGGGGGGGTAAACATTAACATTATACAAAATTACTGTCTGTTATACCTGCATTTTTATCACTCTTTAATTTAATATTGCTTTTTATCAGTATGCTGCTGCTGGAGTATGTGAATTTCCCCTTGGGATTAATAAAGTATCTATCAATCAATCAATCATTTGCTGACATAAAATTTCTTCTGCCACAAATCTGGCCAAGCCTGTATGCTGCCCAAGTGCTTCATATCATCTGCAAACTTAACCAGCTATTACTTATATTCCTATCCAATTCATTTATATATATATATATATATATATATTAAATATAGCAGTAGCCCTAGCATTGACCCCCTGTGGAACACCACTCTTATTATCAGCCAGTTCTGATACCATAACCCTCTGGTTCCTGTGTCTGAGCCAATTCTGCACCCAACTACAAACATGACCCTCAACCCCCACTTCTTTTGTTTGATGCCCAACCTCTCATGTGGGACCTTATCAAAAGGTTTCTGAACGTCACGATAAATAGTATCATAAGCTCCACTCAAGGTAAGTCATTATGGAGTCATGCAGCTCATTGTCCTCTGCAAAAACTAATATGACATTCCCAGGTGACGAGATCAGAAGCCACAGTCATCAAGTTTGACAACTTCTCCAGCTAGAGTAGAGGTTGTGCAATGTGACACCAGCTTTACAGTCACCAAACTACACTTCCTTGGAATAAGGATGTGAACAGAAATACTAGAAAAAAAACTGACATGCACTAGAAGAGAGCATGAAATCTTCACATAGAAAGCGATTTGTCCAAAATTAGAAACCAGGTCTCTGGTGCTTAGAGGAAACAGGGCTAACTACTGCACCTTCATCTAACCCTGGATAAAAACAGGAAAATTAAAATAAAAATTTAAAATATTTGGCATTGAGTAGTATGGTGGTGACGTGTTAAAATATGCTGCCTCATGGCTTCAGCAACATTCGTTCAGATCTCAGCCTAGTCACTGTCTGTGCAGATTTTGCAGATTGAGTAGATACTGTAGATTTCGTCTGGGTACACAAATTTCCTTTCAGAATTTCCTTTGGGTACTCCAGTTTTGTCCCAGTTAATGTGTTTGTGTTAGTGATCCCAATGATAAGCTGTGCCCTATGTAGAAACGATTCCTACCTCAGACTCACAACTGCCAGGATAGGCTGAGGCCCCTGCGACCATTTAAATGACTTAGCAGATACAGAAAACATATAGTATGTCTGTTGTAACCACAAGGGGGCACCAGAGAGCCCCAAACCACAGACACGGTAATACCTCACACAATTCCCAGTTCAAATAAAATGTATTTATTCAAACACAGCAACTTTCCAATGATCACCCTTCCAAAGGCAACATACACAAACCAATCACAATTCCTCCTTCCTCCTCCTCCAAGAGTGTAGCCCACTGCCTCCCAACTCTAACACCCTGAGTAGTGGCAGGCAGCTCCTTTTAAGTAATCCCTGGAAGTACTTCAAGTGCCCCAAACGCTTGGCCTGGGAGAACTTCTATTAAGGCTGGAGCCCTAAAAAGTAGGACTCCCCAGTCCCCGCAGCAACACCTGGAGACACACACGACATCCAACAGGGCTGAGTCACAGAACTCCAATTCCCATGATACCTTGTGGGAAATGTGGTGCTGCCACAATCCAAGAGGGCTGCCTTCTAATGCTCTGGGGGAGATAGTGCCCTATGCACGCTCTCCGGCCTGGTCCTATGGAGGCAACTCAGCTGGGTAAGGGCTCTGGCCATCCCTCACACTGTATATGTAATCTTGTACTGCAGTCTGGAGGGAATAACAAAAAAAAAAAATAAAAAAATGGTTATCTGTATATGTCACTCTATTTAATCTTACACTTGTTGTAAAACAGTTTTAGACTCAATTGCTCCGCTCAAGATACGCTGTAATAAGGGAAGACTTGCTCCCTGGCTAAATGAAACCACCCGATTGCTGCGCCGTGCCTGTTGAACTGCGGAATGTCGTTGGAAAAAAGAATGACTGATTGTTTCTAAACAGATTTTTAGGACTTCTCTATTCAATTTCCAGGTTGCAGTTATGAAAACTAAGCATGGTTTCTTCGCTGATTTAGTATCTCATCATTCTAAGAATCCTAGGGTCTAATTCAATTAATGCGGCCATTCACCCTCATTCTGTAATGGGATTAAATAGCACTGTTCTTTCATGTGAGCAGTTTCTTTCATTCTTTGTCAGTAAAATTGATACTATCCGCTGTTGTGGTGGTCCAAATGGCTATGAACTTCCTACTGTTAATTACGGTATTGTATTTGAATCTTTTGATCTTGTCTCACTTTCACAGTTAAAAAGAACTATTGACACCCTTAAACCAGCTCCCAACCCCCTCGATATTGTACCACCACGACTTTAAGTGGAATCCTTTGATGTTTTGGACCCATCTTTACTAGCCATTATCAATGATTCTATTAGTGAGGGGGTTGTGCCCTCATTTTTTAAACATGCTTCGGTGCGTCTCAGTCTAAAAAAGGCAGAATTAGATCCTGGAGTTTTAGCCAATTTTCACCCAATCTCCCAATTGCCATTTCTGGCTAAAATATTAGAAAGAATTATTTATAATCAAGTGGTTGATCACCTTAACTCCAATAATTTAATTGAGATCTACCAATCTGGCTTTAGGCGTTATCATGATGTTGAGACAGCCCTCCTTAAAGTATTCAATGACATCTCTATTATTACTGACTCAGGTGGCGCTGCAGTCCTTGTCCTCCTGGACCTGTCCGCTGCCTTTGACACTATTGACCAGGAGATATTACTGTTGCGGCTTGAACATCTTGTTGGGCTTAAAGGGGCTGCTCTTAATTGGTTCAGGTCATATCTAACTGGTAGACAATTTTCAGTGACTTTAAATTCCTCTTTTTCATCTACTGCTCCTCCTAAATATGGTGTTCCTCAGGGATCCATTATGGGTCATATCATATTCTCTATATACTGTGACAGATTAGGGCTTTCTTGCTCCCTTGAACCTTCAGACACCACGTCAGACACCAGGTAAAAGTCCAAATAATTATTATTTATTATAATAATAAGTGCACAAAGCACCCTCCACTCCCAAATACTCCAATAAACAAATCCTCCAATCTCCCAGACGCTTAACCACCCTGCCTCCCAACTCAGCTTGCCAGTCTGGGATTTCCCAGAGTCCTTTATAGTCCTTTATAGTCCTTGACCCGGAAGTGTTTCTGAGCCCTCAGTCCATGTGATTACCCAACACTTCCGGGTCAGGTAAAAAAAAACTTCTCTTTTTCTTCAGCCCGGAAGTATATCATTTCTTCAGTTCCCGTGACTTGGAAATACTTCCGGGCTATACGGGAATTATAAATCCCTGGGCCTGCCTGCAGCGACTCTTGGCGGCCCCCTTGCTATCCAGCAGGGCTGTACATTATAATCCCACTGTCCATAATTCCCTGCTGGCATTCGGGGCACCTCTATGCTGCAAGGAGGGCTCCATCTGGCGGCCTGGGGTATTGGCCGGGATGAATGGCCAGCCATATCTCACAATACCTTCACCCTATTGGGGCTATTTTTAGGAAATTTGACATTTCTTTTCACTGCTATGCTGATGATACTCAGGTTTATATTCCCGTCTGCAACTCTGCAACAAATCAACTGCACAACTGTCTGTCTGAACTAAGATCCTGGATGACTAATAATTTTCTTGATCTGAATCAAAATAAAACGGAGGTGCTTATAGTGGGTCCATCAGCTATAGCCCAAATTGGTCTTGGACTTCTCGGCTCTTTCTCTGTCTTTTGCAAACGTCAAGTCCGCAATCTTGGTGTTACCTTTGATAGTAACCTCTCTTTTGAGAAACAAGTTAATTCTGTAGTGAAGAGTTTCTTTTTCCAACTTCGTCTATTATGTAAGATCACGCCTTTTTTATCTTCTAGGGATCGTGAGAAAGCTACTCATGCTTTTATCTTTTCTCATCTTGATTACTGCAACTCGCTGTATTCTGGGATTAACAAATCTCTGATACACAGGTTACAGTTGGTCCAGAATGCTGCCGCTCGCTTTCTGGTTGGGGCAAGAAAGTATGACTCTGTTTCTCCAATATTAGCTTCCTTACACTGGCTACCTGTCATTTTTCAAATTGATTTTAAAATCTTGTTGGTAGTTTTTCAATCTGTAAATGGGCTTGCTCCTGCCTATTTATCTGACTTGTGTGTTTTATACCAGCCACCCAGAGTGTTTAGATCTTCTGGTCAGTTGTCTCTTGTTGTCCCTCGTACCAAGTGTAAAACTAAGGGGGACAGGGCTTTTGCAGCTGCTGCTCCTCGCCTGTGGAACTCTTTACCTTATCACATAAAGGAGTCGTCTACAATTGAACTGTTCAAAACAAGATTAAAGACTCATTTCTATTCACTTGCTTTCCGTGACCTTCAGTAATACTGATGGTTCCCTCATTGTGATTATGTAACATTACGTCAATTTATTATTTATTTTATTTATGTTTTATTTATTTTATTTCTATTTATGTTATTCATGTTAATTGTATGTTTTCCTTTTATTCTATTATTGTAAAGCATTTTGGCCAAGGCATTCCAATGTTGTTTTAAATGTGTAATTTTGACATTGACATTAGTAACCCCAATTTTTCTTTTACAGGAAGGATCTAAAGCCAGCTATATTGGGCACACCTTACAAACAAAATATGAAAGTTAAAGTCCATTTGAGGTTTTATAAGCACATGCACTTGTACTCGGAGAGTTTTTTTAGCTATTTAATATAAATATAAATGGTGCAGCGTTAAACTACACACTGTCATTATCTGCATTTCAACCTGCACAAAACATATATACTCTTTATTGATGCAAAAAAGCCTATACACAAATAGCTGATAGTTATTTTTTCTGGCAGCATAAATGAGTAACATCCATCAAATGGCAAACAAAGCACAATCTCCAAGGGATTCACTACAGGTGTTGTCAAATATCATGCCTATTCAAACATAAGCAGAGGCCAAAGAGAAAAGACCACATGGCCTAGATTATGTACACAAGATGGGCAATCTTCCTTATGTACACTGATCATGAGAACATACATTCAGCATCCTGCTGTAGCACTGCTTTGATCAAAACCTCAGGAAAAGAATTCCAAGATCTCCATTCAGCCTTTCACTGCTAAACCACTTTGCTTCTTGACAAACATTCTTTGTGTTATTACTTTTAAAAGAATTAAGATTTCCCTAAAGGTAAAGATTTAATGAATCATTGTACCATTTTATGAGAAAACCAAAGTGTAATAATTCAGAACAAAAGTATTACGTTCTCAAAGTTACAGCAAAATTGTCCTCAAAAAACACATTTTCATAACTTACTGTTGATCTATCCCCATAATCCAATGTTAGAGCCATAGGAAGCCAATCCTGACAGCATCAGGTACAAGGAAGGAAATAGACTGCCATTCCATCCAGAGATATCATAGAGCACATTCACATCCACGCACAGTTACCACCATACACATACAACTCACAAAGTTCATTACCTCCAAAACTGTACTTTATATGAGCATGACAAACTGTATGGGTAGACACCTAACTAACTGTACCTGAAACTTTGCCATGTGGTGAACAAAACCCATGGATTTTTCAAAGAAACTGTTAGGATTATTAATGACATTGGTCATACTATCATAACAAAATCCAGTCAGGCATACGTTCAATACTGACAATTAAGAAAAACTTCACAGTTCAAACAGAAAAAGGCACTTGCCTCCTCACCTCCAGAAGTAAGGTGTTGAATCTGAATGAATTCTGCGGTAATAAGAGCAGAAGCAGCATCTTCTGCCTGGGCGAACTTGTGATGCACACAATGGTGTGCTTATTTTCAAACACAAATAACTTTTTAATGCAATTTTTTGGGTCTTTTTTAGTAATATACAGTAGGCATTTTATATGGGGTAGGAGTTGGGGTGGCAAACTCCATGGAAGAGGTCGCCTCATCCTGCCTCTCCATAGATCCAACCCCTTCCTCTCCCAAGGTCACATATTGTCTATTACTGCTAAGCGGATGAAGAGAGAGCTGGGGAGTTTCCATGCTACTAAGACCACAAGTCATGATGGAATGAGTTTAAGGTGTGTGCTCGCCTCCTGCTGTTTGTGGAGTTTCACTCGATCAGCATGGCATGGGGGGCTCACCTAAACAATTCCAATGCTGAATGAAAGAATACCCCAGTCAACTTAATGATAATATACCTATAGCATTGACACTTCATGTTAGGAAAACTGTACATTAAGTTGTAAGTACTGTAACTGGAAATTAAAATAGCACCGTTTCAGGCATAGACTGGGGAAGATGAGAAAATCATCTATTTGCTGTACAGTACAGGTGTTTTGTCATGTCGGGGTCCCAGGGTGACTCTATTCTCCCCTTTATACTCTTTATTATGTAGACCTTAACAAAATGTCTCAAATCCCATACTCTTACCCCAGCGTCAGGTACTGTGGTTCATCACTTTTCTTTTACATCTATAACACCAGGCAATTAGACAGAATACAGAAAAGGCAGGAGAAAATTTCACGTATATACTGTAATAGGGAGTTTTGCCCCCTGCTCTATGCGCAAGCCACTTTTGCGGTTCTGCCGCTTGCGTATGGGGATTCGGATGTACAATTTAAACAGATTGTTATTTTCATGGGAACTGTTACATATGCATAATAGAACTATTTTACATTACAGCGAATAATTAACCATGTTAAAAAATAGTTGCGTGACAACGCAACGTATAACTGCCCGTGAGAGAATTTCGTTTCTCTCTAATAAATAAACCGACTTTTTCAAATGTCTCTGTGACTTGTTAATTGTCTTTGCAAAATCTACTCTGATGTGAAATGTTTAACGTTTTAATACAAATGGCATATCAAGTTCTCCTTTGGTGTCTAATGTTATCCACTGCAGATGTACCACATTACATTTCTTAGATATATCCTTCTTTCAACAGTAATTCATGCGGTGGAAGACCGGACGGTGTTAACAGTTGTATATATTCTACGGGATATTGTAAGTTGATGTTTTCATCTTCGACACCATCACCACCAACTGTTTCAACATAGTCTACTGATACACATTTAACAAATTTGTTGTGTAACCAATCAACAATTTTCACGTTAATTCGTTTGTCTTCATCATTTTTTTGGTGCTAGGATTGCCCATATACTTATTTCTTCTGTTGATATCCCTTCGGGATGAAATTCATTAATAAGATTTGGACATGATACGTCTTCTTTAATTGGGAACTTAGAGTGAGGAAAACGTAAACATTTATAACAGCTGAGAGAGCAGCAAATGTGTCTGTCAAAAGCATTCACATGGATGAGATATGTGCGTGTTTGAATATGGTTGAGAGGAGGGTGTGACTTGAAAAAATCTCATGTCAAAAGTCTTCTCTTGCGGGACTTGAAAAAAAATCTCTCAAAAAGTCTTGTCGCAAGACTTTTTTTATATAATAGAGAGATTATATAGATTTTATTACAACTAGTCCCATCTAAAAGCAAATAAAATGGGGCATCACAAAACCATAAGACTGGATAGCGGTAGATGTGTAGTTGCATGTTGTGCATTAACTTGTAGTTACAAGATTCCAAGATAGCTAGCCAGTTTTAAAAAATAAGTTTACTTGTCCCTTTTTTAGGGAATGGCTCATGGGATGCCTTAACATTCTAAAACCTTTGGGGATTTACAATGTCTTTCACAAAGAGAGCTGTTTCTTTCTTTAGTTCACAAATTCTTAAATGACAATTTATAAACAATTATCAAAACATTAAATATTAATCTACATTAAAGCAGGGCCTACTCTCATCGTTAGAAGGCCGGCATGTTTTTTGATTTTTCACGTGTGTTTAAAATAAATAAATAAAAAGCCTTTGCTGCTGAGAGGTAAACTAAGGGCAATACAGAAGAATGTCTCCCAAACTGTCCCAGATTATTGACCATTTGGCAGACAGACCACACAAACGTATTCAGTCCCCTTGGAAGTCATCATAATTTTCTGCATGACGAAAGATCTGTTCACATATTTATCCATTCACTATTGTTAATGTGAACTCTTATGCTGTAACAATACATTTCCGAAGTCAAAATAAACCATTTTCCATAGATATTTAACTGAAGAAAAAAACCTCAAAAGTTAACGCTTACATAAGTATTCAAGACCTACACATTAATAATTTGTCGAGAACCCTTTTTGCTACAATGACAGCCCTAATTCTTTTGGGGCAAATATGTGCAAGTTTTGCACATTGTTCAGGGGATTCATCCCCATTCTTCTTGGCAGAATTTAGAGAGATCCTCTGTGTTGGTGGGATGGCACCTCTGGACCACACCTTTCAAATATTGCCACAGATTCTCAGTAGGGTTAAGATCAGGGCTTTGAATTGGCCATTCCAAAACATTCACCACCAGTGTTAGTTTTAGGCCACACATACCTCTTCGAAGTCTGGCTGAAAAGTTCAGTTTTGGTCTCATCTGACCATTAACCCTCTTCCACATCTTATCTGGGTCTTTCTCATACTTACTAGCAAATGCCAATGTGCTTTTATGTGGACCTTCTTAAGAAATGGCTTCTTTCTTGCTACACTCCCATAGAGGCCTGTTTTTATATGGAGAGCTCTTGAAATTGCAGACTCCTGCACCTTCACTTCAGTTTCAGCCAAAGAGCACTGAAGACTTCTGAGAACATCAGCTGGATTTTTAGTAGCCTCTCTCACCAGTCAATGTCTTGCTCTGAAGTTTAGTTTTGAGGGATGACCTGCTCTAGTAAGAGTCTGGGTGCTGTGATGAACCTTCCACTTTTCAGTATACTCTTCAGCATTTTTGTAGCCATTTCCTGTCTTTTTTTTTTTCCCCTTTTATTTATCAGTTTTCCATTTAACAGCAACATAAATACACATCTCTTCAAATACATAAAAATGCCAAAGGTATCGATAAACATTTTAGTGTTGACTATCAGATACGAACAATAAACCTATAATGCCTAAACCCCATATCCCACCCATAGGCCCACAAAAAAGATGTACTGGACAGGAGAAGTAATATACTATATATATATATATATATATATATATATATATATATACACAGTATATATATGTAACCTACTTTTTTTGGCAGGTAGAAACCATTAACAAAACAATGAGTCAACATGTATTTACTGAGGAGGCATTGGTATAACATTTCAACATTTGTTTGATCAGCCTGTGGTTACAGTGTGCTTCTTGCATAGTATGTTGGTGTTACATCATGTAAACAGGAGATGCCAACAGTCTTAATCAGAAAAGTTGTTGGCACTAGCCTGTAATATCTGCAGGCAGGAGCTGAGAATGTTTCACACCCTCTGGATTACACCCTGGTCCGGTCGTTCTTAATTTTTTAACTAAGGTCCACAGGTCTAGTTATTACTGTACCAGTGTAAGCAAATAAGGGGAATGGCATTAAACTGAATTGTTATCTTCGTATTACTAAAACTCATTTTGCATAAAGCTTATTTCATTATTTAATTTTAGTTTAGAATGCATCACCTCTTCACTGCTATCAGCCCTCCTCTTTTGGATGTCCCCCACCTTCAATTTCCATTATCAAACCTGCTATATCGTAACTACAGGGTCATGGGGGTCTGCTGGAGCCAATCCCAGCCAACACAGGGCGCAAAGCAGGAAACAAACCCCGGGCAGGGCGCCAGCCCACTGCAGGGCGGGCACGCACACACACCAAGCACACCCTAGGGACAATTTAGAATCGTCAATGCACCTAACCTGCATGTCTTTGTACTGTGGGAGGAAACCGGGGAACTCGGAGGAAACCCAAGCAGAAACGGGGAGAACATGCAAACTCCATGCAGGGATGACCCGGGAAGAGAACGCGGGTCTCCTTACTGTGAGGCAGCAGCGCTACCCACTGCGCCACCGTGCCGCCACCTTCAATGTCTTCTGTTTGTATTTCATGGTTGTAGCATGTAAAGAAAGAACACACAATTAGAAGTGCCTGTAAGGCATCAAAAATGTTGTAATAAACTTGATTGACATGCACTCAAATTATGAGATGACTGAGTGCCTTTATATGTAATGCAGAGTTAAACATCTGTTAAACATAAATGTATGGAGGAATGGCCAATGCAAGTAATGTGTGACCGTACGTCAATAACATTGTACAGGCCGCATGTTGCTTCGGGGAGTTCTGTCACTATTATCTGCCATTACATGTTACAACATGGCTGTACTGTTTTTATTCCCCATGTTCAAATGTTAAATGTTTCATCCCAAGTTAAGCAGGTGCTGGCATCTGTAAAGTGCAAAGAAAAAAAACAGTTTATCTAGCCTAGCCTATACACAATGAGGATTTATTTAGAGAAATGGATACAAAATGGGGGTGGCACGGTGGCGCAGTGAGTAGTGCTGCTGCCTAGCAGTGAGGAGACCCGGGTTCACTTCCCAGGTCCTCCCTGCGTGGAGTTTGCATGTTCTGCCCGTGTCTGCGTAAGTTTCCTCAGGGTGCTCCGGTTTCCTCCCACAGTCCAAAGACTTGCAGGTTAGGTGCATTGGCAATCCTAAATTGTCCCTAGTGTTTGATTGGTGTGTGGGTGTGTGCGCCCTGCCTGGGGTTTGTTCCTGCCTTGTGCCCTGTGTTGGCTGGGATTGGCTCCAGCAGACCCCCATGACCCTGTAGTTAGGATATAGCGGGATGGATGGATACAAAATGGGGAAATATTTAGGGAAACATACTGGGAGGCTAGTAAGGGTTAGGGTATTTGAGGTATTTGCCTTAAGTCTTTCATGCCTATGGTCGGAATAATTGTCCACGGCTATTTACCAGAGGGATGCTACAAAGAGATTATGCTAAACCCTCCTGCCTTCTATGTGAGACACAACTCCATAGATACTGGTTACTCACCTTTCAAACAGGGACGACGACTCCTGGAAATCCACACCTTCTCCATTTAAAGTGTAAAATGCTTAAAACTTAACAAGTGACACCATAACAAAGATAAAATTAGCAACCCGCTTATTAGCTCCATGAAGTGTAGAAGAGACTGAGAATGTTTCGGGTAATCATCAATGAAGTAAAGCTAAACAGATGCAGAATTATTTGGTACATATTTTAATTGTACATTAAATTAGAAAGATTTCCCTTTGGATTGGTCTGAAATTATTTACTGAATAACTGTGGAATTAATTTAAACAGGGTCTTCATGTGCATTTAGTTTCTAATTTAATTTACACGTACTGCATTTGTACTCATGTTATGCTATCAAATTGTTTGCAGTGTACTCAGTACAGAAAAATACATGAAAACACATTTATGACTTTATTACCAGACACAAAAGAATTCATGATTCATAATAAATTACAGAGACATCTGACAGATTTTCCAGAACAATGCAGAAGTACAAAAATTTCTTCCAAGGTGTACGTCTTCACTGAAGCATACAGACATGAGTTATTACACTATTAAAATAAACATCCCTGAGATTTTTTATGATTGAGACCAAGAGGACCCAGTTGTCTTCTTTACAATAGTCCTGTGAGCCTCCGAAATATCATAAAATATTTTATCCTTGTCAAAGTGTCTTCTGTATTGTAGTAAGTCATCCAGACTGTAAAGATCATCTTTTCCTGTCCATACTGTTAAGGTGTACCTGAAGGAAGAAAAACATACTGCAGCACTGTACCCATGTAACGCATGAGTAAACAACCATACAGTACAATAATAACAATTCCATGCAGATTATTTCCCAAGTCAGAAGGATCTGAAAGCTGCCTCAATACCAACCATGCCGGCTACATTCTTTATTACTATGAACAGTCAAACACTGTTCACAAGTTATAAAACTAAACCTGTGTGAGTTAATATTGTGCTATTGACCAATCAGCCACAACATTAAAAACTACCTACCTTACACTGTGTCGGTATGGGCTGCCAAAAACAACCCTGACCCGTTGAGGCATGGACTCCACAAGATCTCTAAAGGTGTCCTGTGGTGTCTGCCACCAAGACATTAACAGTATATCCTTTAAGTTCTGTAAGTTGTGAGGTGGGGTCTCCATGGACCAGACTTGTTTTACCAGCACATTCAACAGATGCTTGATTGGATTAAGATCTGGGGAATTTGGAAGCCAAGTCAAAACCCAGAACTCTTTGTTGTGGTCATCAAGCCATGCCTGAACAATATTTTCAGGGAGGCATGGCACATTAACGTGCTGAAAGTGGTCACTGCCATCGGGGAATACTGTTGCCACGAAGGGGAGTATGTGGACTGCAACAATCTTTGTGTAGGAGGTATGTGTCAAAGTAACATCCAAATTAATTCTAGGACCCAAGGTTTCCCAGCATAACATTGCCCAGCACATCACACTACCTCTGCTGGCTTGCCTTCTTTCCAAAGCGCATCCAGCTGACATCTCTTGCACAGGCAAATGATGCACATGCACCCTACTTTCCACATGACCAGACCAGGCCACCTCCTCCCACTGCTCTATGGTCCAGTTCTGACATTCATACACTCTTTGTAGGTGATCTTGATGGTGGAGAGGGGTCAACATGGGCTCTCTGCCTGGTCTGCAGCTACACAGTCCCATGCACAGTAAGCTACAATATCCTGATACCTTTCTCTCATGGCCAGCATTAAGTTTTTCAGCAATTTTTGTAGATACTCACCACAGTATACTGTGAATTCCCCCACAAGGGCCATTTTGTAGATTCTCTGCCTCGGTCACCTAGCCATCACAATTTGTCAGAGTTGCTCAGGTCCTTACGCTTGTACATTTTTCCTGCTTCCAACACATCACCTTTAAGAACTGACTATTCACTTGCTGCTTAATATATCCCACACCTTGATAGGTGTCATTGTAATGATATAATAAATGTTATCTATCTCACCTGTCACTGGTTTCAATGTTGTGGCTGATCGATGTATGCTTTATAAGTGTTGAATAAGTGTGGTTAGGGGGGAGGAATGAAAGATGGTGTAGACTAATTTTTTTCATCTAGAGTTGGCCCATAATGAGGATGTAGTTATTATAATTCTAAAGATATTTTCTATTTATAAATTGTCTTCCTAATCCGCAAAGTGCTTCACAAATAAGTGAATAAACAAGTACATATAGAAACAGAAGCATACAAAATGCCCAGTAAGTAATACTGACTGAAAGTTAAAATCAATAGCGTAAAATATCAAATAAAAATATGAATTAAACACAAAATTATAGTTTAGAAAAAAAGAAAAAAGAAAAAATGAAGTACAAGTAAAATAACAGGCTCGACTAGAATGGACTAAAAAACTTGGTTTCAGATGAAGAGTTTAATCAGTTATATCATCATTAAATTTAAAAAGGACTAAAAGTTGCACAGCCATTAAATTGCAATCATAAAGAAACATGAGACGTGCATTATGTTTTGAAAAGAAAACATGAAGTGTCTTTTGGCACAATTGATTTTATTTCTGCAAGGATTTCTGATCAAGTCAACAATCTAAAATGATCCCGGCATAAAAAAAATCCTGCAAGCTGGAGGGTCTTTTCGCTTTATCATGCAGATGTGTATGGTACCGCAGTCAACACTGCTTTTACTACTTTCTGAAAACCGCACAGATATATTAAAAGCTAAAATGAGAATAAATAGCTCAGGAATGCCAAGCTGGTCTCCTGACCTGATGGAAAAAGAAACAACCTTATTTTTGAAAGATCATAGTCTTCTGAATCACTTTTTGCTTTTGGATCACCGATTAAAGAAAAATGCCTCTTTGTATTTAAAAGCAATTTATTTTGTGGGGAACTTGAGACACATCTGCTCTTCTTACTGTACAAAAGATTTTTATTGCCAGCTACCATGCATGATGGTTTTCTTTGTTCCTAAATGCTTTCACTTCTATGCATCTTCACCACGAGTCAGGCAAGTGGCTGGAATTTTACTATTTATTTTTTTTTAATGCTTTTTAACTTACCTGGTGTCTCTTTCTTTTTTCTTTTCTTTTTATTCCAATATTATACCATCCCCTTTTACTCTAGACATTACACTGTATTATGAATGTAATGAGCACTTAATGGATTTAAACACAGGAGCATTTACTCAGCATTTTCTCCTCTATGTACAGTAAATATCAGCTCTTCGTGATTCCTGATCAAGACTGTTCTTGCAGTCGGAAAAAATAACTTCTTTAGCTACCAATACTCAATGTTCATTGGCCTCATTACATGTCTATGAAATCTGTGCTAAAATGGGAACGCCTTAGACAGGTTTTGGAGGAAGTGTAATTACTGACTGGTCTAAGCCTCTGTTGTCATTTAAATAAGAAGGTGCTTTGTTGCGTATTGATACAGATTGCATTCACGCAAATACAGTGGATATAAAAAGTCTGAACACCCCTGCCAAAATTATAGATTTTGTGTAATAAAAAAATGAAACCAAAATAAATCCTGTGAGAACTTATTCTACCTTTACTCCAAAACTGTAATCTAAACAAAGAAGGTGAAAACAAATCAGAAACTGGTTAGTGAAAAAGGGAAAAAAATTCATACAAAAACCTGGTTGCATTAGTGTACACGCCCCCTTAACTAATACTCAGTTAAAGCACCTTTTGATTTTAATAAAGCAATCACTCTTTTTGGGTAAAAGTCATATCACTTTGGCACATCTGGACTTGGCGATTTTTTGCCCACTCATCCTTGCAAAAAAAAATTTCAGATCTGTCAAATTACAAGGACATCTCCAGAGTACAGCTCTCTTCAGAACAACCAACAGATTTTCATTTGGATTAAGGTCTGGCTCTGGTTGGACCATTTCACAACACTGGTCCTCCTTTGGTGGTTCATTGTTTTGTTCATTTTGATGTATGCTTTGGGTCATTGTCATGCTGAAAGGTGAAGTTCCCCTTCATCTTCAGCTTCCTAGCAGATACGTGAAGGGTTTGTGTTAAAACGAACTGATACTTGGAGCTATTCATGATTCCATCCACCTTGACTGAAGCCCCAGTTCCAGCTGAAGAAAAGCAGCTCCAAAGCATGATGCTGCCTCCACCATGCTTCACTGTGGGTATTGTGTTCTTTTGATTATGTGCGGTGTTATTTTTGCACCAAACATACCTTTTGGAATTACAGCCAAATAGCTCAACATTGGTCTCATCTGACCATAACATATTTTTCTACATGGTTGTGGTATACTGGGTATACTTTTTTTTACTACAAAGGTTAGGCGGGCATGGATGTTTTTCATTGTGAGAAAAGGTTTTCGTCTTGCTACCCTACCCCACAACCCAGACAAAACGAAGAATACAACTGATTGTAGTCACATGTAGGGAACAACTAGTTCTTGCCAGGAAATCCTGCGGCTCCTGTAATGTTGCTGAAGGCCTCATGGTGACTTTAGTGACTAGTTTTTCATTGTCTTCTCATCAATCTTGAAGGAACTTCCTGATCTTGGTAGAGTCACTGTTGAGCCATATTTCTACACTTGCTGATGTATGTACACCATGCTCCATGGCATGTTTAATACTTTGGATATATTTATGTACTCCTGTCCTGATTGGTACCTGTCAATGATGAGATCACATTCATGTTTTAAAAGCTCTTTGCAGACCATGGCTTTTGGAGTATGTTGCAACCAACAGGCTTTCAGAATAATCCTACAGGAACAGCCAAACTTTATCTGAGCCTAACCTTAACTGCGACCTTAATTGATGTCAGGCATATACCAACTACTATTTGGGACGAGACTTATTGTGATTGGTTGATTCTGAATGCTGCCACATCCTTGATTATTAAAGGTTGTGCACACTAATGCAACCAGCTTTTTGTATGATTTTTTTTTTTCACTTAATACTTTCTGATTTATTTTCACCTTCATAGTATACATTGCAACTTTGCAATAAAGGTGGAAAAATTCTGGCAGGATTTACCTTGGTTTCATTTATTTATTACACAACTACTAACTCCTAAGCGTGCATATAACTATGCTCTGTGATATCCATCCATCCATCCATCATCTAACCCAGGGGTTCCCAAACTTTTCAGCTCACGTCCCCCAAAATAACCGTGCCAATGACTCGTGACCCCCACTATCCTCGGAAGTGGTTAAAATATACAGTATTTGATTTCTTGGAAATCATCTCGCGACCCCCCCCAATGTCTCACGACCCCCCAGAGGGTCGCGACCCCTACTTTGGGAACCACTGATCTAACCCACTTTATCCTAACACAGGGGTCTGCTGGAGCCAATCCCAGCCGACACAGGGTGCAAGGCAGGAACAAATCCCAGGCAGGGTGCACACACACTCACACCCACACACCAAGCACACACTAGGGACAATTTAGAATCGTCAATGCACCTAACTGCATGTCTTTGGACTGTGAGAGGAAACCGGAGCACCCGGAGGAAACCCATGCACACACGGGGAGAACATGCAAACACCTGCTCTGTGATATACTTGAACAAACTACAATCAACCTGCACAAACAGAGATGAAAAAACGAGAAAAGCACTTTCATGGATAATACAAGTAGTATATTTGTAAAAAATATATTCCTTGTGAAATAATGCAGTCACGTTGGGGAAAACAAACAAACAAACAAAACTACACAACAGTTCTTCAAACCAATATAACAGATTTGAAAAATAACATTTTGTCTGAGCGGTGAGGTTCTATATGAATATCTGAGTAAAAGAAAACACCAAATCAGTATATCAAGTATGCAGTTTGTAGTTTTTTGGTCCCTGTCTAATAAATTCATACTTGAATGTTGTTTGCTAACAATCAGCTCTGAAGAAAGTCAGTTCTGTTCAACAGAAAGCTGTCTAACTTTGAATGTTACCATAAAAGTTATGGTTTTCTACACATGGAGTCTAGAGGTACAACAAGCTATAATCAAGTGAACTTCCTTAAAGTCTCTGCAAGAAAAGATTTTTGTTGTCTATGGGATTGAAAAGTATTAGAACATATTTTGTAAGCCCCCTGTGGATCCACAGAAAAGGACAGAAAAATCAAACAGCAAAATGGTTTGTTGTGAAAACTCACTGTTCTTGTATATTAGCCTGGAAAAAAAGGCTGAATTGGCAGCCAAATGGTAGAGATTGCAAGATTTTGCTTCCCCCAACCACCTCTATGGGACACAAACATGAGCGTCTAAATACATTTACTCCTGCAAGCTTAATAAACTAATAAATAAACACTATGAACTTTAATGACACAGTGGTAATGTACACTAATACTTGTATATAATAATACAAAAAGAAAACAGCACTGCTTAAGCCTTGCAAGCTTTTAACTGTCCTTAATTTAATCTATTAAATCTATTTTAAATATCTACTTGCCTGCTATTTATTTTATCCTATATTTTTATACTGTTCTGTGAGTGAGTTGTTTATTATCATTGTATTTAGCTGCAGTATGTATCATAGGCAATTTAATTTTTAATAAGGGATGCGTTTTTGAATAGATGAATGAAGTGCACTTTAGTTTAAGTAATAAGCAAATACCAATGTTTATGAGTGTAATATTTTAGCTTAACTCTGTGTAACAACTCATTATTATGATGTTTTTATTTTATTTATTAATTTACTGATTAATTAGTTTTCTTTATTATTTTTCTGTCTTTCGTTCAATCATTTAATTGTTTTGTTAGGAAGTTTTGATAATTGGTACATATGGTTTCTTCTCGCATTTTACTGATTGCCGCTTTGTACAGAAACTGTGTGCTTCTTGGATGCTACAATATTTAACCTTAGCCTTGTTTGTGGAGTCAGTCCTGGTGAAGTTGGGGGTTTTGGGCAGACAGGGAGAGAAAACAAGTTATATATTCTACTTGCCATTTTGCAACTTTGGTGGTGGAATTGTGAAGTTGAAAATGTAGGATTTGGATGAAAATAAAACATGTTAAAAAGAGATATTAGTTTTATGCCCTATACTGAAGTTTTGTATGAGACTCATTTAAATATTAAGGGTTAATTCCATTGAAAAAGGATGGGACTGGCCAAATTTTTCACTCTAATTAAAGTAAGAAGACAAAGGAAACGCTTCTAAGAGCAATTACCTTCAAAGCTACAAAGATAATATCGGACCCCTCCCTAGACTGCACAATGTTATGATAGTGATAAAAATTTTGCACTGAAATACTATAATATCTAAAACCACAATAATTTCATATTTTATTAGGGATCTTAATCTCTAAGACCATGGAGGTATCTCTACTCATTTTCAAGATATTACTTTTTTGTTTCTACACCAGTACATCACAACTTTTCACAAAACCATTTTTATGAATAACAACTTTGTCTTCTTAAACTTTTATTTCAGACAATGTGCATCTTATTTTTGAATCTATATCTCTAAGTTGCACAAATGCAGCTTGCAGCTGGTGATTAAATCCATTAATACAAACATAAAAAGTTATTGTTACAATCATTAAATATTTGAATGTTTTCATAACTGTGGTGGGCTGGCGCCCTGCCCGGGGTTTGCTTCCTGCCTTGCATCCTGTGTTGGCTGGGATTGGCTCCAGCAGACCTCCGTGACCCTGTAGTCAGGATATAGTGGGTTGGATAATGGATGTTTTCATAAAGACCAATGCTAGGCCAGACATATTTACAGGATTACACTGGGAATAAATCATTCAATACATTTACCATAAAAATTCATTACAAACTATTAGGATACTAATTGCTGATATTTAGATGAATGAGTTTCTAATTTTGCCTAAGTATATACAGTACTTTACACAAAAGAAATCTTTCAACCACAAGGCAAACTGAGTAACTCATGTTAAAGTCACATTTTCCTTAATATAAGGAAAAGACAAGCAAGATTTTAGCTCACCAAATACACGTAAAAGAGGTTCAGAGCAAAGCTATAACTAATGTTACTGAACATAAAGAAATAATTAAAATACTTACAGAACGCAAGTAATTTTTTGATAAAACAGAATAGCAACAGGTCGATACACTATCTGTGGAGGAACTAAACAAACCACTAAGGATTGTCTAAACCTATAATGCTATTTTTCCTTACAAACTGGGAAAGACACAGTAAGCTATAGAGCAACATTTTAATAAAAGGCCAAGTATTAAACTAGCGAGTTACTACCTGTTTATTTGAAGAACCTATAGAAAAAAAATGCTTTCTCTGGGACAACAGTTAATTTTCACTCACAAAGTTGAGTAATGATTTAACCTAAGATGAGGTAGAAAACCAGATTACCTGGGGAAAAATATAAACAAGAACTAAAGACTTCAACCAAGCCTAAGCCAGAATTTGAACCCAGACTTCAGACCTGTTATGCACTGTGCTTAACACTGGTTTGAGGGAATTTGGGGGAAGGAAGACAGATATTATTACCATGCCAGTTCTAAAAGGAAGGTTCAACATTGAGGGTTGATAAGCTTTGTCGTGTATGTAAAGTGTCCCAGAAGAACATCAGGCACAGACCCCAGCATTAGCAAGACAGAGAGGGGTGGGAAGATAAATGCATGTTATATCACATCAGGATACTAGGGGTTGGCATATCAATCATATCATTGACCACTAAAGAGCACATGGTTCCAAAAGTGAATGTACTGAACTGTGCTTACCCTCTAAAAACAGCAGGTACTGTAGCTAAGGCACCTTGGATCCCAGGAAATTCATTGATAACAAATGATATACTAGGCTGGAGTCAATGGAGCAAACTTTGCTCTGGAAAGTGGAAAGTTTAAGTAAGGGGCTTACGTATCATTATAGTAACAGAGTAAAAAGCCAGAAGTGCAAAAGAGGAAATAAGTGAGAGGGGGAGAAAAAGAGAGAAAGAAGGAGCATTTTAATTGCTGTGGAAAAGTAAGCCAGTGGGCAAGCCACCCTACCTATCAAACTAGGCTTGGGTAAAAATATTAATTTTCCAATTAATCATTATTTTTCGTTTAAATAATTCAATAGCGATTCTTAAAGTCTCAAGATCGATCTCATAAATCTCCATCCTGCTTACTTACTATATGTAAATTTTTGCTTGTCTTCGTTTTTGGCATCCTATCCAGTAGATGGCGTCTAAGGCTTTCAACAGAAAAAGCACTTTACTATCTCACATAAAATGTTGTGGCCTCTTTAACTGAAACCAACATCTTAGAAACTTAAATCAGATATGTGGACTTACTACAGATTCAAAAAGTGTGTTGTTAAAGAACAACTGGATAAAAGCAAAGCCATATGCAATCTGTGCAACTCAGACAATAATTATTGCTGCAACACTACAAATTTGAGAAATCATTCATTCCAACGTCTCTCATAAATGTAATCTCTGTCAACATCCAAACGAGTAGACCCTAAACAATACACACTGGAGATGGCAAGTAGCTACAAGCTTCTGTTTAAATTTGCCTTGTGGCCAAAAAATAACAGAATCTATAGCAGTTTTGATCTGTAAAGATAACAGATCCTACCACTCTCTGTTGTTCCAAAAACCTTTCTAGCATTTCCAATGGACTGTTCCATTGCTTGACAGCACCAATCACAAGTTTGTGTTTTGCTAAGTCCAATAAATGTTACTTCTGTTTAAGTTGGTGGCTAGCAGTACTTTTACAGTAGAAAAGTTTGCAATGCGCCTTACCGGGCAAAGCAAGCAGGCAATTGTTGGAATTTTCAGAGCAGCCTGGGATACAAAAGTGAGCATATGCTCAAAGCAGATAACTTTAAGTAGCTCCATAACAGTGCCATTATTGGTCATGAAGGCCGGTTCTTTTTCTTTTACATTCCATTCATTCAATGCCGCTGTCTACAAACATCAGCTCTAGATCATCATTTTAAAATACTTTTTGTCTAAGGACTATGAGGATACATTTGAGACTAATTAACGTGACTGCTACAAGTGAGCAACTGAAGATGTGTGTAACTTGTAGAATTACAGAAAGACTTCCCACTTGACTTTTGACTACTTCAAAATTACTTTAAATGTTCAATAGGGGAATAAATAACAGTTTGGTTGAAGGGATCCTACATGTAGATTCATAACGCATGAATAGGTTATTGATTAACATTTATTATTTAAGAATATTTGATTAATCAATATTTGATTAATTTATAATAATATTATTCACAAGATGATACAGATGTTTCATAAAGTAGATGCCATTGAATTGCATTAAAACAAGGACACCCCCAATAATATGTGAATGAGTGCAGTGCTTTGAAAAAGTTTTATTTATTTTATTTTTTTAAAGAGTGATGATATTTTGTTCTATATTCTCCAAATACTGTTCATTACTAATCAAGGACTTCTTCTTAAATGTCACTCCATGCTTATGTATATGTTATGAAGTCACTATGTAGACACTCTTCAAATAAAGTGTTAGTGAAATTTGTCACATTATAGAAATGGTCTCTCTCTTTCTAAAAAAAACACCATTTCAAATATATCAGTGCACACTAATTAAGTAAAAATAAAATTGATATCGAATCGAAGCGGGGCATTGTGAATTGGATTTAAATCAAATCAGGAAATCAGTACTGAGACCCTGGCCTATAACAAACAGGGATACAAACCATCCTGCATAATAGAAATGGATATAATTTTTTGTCTACAGCCCCGGATGAGAAGTATTCTTTCCCTTTGTTACTTCGGTGTTGAATCATTTTGTCCTTTTCTATTTTTTTTTTTTTTGTTAACTTAGAAGTTAATATTCACACTTTGGTCTCTTCTCTACATCATTCTGAGCTTGGCAACACTGTAAGAGCACCCACTAGTGGTCAAATCACTTAACATAAATGCTGACATGTAGATCAGAAGTACCCACAGAAGCTTTGTTAATCTCAAAAAACTTTCATTTAATTAAAATGTTTAGCACTTGCTGAGAGTGTGATAAGGATGTAACAAATAAAAACAACTGCTTAGCTAATGTATCTCTGTCTGCCCAGATACTGCTACCCTTCAACAAACCATTTGTCTATAAGCACAAAGACACTTGCATGTGACAGCATACCCACACAAACGCCTACTCAGACTTAAGACATTATAGAATTCAGCAATGCTTTCTCCTTTGTGAACAATTCTAAGAGAACAAAGTCAGGTACTCGGTATGAAAAAATCTGATACTTTAGTTGTACAATCCTTGTTGGATTGGTTGATTAAATAATACAGCCTAATTAAAAAAAAGTGACCTTCACATTTTAATGTTTTTTTTTTGCCTCTTAGAAAATATAATAGATCAGAATATAATTGGTAACACTGAAGAAAAAAGCATTTTTGACATTAAGAAAAAAGGAATATGTTTTCTCAGAGAAATGCTACATTTTACCCGATATTATGATACTTTTGATGACCATTCATTATTACAATAAAATTAACCTAAAAAATAACTTCCACTAACAAATTGTGAATATGAAAAAAATCTCTAAGCTGTACTCAGTAATTACTTCAGAAATTTCAAAGAAAAAAATTAACTATGCTGTATCCCTAAATTCTTACTTTTCCTCAGAAAAATTGGACTAATGAGTCATGTGATTCTAAAAGTTATTGCAAGCATAAAAGAAAGGCATTTTTTATCTCTCAAACATTTCCTTGCATATACTAATAACCATTTCATTCTAATGAATCATAGTGGGCTAGCCTGCTTTTCTAGTATTGTGACAGGAACAAACATCATACAATCAATGACAAGTTTATCTTGTACCTTTTCATCCTCACAACAGTCTGAAGCCTTCAACAAGGTGCAAAACACACTCTTATAGGAATAGTTTTGTCCATGCTAACTCATAAAGGGATTCATGTGGTCAGCAGCAATGCTTAGGTATGCTTTGGCTTTCAAAAGATATTCAGATGATATTAACAGACGTGTGTGCACCAAGAAAACACTCTCAGAATCCATATACTACCACCATATGTCTGTAACTTTAACACAAGGCAGGAAGGATTCGTGAAATTATGCTTTTTACACCAAATTCTGACAATTACATGTGAACTTTGTAACAGAATTCGAGATTAGTAAGACTAGGTTGCATTTTTCTAAGCTTCAATCCATGACTATGTTCTCAATATAGCACATCTTCCCATTTTTTTGCTGACTGTAGATCAGTGGTGTGGTCTTCTGCTGTACTAACTCATTTGTTTCATGCATTGATGCACTGTGTGTTAAGAGATGCCCTACTGTGCACAATATTGTTGTAAAGAGCTATGCTCATGTATGAGTCTGGCCATTCTCCTTTGGCTACACCCTTTTAAAATATGCTTTTGTTCACAGGATTTTTGGATTTTTTTATTACACCAGCTTCTACAAACTATGTATGAAAATCCCAGGAGGGAAGCCTTTTCTGAGATGCTACAACCACCACTTCTGTCATTACTAATCATACCCAATCTAAGTAAATTCCTGTAGGTCATGTGTCTTGACCATTCTAATTTTTGATTAAACAACATCTACATTTCTGGAGGAATATCTGCATGCTGCAAAGGTTTGCCCAAAATGTTCTGCAACAACTTTACTAACTATAAAATTAATTCTAAAATTGATTGAACACACTTATAAGTTAACTAGATAGCCAGTGGGGAAAACCAGCATGTAACCCCTTCGTGTACCTATCTGAATCCTGCACTTGCAGCAACTTATTCAATAACCTCATCATTATTCCCTAACCTTTTCAATGGATGACATTTTAGGACAACAAAAGAGGCAGAAACTTGAGGGACCAACAGCTGTGCTGTTGTCTGGATAGGGTATAAAAGTCAACATTGTATCCTACATTTTCAACCTTGTGTGTGATTGTGTTTCTTGTGTTTAAGTAGAATTTTATCAAAATTTGTGTGAGATAAAACTCCTTAAATACTTCTGCAACTTTTAAGAGTATGGTTGGAGCTATGTGTAATAATATGGAATAATATCTACCAAATACCATTCCTTCTTCATCCAAACAAATACATCCCTGCTGAAGAGGTGAACTTAAAAAACGTTAGATGATGCCATTACATTGTTTTTTGGTCTCAGGTTCAAAGTGACTGATCCTTGTTTCACCACTTGTCTCAATCTGTGACAAAACACTTTCACCTTCATCATTGTAATGGGCAAGAATATTGGAACGTACCTCTTTCTGCTCAGTTTTGTGACTAATGTTTATGGAACCCAATGTACACATACTTTTGAATATCATAATTCATCAATAACATTCTCACACATTCCCTGGATACTAACATCAATTTCTAAGTATATTGGCCATTACAGTATGTGTTGGTTCTCTTAGAAGACTTCACCAACATGTTAAAACAACACTGGATTGACTGCTACTGTTGGCTGTCCACAGCACAGTGTGTCCATGAACTCAGCCTGGGCATCTTGTGCATCCTACACACAGTTCATTAACTCCAGAAACCAACAATGCTCTTATCAAAGGGATTGTCTTTGTACAACTTTTCCACTATGGCAGGAAATTTAATAATAGCTTTTTGTTTAAAATGCACTTCATCATATAATGTCATGTTAAAAGGGCAGGGGCACATATGCTAGGAAACTAATTTGTTCCATGGTGCTGCAGTAGCAAGTGGGACAGTTCTCATTAAACACCGAGTAAAATACCACTTTTTTTGGAAAATATCGATTATTAATGAAGAAGACTTGCAATCACCTGATTGAGTATTTGAAGGAGAAGGCTATTTTCATTAAAGTTCATGTGTATCCAATAAGGTGGTCAACAGGTATATGTCACAGACTAACTAGATCAAGAGTTCCCAAAGTGGTCGATTTGAACTTTCTAGGGGTCAATAGTTTCAATAAAAAAATTTGGGGGTCAACGACAGCAAAAATAGACCCTTATACTACTGCTATTTGCTTATTACTTCAAAATATCTATGACTCCAATAAGTTCCTAATTAAGAAGTAAAATAATTAAAAAAAACCAAACTTTTTTGATAAAAACACATTACATACCAAACTTGCGAACGAAAAGGTAAAATGTGTCATTAAAAGAGTCACACGTAAGAATGCATGAAAATACATGTAGCACAAACATGTCTATGCATGTCTTATTGAACGTATCAAAGCAAGTGCGGACATGAAAAACCGTTGCATGTCCGCACTTGCTCACAGTGGGACGAGACGACGGATGTTCGATATTAGCAGAATCTATCAGTCTTGTACGGTCATGCTTTCATAACACACTATAAATTGGTTTGTTTGATGTGACATGTATTTATTTGTGATTAGTACTTTGAATATAATTATTTATTGAGGAGCAGTAATATGAAAAAGAAAATCGGAGGACGCAGGTTATTTATTCGAGTTTGAACAAAAATCTTCTGTTTCAAGTAAGTACATACTTAATTGTTTTGTTTTTTTTTTTTATCACAGGGGCTGTCGAAATTGTTTGTTAATAAAAGTTTTTATTTCTTCAGATAATAATATGACTGAACCAAAAAAGAAATGCAGACAGTACAGCTTGGACTATTTATACTTATTTTGAATTTGCATATTTATTTTATAAATGTCAAAAATGTAAGAAAAACTCTACACATTTTTTTTGCTTTAATTTTTGTTAGTGCAGGTTTCGATATTAAATGTTGCACAAGATAATGCCACATTCTGTAGTCCTTTAATCTTTTCAAATCATTAATTACAAGTGATTAAAATGAAAAGTTTCATATCCAGTAAAATATTTAATATGGAGTTCTGTACAAATTTATTAATTTGAGTAAGTAAAGTAAATGACTAGGGGGTCGACGGTTTTAAAAGTTTTTGGTAAAGGGGTCTGCGGCCGAAAAAGGTTTGGGAACTCTTGGACTAGATAAAAATAAAGCTACTGGCCTACAAAGCCATATTGTTCAGTAGTATCTTAAATTTAAAGGTTTACAAGGTTTCATGTACATGCATATGCACAGATTGTCCTACACTGCTTGTCAGTATCCTTACTATACAGTATCACTTAAGCTTGGGTATAATTGGCCGTGTACCTATAGGGCATGGATTGTAAATTCTAAAACCCAGTAGTCCTGTTTCAATATCCTTCTTTTTGAATAATAAACACAAAGAAAGGAGGAAAGACAGAAATGAACATAGAGGTGAGCCAGCCAAAATGGAACAACTGGTTAAATCTGAGGGGAATATTGCAGGATTGGATTTGGGGAGTCATTAATCATTAAGTGCTCAGATCAGCGATAATATGGAAAGATCTGAAACTCAATGGAAGATCGCTTCTGAGGACTGTGAGCACGATCTAAAAATCAAATGTCCACTGAAACTTTGACTCTGCAGGGACCAGTAGAATCAATATTATTATTCTTGTTCTTAGAATCTGTTTCTCAATACAATAATTGGATGCAACATGAGTGTACTTTGGGACATTGTATGGTACTTATAAAGTGTATTTAAAATTAAAAGTTAGTGTACAAGTTATTTTGCTTAATCCACTTACACAAAATGAAAGATTACAGGGAGGTAGGACCTGTTGTAGTTAGCTGTATTTGCTCAAGGCAGGAACCAATCCTCAATGGGGTGCCAGGCCACAGCAGGACACATTAATGCACTCACACACATTCACTGAAACTGGAAAAAATGGGAAGTTGCGTATCAATGTAACCATTAGGCTCAAATGCAGAAACATATCTTTTTAAGAATTTAGCTGTTGTAAAGAGAGGATATTTCTTTGTTTTTGTACAGTTTAGGCATAACTTATACTATGTGCAGCAATAAAATACATAAATTATGCTAACACTTCTAAATACTGATCAAGCACTTCTCCCAGGGGCGCTTTTTGCCTTGCTGTGGGGATGGAAACCCATAACCTAAGAAGCATTTTGCCATTTGTAAGTTAAAAAAAATGTATGAACAGACTTCTTCAGCTTTTAAGCAAAGTATTGCATTTCAAATATCCCTAATTCAATATGTTTGCAAAGCTCCTGAGCCACTGATTAAATTAGAGGTGTTCCCATTTGGGGACATCAAAGGAAGTGAGCCTAGTTACCAATGACCACTGCCATCAATTAGAGAAGGGGTGGCGAACTCCAGGCCTAGAGTGCCGCAGCGGTGGCAGGTTTTCATTCTTACCATCTTCTTAATTAGTGACCAGTTTTTGCTGCTGATTACTTCTTTTAATTAACTTGACTCAGCTCATGACCACATCACTAGCTCCCCGTGCCCATTACTCAATATCTGAAATTAAAGAGAGGTGATGGTCTTGGTAAGGTTGATTTCTCACGTCACCAAAACATTTTGACGGTGCTCTTAGAAAGAACATAAAAACAACAGTTTTCGAAATGTGTGCTGTGGCAGAATGAGAGCAGCAACAAGCCATGGAATTAAATAACGGGTTTAATTAAAAGCAAGAATTGGCTTCTCATTAAGAAAGTGATTGGAGTGAAATTGGTTGGAGTTTGAAGCCCCAGTTTAGCTGGTCATCTGTTAGCTCGTTTCACATCTCATTTCTGCTTAGCTGTCATTTAATGAAGAAAGGAATCATTTTAGAGGCCTGAACTCTAAACTTCTAACATGACTATTAAAATGATGGAGAAAAAGTTATTTAGCAGTGAAAACTGGTCACTGATTAGGAAAAGGGTTAGAATGAAAACCTGTAGCCACTGCGGCACTCCAGGCCTGGAGTTTGCCACCCCTGTATTAGAGGAATGAAGTTCCACAATTGCCTCTTTGCTTTCATGCTCAGAATATTTTGGAAGTGCCCCACAACAACACTGCGAAAAATTACGTCAAAGACATTTGAAGAAGAAAAAAAAAGTACAAATTCAAAGTCAAAATATGCTATGTGAACCTGCAAAACATGCTATAAATGCACTTGGAAAAATACACTAACCAGCCACGTTATTAGGTACATCTGTTCAACTGCTTGTTAATACAAATACTTAACCATCCAATCATATGGCAGCAACTCAGTGCATTCAGGCACATACACATTGTGAAGACAACCTGCTCAAGCTCAAACCGGGCATTAGAATGGAGAAGAAAGGTGATTTAAGTGACTTTGAACGTGGCATGTTTGTTGGTGCCAGATGGGCTGCTCTATGTATTTCAGAAACTACTAGGATTTTCATGCATAACCATCTCTAGGGTTTACCAAGAAAGGTCAAAAAAGGGAATATATCCAGCAAGCACTAATTCTCTGGGCAAAAAGACCTTGTTGATGTTGGAGGTCAGAGGAGAATGGCTAGACTGTTTTGAGCTGATAGAAAGGGAACAGTAACTCAAATAAACACTCCTTACAACTGAGGTATGCAGAAGAGCATCTCTGAATACACAACACCTCTAACCTTGAATCAGACGGGCTACAGCAGCAGGAGACACACCGTGAGCCACTCTTGTCAGTTAAGTACAAGCAAACAAGGCTACAATTTACACTGGCTCACCAAAATTAGACAAGATTGGAATAACTTTGAATGGTCTGATGAGTCTCGATTTCTGCTGCGACATTCGGATGGTACAGTCAGAATTTGGCATCAACAACCATGGATACATCCTGTCTTATATCAATGGTTCAGGCAGGTGGTGGTGGTGTAATGCTGTGGGAGGTATTTTCTTGGCATACTTTGGTCCCCTTAGTTCCAACTAAACATCATTTAAATGCCACAGCCTACCTTAGTATTGTTGCTGACCACGTCCATCTCTCTATGAACAGAATGTATACATCTTTTGACGCCGACTTCCAGCAGGATAACACACCATTTCACAAAGCTCAAATCATCTCAAACTGGTTTCTTGAACATGCCAATGAGTTCACTGTACTCAAATGGCCTCCATAGTCACCAGAACTCAATCTAATAGAGCACCTTTGGGATGTGGCACAACATTAGATTTACATCATGGATATGTAACTAACAAACCTGCATCAACTGCATGATGCTATTATGTCAATATGGACCAAAATCCCTGAGGAATGTTTTCAGCACCTTGTTGAATCTATGCCACAAAGAATTAAGGCAGTTCTGAAGGAAAAAGGGGGTCCCAACCAGTACTAGCAAGGTGTACCTAATAAAATGGCAGGTGAGTGTATACATCAATTACAATCAAAATGTTTGACGCACGTTTGCAAAATACCGTACATCAGCCACGTTTAAAATAAAAGGCGCGTGTATAATGTGTTGGGCTCGTGCACAGACTTTTGGTAGTAATATAACTCCACATTTTTATCTTAAAGTGATTCCTGGGCTTAAAGGTGTTGTTATTAATGACATCCATACTTATAAGTCCCCATATTAGACAGAAGAAGAGATTAATTCCTTCTATTTTTTTTTAATGTGAATAAGAACTGGAACAGAGACTGTGCAGAAGTTAATAACAAACATTGACCTATTATAAGGAAAATTATAGAGATTATCTTTGCTAAAGTATAGCAAAAGCATCAAGGGTGTGCTATTATTGTTAGAAAATATCTTCTTTTAGTATCTATACATCCATTTTCTTAAATGAATACTCCAACCAAAAATTATATTTTTGATATGTTACTTACAAAATGTACTTTTGTAGTGGTGGCCAAGAAAAAAAATGTAATGTTGTTTTTTCATGCAGAATGGATAGAAAGAAGTTTACGACACAACAGAAGTCGACAGTGGCTAGTGCTTTACAACAGTAAATGATGGGAAAAACATCCATGAACACGAAATAAAATAAATCTCACATCATTATCGTCTGTCAGTTGCTTGCTCAAAACATGCAAAAGGTATGTCTTTTTGTTAAAATATTGTTAAAAAATTACTTCCAGAATTATCAGTGAGCACATAAACAAGAAACTGAAAAGCTCATGTGAGCGACTTTTTAAATGAAAGATAGGGAAAGATGGGGGTCTTCAAGTCAAAATGTCTGTATGATGCAGAATGACAGTAATCAAGGCTTGGCATTATGTATTTGGTAGAATTTTATTTTGTCTCTCTCTATATAAAAATTGATAACAATAGTGGTACCAACCAAGTTAAAAATTATACTGCATCGTCTGATCCTGCAGCATTTTCTTTATGCAATCAATTTAGAGCATCTAAATTTTAGAGAAGCTTTGATCAGTGGTTCCCAAACTTGATCCTTGGGACCAACTGTGGCTATATGTCTTTGTTCCAACCAGATTCACAATTAGTTACTGTATAATAATTGATCTAATTTAATTAGCTGCCATTCTTTCTCTTCTCTTTGTCTGCACTTAATTCTTGTTTGCTTTTTCCTGTAATTTGCTAATTTTCTGTGTGGCTTTGTCCCTTCATTGTTTCTTAATAATGACAAAAACAAGCAGAGAAGACATCTGGTTAAACAATACTACATGATGAAAGACTGCAACTACTTCAGCATCAGACCCACTAATTAGTAAATAGTGGATTAAATAACCTGAACTGGAAAATCAGAATGAAAATCATGGTGAAACTATTGTTTAAAAAGTAGATAAAATAAATAAACAAAAAACAAATTATCCCTGTATAAACTAATAATGTTACAAGCTTGGTTTTGCAATTTCCACATTGATCTCAAAGCACTTATGGGTATGCAGCAGCTTATTTAATTAGGTTAGAAGTCCTTTTAAAATATGAAATAATTTCCCAGGACAGAGTTTTGGGAACCACTAGCTTGGAGATTTGCAAAGCTCTCCTGCACAGAGAGTAGTAATCTGTTGTAATTGTACTTAACAAATAGTCTTGAGCATTCTCTTCTTTTTACTGTGAAAAATATAAAGACTTAGTGTTTCCTCACACATTAATTTCCTAAACCTGCATTTACAATACCTAAGCAGGTTCCCAGGGAAGATGTAGCCAATCAAAGCAAGCATAAGGGGCAAGGCAGGAACAATTCCTGGACAGGATGCCAGTCCATTGTAGGGTGAACTAGAATGCACACACTCCTACACACATACACTACGGCCAATTAAGCATCGGCAATCAACCTAACTTGTTTCATAAACATGGTAATTATTTCTTTGTGCTACCCAGCTTTATGTCCTGCTAGATTATTAATCTCTATTACAACATTGCAAACTGCTTATTTATGTATTTTGTGAGCTAAAATTTTATCGGCCTTTTCTCTGGTCCATAATGATGATGTAACTGAAAAATAAGATACTTTGTTTCACTTGTTGTCAAAAGATTAAATTCAAAGTAAAGAGTCAACCTTTTTCTATAGAGGGATTAATTTTGTGATATACTATATTTCTGGATCAATATTGAATTCTCCTTGACTGGTTCTTATGCTTTTCTAACTTGCAGTTTATTTACATATGAAACATACAAAATAACTTGTCCTCATAAAAAATACCATCAGTATTTCCCAGAGAGTGATCCTGAAGAAACTGGGGAGGAAATCATTGGTCTCTAAATTTTATAAAGTCCTAATCTGCTACCAATGATAGTTCAGTCTCCATATTTGAGCTTCAAATTAAGAGGAACATGATTGGAGATGACAACGACATCATAAAGAAGTATGTACAACCCCAATTCCAAAAAAGTTGGGTCACTGTGTAAAATGTAAATAAAAACAGAATGCAAGGATTTGTAAATCTCATAAACATATGTTTTATTCACAGTAGAACAAAGAAAACTTATCAATTGTTTAAAATGAGAAAATAACATTTTAAGAAAAGAATAAAGGTCATTTTGAATTTGATGGCAGCAACACGTCTCAGAAAAGTTGGGGCAGGGCCATATTTACCACTGTGTAGCGTCCCCTCTTCTTTTAAAAACAGTCTGGCCAGTTCATCATGTGAACTCTTCTGCTATGAAGCCATGCTGCTATAATAGATGTAGTATGCGGTTTAGCAATGTCTTGCTGATTCAGCATTGATGGTGCCTTTCCAGATGTGCAAGCTGCCAATTCAATAGGCACTAATACACCCCCATACCATCAGAGATGCAGGCTTTTGAGTACTGATAACAAGCCAGATTGTCCATCTCCTTTTTTAGTCTGGAGGACGCAGCATCCATGTTTTCAAAAAGAATTTCAAATTTCAATTTGTCTGATCACAGAAGTTTTCCACTTTGCCTCTGCACATTTTAAAGGAGCTTTGGCCCAGAGAAAGTGGTAGCTTTTCTGGATTATGTTCACATATGGCTTCTTCTTTTAATGATAGAACGTTAACTTGCATTTGTGGGTGACACGGCAAATTGCGTTCAGAGACAATTATTTCTGGAAGTCCATGAGTCCATGCAGTGATTTTCATGACAGAATCATGCCTGTTTTTAATGTAGTGCTGCCTAATGGCCCGAACATCACATGCATCCAATATTGATTTTTCGGCCTTGTCCCTTGTGCACAGACATTTCTCCAGATTCTCAGAATCTTTTGATGATATTATGTACTGCAGATGATGAGATATTCAGACTTTTTATGTTGAGGAACGTTATTCTGAAATTGTTCCACAAGTTGTAGATGTAGTTTTTTGCAGACTGGTGAACCTCTGACCATCTTTACTTCTGAGAGACTCTGCCTCTCTAAGATGCTCTTTTTATACCCAGTTACGTTACTGACCTCTTGCCAATTAACCAAATTACTGTAGTTGCAAAATGTTCCTCCAGCTGTTTCTTTTTGCTATCACTTACTTTTCTAGCCTTTTGATGCCCCATCCCAACTTCTTTGAGATGTGTTGCCACCATCAAATTCAAAATGAGCTACTATATTTCATGAAATAACAGAATGTCTCACTTTCAACATTTGATATGTTTTCTATGTTCTATTGTGAATAAAATATGGGTTTATGAGATTTGCAAATCATCGCATTTGGTTTTTATTTGCATTTTACACAGCATCTCAACTTTTTTGGAATTGGGGTTGTAAATTATTATTTATAAAAAAATGTAAGCAATTCTTGAGTGAATATGATGCACTGACAGGAAGAAAGAAAATTATCCCGAATTTGGGTGCATGTCTCCTGCAACTGCTGTCAACAGTTTTAAATGTTATGATCTCTTATATATATTTCTCTTCTGGTTCATCCTGCTTCCACTTCAAAATCGGTCCTGCCCACAGGCAGCCGACACGGCATTTCTCGATTAGCGTTTGCTTCCATGGGTGCACAGATAACTCAACCACCTGGCCACGGATCATACCGTTTTAAAATACACGAGCAAATTTATCACCAAATTTCTCCACTATACGCTAACACTTCTACCTCTCCAGGATATGGACAGTTGTATGTTTTTAACACAGCGGCAGCTACTGAAGTACGCTTACAAATTAAAGCAAACTGCATGCAGCGAAAATTTACTTCTCCAGCTCGATTCAATGCTCAGAACCATCAACCCTTTTGCTAAATCATACAAACACATGCATGAAATCGCTCAGTCCAATCGAACAGCATCTGTACGAATGGTTTTCAAGAAAAACCCGGGCAGGATTTACGACGATACAATGCCCCGACATGTCACAGCGATGATGCAGCGATTTTCGTCGGAGAGGAAAGGGACATTTGCATCTATCTGAGAGGCAACTCCTGTAAACAGATTTCCACACTCAATATGAATTGTGATCCTATGGTTTACCCACTTTTATTCCCTTATGGAGGCATTGGCTGACACAAACATTTACAACATGTTCCCGATAAAAGAACCGAATCAGGCTTACTCAATGCCAATTTTACATGTACAGGTTATCAATGAGTAATACATTTAGTATTTTGCACTCCAGCGGCAAACTATTCCAACAGTACGTCGTAGATGCGTATGTTAAAACAGAGGGCGCGTGTCTCAACTATCTCAGATTACATCAACAAGATCTGTGCGTGGAACAATACAAAGGACTATCAGACGGACTGCAAGCAAAGGCTGGAAATAACAATGTATGTGTAGGCAAAATGATTGTATTACCATCCACATTTCCAGGAAGTCCAAGATAGATGCAACAAAACTATTAGGATGCCATGGCCATAGTACGTAAATTTGGAAAGCCTGATTTATTTATCACTTTCACATGTAGTCCTGCTTGGCCAGAAATTCTACATGCACTGTCAGATACCCAAACACCGGAGCACAGACCTGATATTGTAGAACGAGTATTTTGGATTAAGCTGCAGGAATTACTTAGAGACATTCTACATCATCATCTTTTTGGGGTTGTTATCTCTTATATTTACGTAATCGAATTTAAGAAGCGTGGCCTTCCTCATGCTGTTTACTCTTCACAATAATTCTGAAATTAGAACCAGAAAGAAAGAAGAAAGAAGTATTTCTTTCTTCGTGATTTCTGAATTCCTTTCTCACCGTTTTCCATTCCTATTTTTACACCGCCGTATGTTACAGCGGGCGTTGGCTAGTTAAATTTATTGAAGACCTACCCGAATCTGGATTGAATATACAATTAACGTCTCCTCCCATTATATGTTTGAGACCTCACAGTGGTACCCAATGTAAAAGCCTTGAGCGTACATTCTATGTAGTCTATATATTAGCCAAAATTCATTTAAAATTGCATAGGTTTTTCAACACCATGACATATACTATATCTCCTTTCAGAATATGATACCTTGTCCACAGCTAAAAATGGAATTGTTTGGTAGGTTAAAATTCCCATACCTTCTTTTTCCCCATGATAGACAGAAAAGAAAATTAATGACCCAGACTCTTTTCTACCATAATTGACCCTTACTTGTTGAGCGGGTTGCTTTAAAACTACTTGGACTTTAAAGAACTCAAGGCTACAATTTCTGCCAAAAGTGAATCTACTAAATACCATCTTGGGGTGGGGTTCGGGGTTGACCACTTAACCCATTGATTATTTTGCATTTTATATTTATAATTAATTTTGACTATTTCTGTTGATCAGTGTCTAAATAGCCAAATTAAATCCACTGTGATTCAGTGATGTATAGGGGATAATATCTTTCATAGGCACTAGAAAACAGTGCCAGGAGTACAGAGTGACAGCTATTCCTAGCCAACAAAAATATTACTGGATCACTGGCAGGGAGGTTCACACTGGGAGAGGTGGCCACCACTGACCAGTTATAAGTCTATGATTAAAAATGTATGTGAACAGAAACAAAAATGTTAATTTTCATTAGAAAATTGTACAGTTTTTTTTTTTTTGGACATTCACATGAGTATACCCTTTGATCAACTGCTCATCTAGTGCAAAGTCGGTTCTTTGCATACCCAATGATGCCCAGATAGCTTTAAGCTGCTTAAGATCCTGTGCTGGATAAAGTACACTATTATGGCCAGAAGTATTGAGATGCCTGATCATTACACCAACAGAGACTTTAATGATATTGTATTCAATTATTTAGACTTTAATATGGAGTTGATCCCCCTTTGCAGCTATAACAGCTTCCACTCTTCTTGGAAGGCTTTCCACAAGATTTTGGAGTGTTCCTATGGGAACTTGTGCCCACTCATTCTGTAGAGCATTTCTAAGGTCTGACACTGATCTTGGACAAGGAGGCCTAGCTTGCAATCTCTGTTTCAGTTCATCCCCAAGGTGTTTGATGGGGTTGAGGTCAGGGCTTTGTGTGACACCAAACACATCCAACTATGTCTTTATGGACTTTTCTTTGTGCACTGGGGCACAGTCATGCTGGAATAGAAAAGGGCCTTCCCCAAACTTTTTCCACAAAGTTGGAAGCATAATGTCATCCAAAATGTCTTGATGTGCTGAAGCATTAAGACTGCCCTTCACTGGAAGCGAAGGGCCTAGACCAAAACCTGAAAAACAGTCCCACGCCATTATCCCTCCTCCACCGAACTTCAGAGTTTGCACAATGCAGTCAGGCAAGTAACGTTCTCCTGGCATCCGCCAAACCCAGACTCACCGATCTGACTGCCAAACGGAGGAGCATGATTCATCACTACATAGAACACATTTCCATTGCTCCACAGTCCATTGGCAGTGTGCTTTACACTACTCCATCCAACAATTGGCATTGGACTTCGTGATGTGAGGCTTGCATGTAGCTGCTCGGTAAAACAAACTCATTCCATGAAGCTCCCGCTGCACAGTTTTTGTGCTTGCATTAATGCCAGTGAAAGTTTGGAACTCTTCAGCTATGGAATCAGCAGACTGCTGGTGACTTTTATGCACCATGCACCTTAGCAGTCTTTGACCCTGCTTTGTGACTTTACACAGTCTTCTGCTTCGTGGCTGAGTTGCTGTTGTTCCTAAATGTTTCCACTTTCCAAAAATACCACTTTACAGTTGACTGTGGAATATCCAGCAGGGATGAAATTTCACAAACCATCTTATTGCAAAGCTGGCATCCTATCATAGTACTCCGGTTGAAGTTATTGAGCTCCTCAGAATGACCCATTTTGTTTCACTAATGCTTGTAAATGAAAACTACATGGCTAGGTGCTTGAATTTATACACCTGTGGCAATGGGTCTGAATGCAACACCTGAATTCAATAATTCAGAGGTGTGTCCCAATACTTTTGTCAATATAGTGTACTTTTAGAAAATATATTAATTAATGGTAAGCCACACTGGGATGGGAGATGGTAGCTGGTGAAACTATAATTTTTGGGAAAGTGGACAATTTTTTTCTTTCATTTAAACAAACCTTGTAAAAGCATTTTTAGTTTAAAAAAAAAAACACAAAGGTGAAGAATGTCAATTTCATGTCAAGAATCCAAGCTTTATTACAGTACTTTGTCTGGCTTTAGTACAATCTCTTGTAGAGAAAAGCAAAACAAAATGACACCTTTTATTGGCTAACAAAAAAGATTACAATATGCAAGCTTTCGAGGCAATTCAGGCCCCTTCTTCAGGCAAGATGTAATCAAGATGTAATCAACCTGAAGAAGGGGCCCGAGTTGCCTCGAAAGCTTACATATTGCAATCTTTTTAGCTAGCCAATAAAAGATGTCATTTTGCTTGGCTTTTCTCTACATTCATAATGGCTAACACGGTACAACACCCTAGTAGTACAATCTCTTGTAATGAACATATGTTAAACGGGGAACTCTGTTGGGGTGAATGCACATGCATCTTTTTTTACTGTTTTTGACAGTACAGGAAGTTCATTTTTCTTTCTGTTCCACCAATGAAGTGGAGTTATCCACTGCATCTAGCCTGCTCCTGTAAGTATTTCCCAAGTTCTGGCTTATATGCACTCTTTACGTACATCATTTCCATTTTTTTCAGAAGTGCACGGAGGGACTTCTTTTTGGGAGAAGAGATAACTGTAAGATCAACTTTATTTATTTTGAAATAAATGCTGGCTTCAGTAATTTGAATTATTTATAAGTAGGGTAATCAAAGAGACACCCCTTTTTTCCAAAGCACCTATTCTAAAAACAGTGTAATTATGTTTCTAGGTTTAAGGCAGAAATTGTTTAACCTCTGATCAGGATGACATTTACTCATTGATATTGATTTTTGGAGCTTTGGAAAACTTGTGAAAGATGTGCACATAACTTATAACTGAATGGCCTATCACATGATGTGCAACAGAGTAGGATGGAAGGATGAGTGTAATGACTCCTATTATATACCTCCCCCATGTGTAGTGGATTCACCTATGGGTAAATTGTGGAATCACATCTTAAAGTAGTTGGTACAAAACTCAATGCCATGACATAAATGCAATAGGTATTTAGAACTTTAGGAACATAAAATATTTTTCTTTTAAAGTGTCCTATTTACTGTGTATTTTCATTTGACACTGAAGAGTGTTGTAACTCTATTTTTTGCATTTTCAATTTTTAAGAAAATATGCTCTAACCACAAATGTAGTAATCCTTGTAAGAAAACTTACATTCCATGTTTTATACTCTGCAAGCTGCTGGAGTCACGGTACTCCTATATGAATGGATCTGGACTTTTTTTTTTTTTTTTTTTTAATATAACCTTGTAAGTGATAAATGAAGTCTGTCATTTTGAGAGGTGTTTAGTTATAATGGTTCCCTGACTAATTTATAAAGCGAGCATAACATGTTAATCTGTTGCATTACAAACTGGTGTATTTAAATGTACATAAAATACTGTAATGTGGGAATTGAGTCCTTTTCATGATGGAGTCTGAAAACTGCATATCTGTATACAAGACTAGTTCAAGTTATTACAACTCCGAAAATTGGGTTGTATAAATTGTGTATGCTAACTTCATTTTAGATCATACATTTGTTATTTTTTCTTCAAACGTACAAAGATGATCTACTTTTATTACACAAGGCACTTGTTATACAATTTTTCACGTACACTTAAATTAAAAGTGCTGGACTGAAATGTTACTAGGTTTCAACATGTTATTACTTTCAAAAACTGTTCATTTCTGGATTTTAGATTTTCCAAGTTATCAGCTCATAACTGTCTTTGGCACAAAATATACAAAAAATACTTTTGGTCAGTCTCTAGCCATGTGCATGGAAAACATCTGTGGCAAGCATCTTCAAAAAGTGTCCTAGGACATGACCTGCAAATGTACATTCCTGAAATGTCACCAAAGAAAATAAGTTTCTTCTCACCTTTCTGATTGCTGAAGCAACCACTGCAGCTGAAGAAATGATGCTGGAAGCAAAGCTGCACGCACTGGAAATGTTATTGTGTTCTGAAGTGCCTTACATAATTCCTGCATTTGTTTTACCATCTCCCAGGTGTAACCTGAAGAGAAAAAAACACAACGGTTTTTTTATCGTCAGCTCTTTAGAGCATATTCTAATAAAACACAACTGTTTCCTGTGTTTTTTTACTCATAGCTTTCACTAGCTGACAAGTATCACTGCATGCCTGGGTGTGCAGCACACAGTTTTTAGGGAAACAGCTAAACAGATTATAGGAGTGTTTTCCAAGAATAATGTGAGTACAGAAATACTGGAGAAAAAAAATAAGAAACAGACACTGGAACCATGGAAATAAAGGGGAAAGAACAATATAGTAATAGACTGTCAAAAGGAAAAAAATGAAAGCAGAGGTGGGAAAAAAAAAGAAAACAAACCAACTACTATCCTTTTCATTCGATATTGATTTATATAATTTGAGGGACTCAAGATGGAAATAAAACAGTGATAGCACAAGGGGTTGGAACAAGAACAATTATCTCTACTGACATTTTTTGGAGTTTTCAGAATTTTTTAATATGTTTAAAATAATGAAGCACTATTTTCTCATCTTTTCCAGTGCGGTTTTTGTACTTTAATTTATTTAGTCTTTTTATTATGTTTTGCTGCTTTCTGTCACTGGACTAACACATTTTCATATTCTTTTTATTTCACAAGTTCTTCTGTTTCTTCCATAGATTTTCTCTTCAATCATAAGCTTATTTTTATGCAGTTTGTTGGTGATAGTTGTACATTGACCATAATCAGTTCTCAATATAATTTTAATAAAGGCAATACAGGCATCAATATTATTATCCTTTGATGCATTCAGACCCTGCAGGATGATGGAAAATGTTACTAAATATTAGAAAAGTGCAGACTTAACAGTTAATGAATACCTGAGAGATTACTAAACATTAAAATGTACAGGAAATTCAGACATTACAAAAGCCGTTAAGTGTAAAAACAACTTTTTTTTTTTGGATATCTGAAATCTAGCACTAAAATTCAAACCTTGGATTGTCCCATGATTGTTTTTTTCAATATCATTTTTTGTTGGATACTCTCTCCCAAAAAACCTTTTGTCCATTTTTATATTTGATGCATTATCCTTTTTGGTGCAATATTCTCATAGCATTTTTATAACCCTAAAAAACTATCATAAATGGTAACTACAGACATACTGTACAGTATGATGGATACAACAAATTATAACAACCTTTTGTTAGAAAAAATTACCTTTTTGTTTTAAGTTGTTTTTATGATAAATAGCAGGTGATTTGGTAAATCAGTGATGGTTGATCTTTGATCTCAAATATACAACACAGTGGTAAGGCAAAAAAGGAAGAGACTTAGCACTTGGTGAAACTGCACTCCATGTGAGTCATGGAAATCTACAATGGGAAATATTGCTCTAGACATATGGAAAGAAATTCTGAATGATTAAAGCAACTGTGAATGTGAAAAAAAAGTGAAAGTATGAGAAAACATACTGAAAGACATACTGAACATACTGCAAAACTGCAGCTACATAAAACATTCGTAGGAACAATTTAAGCACTGAAGGAAAGAATTATAACGTGAAGAGGAAAAAAAAACTATTAATGCCTTAAGAACATGTAGGAATGATGTAGTAAAATGAGAAAAAGAGAGGGTTAAGCATTTGGTTAAAAAATTTGGAAGTTCAAAAAATTAACTAAGGGCAGTATTGCAATTGACAAAGTTTTGTACACACTGTATAGATTATTTGGAACATTCTACTGTATCATGCAATTTCTGCAGATTCTGTCAGCTGCACATTTACGTTGTGAATCTCCCGTTCTAACCGCACTCAGGTCTGGTGACTGGGAGATTCACTGAAGAACACTGAACTCGGTGTCATGTATATGGTGCATTATCATGCTGGAAGTAGGTATTAGATAATATGAAAATTACAGCCATGAAGGGATGTACATGGTCAGCAACAATACCTAAACAGGTTATGGCATTCAAGTGATGATTGGTTAGTATTACTTGTGCCTAACCATTACACCACCACCAGCTTGGACTGTAGACACAAGGTAAGGTTGGGTGCTAGGATTCACGCTGTTGGCATCAAAGTCCGACTCTACTATCTGTGTGCCTCAGCAAAAAGCGAGATTCAACAGACCAGGCTACATTTTTCCAGTCTTCAACTGTCCAGATTTGGTAAGCCAGCGCCCACTGCATCCTTTACCTTTATGTTCTTGGTTGATAGGTGTGGAACCCAACGTGGATGTAGCCCATACCCCTCAAAGTGTAATGCGTCGTACATTCAGATATGCTTTCCAGCTGATCATAGTTGTACAGAGTGGTTACCCGAGTTACTGTAGCCTTTCTGTCAACTCAAATCAGTCTGGTCATTCTCCTCTGACCTCTCTCATCAACAAGACGTTTCCAGCCGCAGAAGAAGTGTTTTTTGTTTTTAACATCATTCTAAATAAACTCTACAGACTGAGGAGCATAACAATCACAGGAGATCAGCAGTTACATAAACATACCAACCAACCCGTCTGGCACTGTGATGGTGCGGGTCCGGCTCCATGCTCCCTCTTCTCATTTGGGAGCATCTTGAACCAGACACCATAGACATTCATGACTGGGATGAGCTGAACAAATGAGGATACTGCATGAAGCAAGGGGACGGTGCAAAACAGTTAAGTGGTTTAATTAAAAACCAGTCAACAAAAAGGTGTTCAAAAATGCAGTGCTCCAAAATTCAATAGTTCAATAAATAAATAATCCACAAAAACAAAGGTGAGGTAAAGGTTAAACCCAAAATAAATATGATGATTAAAACCAACAGGCTGAAAGCTATCCTTTTTATAAGGCCAGTGCCTTGATCTTTTAAATGGCGGCTCATCTGCTTATCCTGTGCGGGCCTTGCAGCAGAGTGGTTGCCCGAACAGCAGACGCAGCTGACCCTCCTCAGGCCTGGGTCCGTGCCATCCCTTGGCTATGGAAAAAGACTCCCTCTCTGGACCTTGGCTTGGGCCCCCAATGGTCAGGGTGCTCACACTGGGGCTCTCCGAGTATCGGCCTAACACTGTTCTTCAGGGCTCACTTCCTAGCTGCCGGCTTTCTCACACTCAAGCCTACTCTCCTCAGCTTGCTCACTCCTGCCGTCTACAGCCTTCTTTCTTTAACCTCCATTCATTTTCTCATTTTCCTTTGTCAATCCTCCTCCTCACACTCACGCTTCCCCTTTTAAAATGATGATGTGGCGCTGCTATGATGATTAGCAGCTCCCAGCACCAATTAGGGTTATGGACGATCCTACACCTGTGCACTTAATGTAGGGCCGTCTGCTCCCGTATCATGCCCGGGAACCGCTCTAGCCATACTACCATGACCCCTCCTATCAAGATGCGAGTGCGGCATTTATTTATTTAAAAAGATGCCGATCAGCCGCGGACCTCACTTTACCACAGGCACCAACAATCATGCCACAGTTGAAATAATTGAGATCACAATTTTCCCCTTTCTGGTGTTTGATGTGAACATTACCTGAAACTCTTGACCTGTATCTGTATTATTTTTATATATTGCACTGCTGTCACATATTTGTCTAATTAGGTAATTGCATGGACAGCAGATGTTCCTAATAATTTGCTCAGTGAGTGTATGTATATACACATACACAGGTACATATATTAAATTTTGTAGTTCTCTCTCAAGTTACTAGTATTGTGAAAAAATATAATCATAGACCAAATATTTTCAATTAAAAAGATTGGCAAGATTTCATTTTCTAAAAAGCATTAAGTATTGTTTATTTTTAGTTACTGGAAAAGATACTGAATAGACTGATATATGCACACATTAATTACATTTTAGGTAATATATAAGGACCATTTAATTATTTCTTAAATTTGCACTGAAACCCCTCTTGTGTTGTTATATTCTCTCTCTTATCAAAAATAAAATTAAGGCTCTCATGGTGGCAACACCATAAGACAAATAAATACTAATAATACTTTTTAATTCTATAGCACCTCTCCTGTATTCAAAGTGCATCGTCAATGAAAAGGAAGTTGAAGTCACACAAAATTTGTGTGCGGCATTTCTTTCTTTAGTTGAAAATAGTGTTCATATGCTTACAGCGAGAAGTACTCCAAGTCAGCCTGATTATAAAGGAAGGCGAACAAATGACCAACCAAGAGAAAAAGTGTAAAAAGGCAATAGGGCTGCTGAGATTATTCAATATAATATATGCAAAAAAAAGTAACATTATTCTAATCATCATTTTGTAATCAATAATCAATACACACCACCATAAATTACACACTGGCATGCTACGATGTCCAGTATAGTTTTTGAATAGGCTAATGATGGCTGCAGTTGCACCACATTCTCCAGAGATTGGTCCCTCCAAATATTGTCCAAAAACCACTGAGTGGTGGGGTATTTCAGTAGGAAAACTGACAAAATGATTGTTTGTACACTATGTAAAACACAGATATTGCTCCACCATACCACTGTTTCCATGCACAAATACCAGAGCAGGACATGCTCAAGAATTGTAGCACCAAAAAAAAAAAAAAAACATGAGCACAAACAGTTCGTCAGACAGTTGTTCTTACAGCAATGAGAAACTAATTTTACCTTGATAAATTCATGCTTGTGAGTAACATTGCAATTAAAGTTACAACCACAGTATTTCTTTGGATAAAACGGATACATACAGTTGGTTAATTTTGCTAAATAGGTCACCAGTTGTCACCTTTATTTGTCTTGGTTGCAAGTAAGTAAAATAATGTTTCAGTATACAGGATATCTAAATACTGTCAACTAGTCTGTTAAATGCACTTGGTAATTTTTTTTCTGGCAGAGCTGTACGTTCACCCTTTGCCAGATATTTACGCCAGTTCTGGCAATTTGTGGATTCAAAAGAAAACAAAATATCAGTGATAAAATTCCATATAAACATATGACAGCTTCATTAAGTTATTTATTTTCTGCAGGAATTAAAATATAAATAAACCCCCTTCAATAAATGATTAAGGTTAAACAAAAGATGTATTTTGATGTCCACTACAGTTGCCACAGCTGCTGCAAACTGAAAAATAGTTTGCGGCAGAGCAAAACATTGCTCTCTGCCTGCAGGTGAATTGCCACTTGAAAGCTGGCTTTTTTGAAAAGAAACGCACATTTTACTGCAATTTAGATTGCATCAACAGTTCAGACCACAAAGCTCAGTGAAATCCCGGTTCTTACACTACAATTTAAAAAAAAAAAAAAAAAAAGAGCTACATTTAAAATGTTTCTGTGCTCTTTCAGCCACAATCCTCATTTCTTGGAAAAGAGAAAAGCAATGTGTAGAGTTTAATTTTTTTAAAAATACTTGTTTATTGAGATTTAGCGAATTTACATACATAAATATTTAGATGATAAATTATTTAAATTGCTTATATTAAAGCTAAAACAGAAATCAGTTTTAATTTTGAGTCTTATGTAAATATAAACTTTAAATATAACTTACACACACTGGCCTTTCAAGCTATTTCAATGACTTCTTGTCTTTTGCTTTCACGTTCCATATATAAAATTATCCAATAAAAATTCAAATACAGCAAACATTCACATACCTGCTTGTATTTTTTGGACAAAATTAGTTGTTGATTAATTTATAAAATAATCAACATGTGAATCATTTTCAAAATAATCATTAATGGCAGCACTAGAAGGCAATAAAAGAACTGACAAGTTTAAAGGCACTAACAAAAACTACTGATAGGCAGAATAGATGAAAGCAAGAGACTTGAACCTGCCTTGGAGAGAGCAACAATTAATGCTTTAACATGCACTTCAATAATTCGTTATTCACATAAACCTAATTTCTAAAATGCCATGTAAACTCCTATTCCGATTAGAGGAGTCAGATTACTGGCCTCTGAGAAACCTGATTAACAGAGTTAGACTTCTCTGTGAATAACTGGATTATGTGGCCAAGTAAACTCTATACCAGGTTACTGTTAAGGAATTTGTAGCCTGTGCATGTCCATTGCACTCTGGCAGCCTGCGTATGCATTTACTTTGCACATGCTTCAGTATCCACGAGTCGCAGCTTCCACAAAAATATATCAAGAGTCAAAAATGTTTGACAGATCACACTATTATTCCTTCTCCTGTCTGAAAAAATCTGTCTTAATTTTTCAGAAATCTCTAATTTTTTTGTTGATGAGCTGAATGTACAATGCTAAACTCAGCAAAGAAATCTTGAAAGATTTAGCATAACACATTACAAGTAATGTATGCTACTCAGTCAGATTACTTTTCAAAGTAACCTAACACAATACTTATCTTATTGACGTAAAAAAAATTGTTGTTATTACTCCATAAGCACTGCATGGAAGGCAAGAAGCACATGTACTGGGTTCAGTAGCACAGCCAATCAGAAAGAGAGTTTGCTGCATGAAATCTGGTAACAGAAACCTATAAAGCATCAATTTGTGTAAACATATTTATAAAACACATGAAAATTATCATAGGTGTCATGCCTATTTTTGAAATTGCAGTGGGCCATGATAATGTTTAACTCTTTTGTGCATTTTAATAATGTCGGAGTATTTTGACAAAGGAGAACTCCAGAAGATTACTTGTATGGATCATTAAGAAACCAAATTTCTGCCTTAATCAGGTTGTTCACTTTTACTCGATTATTTGTGTGCACGTAAACACACTAAATGGCTACGACTGGCAGAATGTATAACTATTAAGGGAGAGACAACTCTGTAACTGCTGTCTGGAAGACTTAATTTATTGGTTCTTTTATTTAATTAAAATTAATTTATTTAAATTAAAATATATAGCTATTGAAATATGTTGTCTTGAGTATATTTGTCAGTTTATAATATTTCACTTTTTGACACAGAGTACACAAAAATCCCTCATGATTAAAAAAAAGCTTAAAACTGTTTTCATGGATAATTGTTCAAATTACATGGATTGGCTTTTTAAGTTTGTAACTGCAATCAAATAAAAGGTCTTAATATAATACCTTAATGTCCTGGGGCCTAATGTATAAATGGTACATACGCACAAAAATGCTGCGTAACCCCTTTCTACGCTCAAACTGCGATATATAAAACCTAAACTTAGTGTAACGCCACGCACATTTCCACGGTAGCTCATACCCTGGCGTACGCAAGTTCTCCACTGTTTTGCAGACTGGTGGCACCCAGTGTCAAAGCAGTGCTACTGTTCCTGTGTGGTTTCCCTTTTTTTCTTAGATCCACATCCCTGACACGGATTTATAAATACACTGAAATTAACCACATATTGTTTATTAGTTTAATGATTCTGATTGTAATTAACCTACAATTAACAATACAATGGTCCACAGAATGGTCAAACTATTCTAAATACAATAGCTGCTTTAGCGTTGTTACTCTCACTGCACCTTCTTCTTCTTCTTTCAGCTGCTCCTGTTAGGGGTTGCCACAGCAGATCATCTTTTTCCATATTACTCTCACTGCACCACTCTGAGTATTTATATCACTGTATCCGAGTGGGGAATCACAGATCTACAGCAGCTGATTGGAAAGAGAATTATCGGTATACAGCATCAAGCACATGCTGCTTCATCCATGCTGTCTATTGAACTACTCTCATAAGGCAAACGCTTCAGAGCCTTTCCTCCCGGTTCAGAAACAGTTTCATCCCAAGAACTATAAACACACTCAATCAGTCCATCAAGTGCCCTTTGTAGAACTGTTTGTACTTATAAGTACAATTACCTCACTGTAAACTTGCGATAGTTATAATATTGCACAACCTGAGACACTTTATAAAGCGCGTATTTACATATGATGACGATATCATTTTTAAGATGAAATGCAGCAAAATATGTTTATTATATTATATTGATAAAACTTTAACTTAATTTAAATAATCTATATTGTTAATAAATAAACATGTGAGGACACACTGTTGCAGCGCTAGTGAGGAGCTGGCGCTCCGTTCACGGATTGTTCCTGCCTCGTGCTGTATTTGTGCTGGGACCGGTTGCGACACTGGATGGACTGAATAATTAAACATGTACTACGAAGATATTTCAATGTTCCTTAAAAGTTCTGAAGAATCAGCGTTCCAAGCTTACAGATAGCTTAACGTCTATTACAGAGTTGATTGTGTGGCGATTTGGGTATTTGGAGAAAGAAAAGTAAGGACAGGAATTTGGGGGTTAGTATGTTTAAAAGAGACAGTACTGCTGCAATAAATTATTTCATCGAAGGTCACGCATGAAGCTGCAAGCATCCTGCGTGAGGCATGAACAATTACTGTGCCACCGTTTAATAACATGCTTTAACTCCTATCATCATGAAAATGATATCAAGTATACATCTCAGTATTTTAATTATTCAGAGAGCAGTAATATCACAAATGTAATGGATTCTGTGTCCTGTCGGAGGAAGAGAAAGCAGGTTTAAGAAGCACATAGTGATTCACACACATAGAGCACACAGAAGATCAAATACAAAACAAAACATTTAACGTGCTACTTTAGTTACGATGGGATTTGAGAAACGAGTAAATTAAACGATTTTAAGGTGAAGTTTATGATGTTCTACTTTAATGACAAAATAAACTACATGATTCAAGTGGAAATTTAGAGATTAAAGTTGACATCTTGTGCTTTTTTCCCCACTGTGTGTCTATTTTTTTTTTCTCTGTACCCTATTAAGCTTTCATATGACACTCAGACGATGGGCTATGACTCGCCTTTTCACGATGACTTTGATACGCGACAACTTCTTTTTTATTTCAGGCACGGTGTGATTTTGTGAACTTGAGCTTTCGAGTTTCTCAGACACTATGTCACTCGATCAACTTCCTTTTGTTGTTTATACCACTGTTTAAACCAACAAATAGTACGTTTTTCCTTTGTATTCGCTGAAATTCTTCTATTTCCCCCCGTGCTTTTGCCATTGCCTTTTCACAGAATGCTGAGCTTAAGGGCTATTTATATGGATTTGCATATTCAAAGAGGCATAATTCTGGGAGGAAAAGGAGCGGGACAACAGGCACGTGCACGTGCGTTACTTTTCACGCTGACCGGCATTTATGTAACGGAAGAACTTGGAAGTTGGCATTCGCACAGATTTATACATCTGGATTTTTTTGTGCGTAAGCACATTTCCGCTTTTGTGTCTATGCCATTTTATAGTATGAATTATATGCACGGCGTTATGCATGAGGACCCAGGAGATCTACCAGATTACCTCTAAACAGCTGGCATATTTTACAAAAAGCATTCATCTGCTTGCATATCTTCTTGAAGGCACACAACTTCTGAAATAGCAATTAAAACCAATTTAACATTTTATGTCTTGCACCCTCATGGTTTGTTTTTTTGTTTCTTTTTTATTTTATATCCAATATTTAATGACTACAAGTATATGTGTGGCTGAACAGTCTTTGGTATGTTAGCTATGATCATAGATTTTTGCATATAGAAAAAGTTGACTTCCAGGTGTTTTGTTCTGACAGGATGCCCCTTTAACTAGTATGTTTCCTCATCCTTCCCAGCTTTGAACATTGGGTATCACATAAACTATAGACAAATCACTGCTGTCTCACTTTGTTTTGTGGAGGGCTGATTGGGTTTGCTACAGATGTGTACATCCTTTTCTGTTACATGTCTCAAACGTACCCAGTGTTTGCCTGCTGCCACGGCTGAACTTATGCAGATGCTGACAACTGTGCTACCTTGGAGCTGGCTTACAGCAATCTAGAAGTATGATTACTCATATTCAACAAGCAGAAAGTAAAATACTATACTGGAATGTTAAAGGGAAGAATATAAGAACTCATTCAAGAACTGTGGAGTAAATCAGGTTGGAAAATGGTGATATAGTTATTACATTTTAAGAATTTGAGACAGTTTTTATTGAAAACACCATAATTCAAAAGAAGTAAGCCATTTAATATACTTGAACACACACCTCAGATTAAATAATTTATTCATCATGATTAGGCAAATGTGTTGAAAAGTTTTGATCAAATTATGTTTTCCTGTTTTAAAAAGTACACGCATGCATTCAAAAACAAATGGTTCAGTTTGTGACCAAAAGTGTATTCATTTATGCAGTTCTTCTCAGGAATGACTTACCATAATTATCCTGATCCCTGCTGCAGGAAGTCGTCCACCCAAGAGACAATACAGCACCTGGAATGAAAGAATCCACCATTCCAAGGAATCTTTGTGCATCTACCACATTGCTTGTTGTTCCACCGGGTCCAGGAAGTATATCTGCATTTAACCAAACCGGGCGATTGAGATATTCCTTCTTCAACTCCAGTAGTTTAATTGAAGGCCCCACAGCTTCTAAGCTGTAAATACAAAATGGTATACTTGAGAAAAGCTTTTTCTTCTTACAATAGGGGAAACAAAGTTACCTTAAAGTGTTTAAAATTGAAGGTTGGAAATAAGCTCTTTGTGGATTTTTTGTTCATTATCGTTTATGGGGTTGTTTAATTTATTTTTTTAATCTAGTTTGTTTCATCAGCACAACAAAAATTGAAAAATGTGCACTGTAGCATGCTGCATTCATTCTTACTTTTAATATATTACATTTGCACTGCAATCTTGAGTAGAAATCAAATTTCAGGTTACTAGATTATAGAGCTCAACTGAGTTGGTTCATTACTCACAGGATAATGATTAAAATGTTTGAAAACATAATTTCTAATAAGTACATCAAATTAATACCTTTGACCAAAGTACTTGGGTGTAATGTCATCTAATATGAAGCAATATATGCTGATTACACAACTAAAGACTGCTGCTGTGATGTTCATTAATCAGCTTTTAGACAGGTAATATTGAAACCATGTTGGCTGGAAGACTGAAATGCACAGCAAGTGTGTCATTAGACCGCATAGCTGAAGCAAGTCTGTTTGGAATGAATTCAACTTTCCCTTTAGGAAAAAAAAATGACATTGTAGAGGAGATCAGGACAGGACATACAGGTCTGAATTAATCCTGTTCATGACTTCTACTGTAGTTGTAGCTTCAGGAAGCAAAGGACAAATGTGTTAAATGACTATAATGTCAGAAATCCTATAACCTACAGATGGGCGACAATAGTGACGAAAGCCTTTAATTTAAAGAAAAAGGTTGCTTAATGTAATTTTGGAAGAAGGATTTTACGATGTGATGTAGAGGTACTGGAAGGTCAAGAAAGCAGAAACTCCAATGGTAGACAAAACACAAGTAATTCTAGGGATATTTTAATGCCTAGTAAAAACATATTAAATTAAAATGTTCACTTTTGAACCAATCAGATACTGTATATCCTTTTCATGTTTAAATACAACAAATAAAAACAAATAATTTCACCTTTTAAAATCCAGCTTTATACCCTTGTCTGATTTCAGAACCTCATTCAGCCAGTCATAAAACGTGATGTCGCTCTCATTCTGTGGAGGGTGAGCCATAATTGGCTGATTTGACTTGATATCTTGAAGAATATCTGCTTCAATCATGTGAGCAGAACCTAAAGTAGATCATAAAATACAGTGTACGGCAAACAAAATGTAAGAAGTACAAATCACTGAAAAGAAACTATAAATGTGAAAAACGCCAAAGAATAAAAGGGGAGAACTGAACTTTTCCTATAATCTCTATTAAATACTGCTGTTGTCAAACAATATTTCTTAAGACATTTTAAAAAAACACTACAAAATATAAAGTGTAAATGTATACAGTAAAAACAACTAGCTACAAATGACAACAATCAGCATATATAAAGGTTTCTACTGTGTAATTTCTCAATGGATCCAACATTAGGGGGTCTGCAAAATACTGCACTTAATTTGTAACTTTTCATTTCGGTTGATTTTGGTATTTATGCTTCTTGTTTCAATTAAGTACTACTTAGTTTGTAACTTAAATTGAAAGATGAAGAGAGACAGTTTTTAAGTTCATTAAGATAAGTCAAAGCGAACTTTATTGTCATCTCAACCATAAACAAGTATACACACAGACGAAATTGCAAAGCTCAGGGTCCACAGTGTAACAACATGAAGTGCAAATAAAAAAAATGTAAAAATAAAATTAGAATTAAAATTTAAAATGTAAAATGAAGATTAAAATTAAAACACAAACAAGACATTGTGCAAAGACAAGACAAAGAAGATGGCATGCATTGTATAATAAAATACCAAGTACAATGTTTATGACTTTACTTTTCAGTACAAGTTGAGCAAATTCTTCTTTTTTTTTTTTTTAAACTGTGCATCTGTAATTTGTTTATGTACAAGGATGATAAAGAAAACTACTTCATTATTTTGTCAGTGAATTTAGGATGACTGGTAAATTTTACATAGTTATTTGGGAAGTTAAAAAAGCAAAAAAAAAAAGATTTAAATTGCAACACCCAATATTAAAACAAAAGAAATGAAAATATTTCTTCAAGTGAATGATAGGTTACAGAAAGGATTTCAACAAAATCAGTATTTTTTATCCTAATAAGGAATTTACTTCTCCATATCACTTTTAGACCACAACATTCTTGAAAATGATCATTTATTGTTAATTAAGCAAATGATGTTTACAAATCCAAGGATTAAAAGTTTTCAGTTTATCAGCTTTTACTTTTTGTCAATGGTGCCTATACAGTACTTTGCAAAATTATTCTTCCCCTAGGAGTTTTTCCTGTTTTGTTGCATTACAACCTGGGATTAAAATGCTACTGGGGCTCCTTTATAATATTGCTATTTATAATACAGCAATATGTCTGCATAATGCCTCACTGTGACAGCCAAGTCAGAACTTTTCCTGCTTTATAGTCATTCCATCATATGCATTGAGCGTGTATACTTACTTATTTAAATTACCTATCTATTTATGTATTTATTTATTTAAAGTGCTTCTGTAAAAATCCAGGGCGGCATGGTGGCGCAGTGGTAGCGCTGCTGCCTCGCAGTTAGGAGACCCAGGTTCACTTCCCGGGTCCTCCCTGCGTGGAGTTTGCATGTTCTCCCCGTGTCTGCGTGGGTTTCCTCCGGGCGCTCTGGTTTCCTCCCACAGTCCAAAGACATGCAGGTTAGGTGGATTGGCGATTCTAAATTGGCCCTAGTGTGTGCTTGGTGTGTTTGTGTGTGTCCTGCGGTGGGTTGGCACCCTGCCTGGGATTGGTTCCTGCCTTGTGCCCTGTGTTGGCTGGGATTGGCTCCAGCAGACCCCCGTGACCCTGTGTTTGGATTCAGCGGGTTGGAAAATGGATGGATGGATGGATGTAAAAATCCAAACTTCCACCTGGGGAGAAATAAAGTTATATATAAAATGTATTCTCATTTGGATTTTATATAATGGACTTAACAATATAATCTAAAATATTGAAGTGGAATGAAAATAAAATACCTTGTGTATGTGTGTGTTTATTAGGGATACACCTAATAAATGTTTTTTAAATGATTAGTCTAGTGATTATTTTTTTTGATTAGTCGATTAATAATTTGTAGCATCTACAGAGTCATCTTTTACTTTAAATTTAAGGCTGATGGAATTAGCTGCTTATTATGGGATGGTATGTATATTATGGCATATAGATGAAGGAAATAAACAGCAACCCTTAGGTTCCAAGTCCTTTTAACAGAATAAAGCGGCAGAACATAACATCACAGTAAAAAACTAAATACTTAAAATAAACAGTTATGAACGTTGCCAGCGTCCTTCACCTTGAAAGGTCTATGATTCAGTCAACTGGCCATTGGTGAAAGTTCAAACAGCATGTACAGCTAATGTTCATGGACCACTTCAAGAAAGAGGGGTTAAGAAAAAGTGTAATTACTTGCTGCTGTGGATTGGTGACAAAGGAAGGAACATCTACAACACAAGGGCATTATCTGAAGGCAACAGTAAGAAATAAAAATATTTTATGAGATTTTGAGGCTTATGTAATGCCAAAAGCAAACCTTATATCTGTGCTACTAATTTAATGAAAAGGTGTAGGCACCGGGTGAATCATTTGAACAGTTCCTGACTGAGCTACGGCTGCTAGTCAAAGATTGTGCATATTGGAATAGGTAGAGACATCTGTTACTTTATATGTAAGGCTGAGGGGATTAACTGCATGTTATGGGATGGCATGTATATTATGGGACACAGATGAAGGAAGTAACCAGTATATGTAACAACCCATCCTGTGTTTCTGAGTCCTTTTAATTGAACATAGCAGCAGAACATATAACAAACTTTTATTACTCTGTTAAAAATCTAGCAAATACAAAAAAGCAAACATAACTTTTATCATTAGAAAATCAATACTTTATTTTATTAAAGTTCAAAATGGAATGCAAACTCAAAATCTTTTCAAATCAAAACAATTTCATTTCACAAATAAACATTTGATAACAAAAGCAGTGCAGTTTGAATCAGATATTACTGATCAGATCTGCTTAGAAGTACAACATAAGTGCACTAATGCAAGATCAAGTAACAGTGGAGTTTGTTTGAATCAGATTTCAAATCAAGATATGTGATCTTGTTGGAAGACAATTTGACATCCCGCGAGAGACGCTTTAACATCACATGAGACAAAAGGACAGCTGCTGTACAAGCTTTTAACTTTAGCTTTTGACGCGCAGCACAACAATCAGAACATGCAGCTAGGCAGCAGCAGCAAGCCAGCAGCTGATCCGACCGCATCTCCTTAGCGTGCGTTCAGCCCCCAAATCCACCCCCCTTCACAACGCGAGCAGCAGAGATGTGAACTGGCTGGAGTGTAGTGTGCCCGAGGGGGTGATGGGAGGTGGTGGGCGAGCGAAACGAGCAGGGGCAAAGCCCCCTAGTATTTAAAAAAAAAAAAAAAAAATAAGTAAAAACTGAAAAGTTGTGACTGCATGCATATTCATCCCCTTTGCTATAATACTGCTAAATAACATCTGATCCAATCAATTAACTTCATAGAATTAATTGACTAAGTTCCACCTGTGTGGAATCAAATCTGTGGCATGATGTCTGTATAAACAGACCTGTTCTGAAAGATCCCTGACTCAGCAACACCACTAAGCAAGAAACATGAACACCAGTGAGCACTCCAAACAGGTTAGAGACAAAAATATCACAAACTTAGAATATCTACAATGTAATGCTTTCGGAAAATTGTGCTTCTGCAGTATGCTAAATTCGACTTTTATCATTTAATTTGTGCATTTTATTTCAGTATGGTTTTATTTTAGAATTACTTAGATAATGACTTAACTAGTGAGCTCAGGAAAATTTATGTAACTAAATAGCAGGTAGGTAGAAATGACCTCATTAGATCATTAATATTCATGAGATAGTTTTCCAGGAGTGTTGAACTTTGGAAGTAGATAAAATTCTGGGGTGTATGTAAAATATACAGGAATTCTGAAAAAATAGGCAATAATTGTTACAGTGTCATTGTTTATTATAATGTGTATGTTTAAGTGTAGATACTGTATGCTTGCAAGTATATGTGAAATGGAGGCTTGGGCCTTTAACATTGATATTAATGTCTAGCCAAAAGTAACTTAATCAACAATCAGCCAGACCTTGGAAACTTACTGGTTCTCTAAAATTTTCGACTAATGCAGTATCTCACATAAGGCAGCATTTTAATGTGTAAAGGGGCAGTTAGAAAGACACTATAAATACAAAGGATTTTAAAAGGCACTGCCATAACAGCCAAGACTAGGAGGGAAGACAGAGAAACAACTATCAAAGAGAAGACAACTCGGTCAGACTTCACCACCTACAGGATAGACCAGCCCTCTGCTTCCAAGCATCATGTCTGATTTAAGAAAACCAAGACTGCAATAACCAAATCTACAGCCATCAGCGTAACCCTGATTTGAATCATTCAGGTTGTATGTTTTCATATCTAACATTAACACCTGGTATCTCCTTTAATTAAACAAAATTAATGAATGAAATAGTATTGAGATTGCTTTAATGAAGTTGTCCCGTTACTTAGCAATGACCGACGACTGTTAACGAAACGTACTGTAGTGTTCTCCCTAGCGTCTAATTTAGTTGAGCGCCCGGCTGTCATCTCGCATTACATTGTGAGATGACAGCTGCAGATCTACAGGCAATGGCAGATGTAATGAATGGCAGAGATGACAAGGGATGAGCGGGCGGGTGGGCAAATATTTTAGAAGCAGATTCACAAGTTGTGAGGGGAAAGGCGCGGGACAGGATGTTACCGATCACTCGATGCTAAAGCTAATAGCGGGGGATGAGGCGGAGCGGAGTTCACAAGCAAAGAGTATGGGGAGGCTGGCTTTCGAGAGGCGGCTGTACATGGTAATATTGGGGGCGGAGCAGCTTAATACAGTAGTAAGGAGTATGGAGAGGTGGGCGTGCGAGAGGGGGCTGTACATGCTAATAGTGGGAGCGGAGTGGCAGTTCACAAGCAAACAGGATGTGGAGGTGGGCGGGCAAGAGGAGGACTGATAAAATAAAAAAAAAAGTCTAGCGGAACCAGCCTGTCAGGTACGTAAGTGTATTAGGGCCACGGTGAAGGAAAAAAAGAGAAAGTCAGTTTAAGAAGCATGTAGCAATTAACATGGGTCGGGGAACACTTAACACAAAGCATTTAATGTGCTACACAACTTATGACGGGGTTTGAGAAAATCTAGTAAATTAAATATTCATTTTAAAATGAAGTTTAGTTTATGATGTTCTACTTTAATGACAAACTATGAGAATAAAGTCAACATGTCGACTTTAATCTCAAGATAAACGGCGAGAATAAAGTAGAAATGTTGAGAATAAAGTGGAAATGTCGACTTTATTCTCAACATACGTAAGTGTTGAGATTAAAGTGGAAATGTTGAGAATGCGTACCTGCCGTAGTGCAAGTGTGCATTGAATATACAACAGACTCTCACTTCCCCACTCAAAAGTCTTATTCATAGGTACTTAATTTTTTTCAAACGTTTTACCAACATGAGCAGAAAGAGTGTTCAGAAAAACAACACTGCTCAGTTATTTCAGAAAAGAGATGTCACAAACTAATGAAGGTGTGGCGTGAACTCCTTATGTGGCAATTTCAGACAAAGACATTGCTGAGGCTGGTCCATCAGGGGAAATCTCTTCAGCAAACAATCTGTCAATGGATAAATTTAAGCATCGCTTATCCGGCATAAACAAACAATGGTTTAAAGATTTTAATTGGCTAATGGTCAAACAAAATGGTATGTAGTGCTCATTGTGCCTGAAATATTCAAACCCCCCCCCCCCCAAGGAGGGGTTATCTTGGGTAAATGTGCCATGCACAAAAATTCGAAATGAAAGCTTGCTGGACCATGAAAAAAAATAAAATGCACATCGAGTCTTCTGCTGACCTTTTAGGAAAGCGTGTACTAGAGAAAACTGGAATCGGTCAAATTGAAAGATCTGTATCTGTGTTAAATAACTTACAGAGAGATGCCTTTGTGGGAGCTTTAAGATCCATGTATTGGTTGGCAAAGAAATAAGTTGCCACATACAACATTGTTTGAAAAGCTGTTGGAACACTGTAAAGAAATGGATTGATCCTTTTTAAAACATCTCAATGTTGGTAAAAATGCACATTACACTTCTGAAAGAATAATGCAAAAGCTACTCGACATGTTAGCATCAGAAATAAAATCTAACATACTGAAAAATAAACACACAGACATAAAAACAATTAATTATTCACATTAAATGTTTGCCAGGTCACTAAAGAGGTCAGAATTAGTTTTGTATCAACCCGCAATATGATTGATGGCAAAGCGGAGACTATAACCAACACACTGAGTTGAGACTATGGGCACTCTAGGCTTGAAAACTGTTAATCTGGTTGGACTAGGGTCAAATGGAACAGCTGTTATGACTGGGAAACAGAAAGGTGTGGCAAAACTGCTTAAAGATAAAACATCTGGACTCTTGGTCAACTGCCACTGTGTAAACCACCGATTGGCCCTTGCAAGTGTCCAAGCAGCAGCTGCTGTACCTTATTTAACAAAACTGAATGACATCTTAAGGCAGCTGTTCTCTTTCTTCCAAAATTTTTCAGTTAGGATGGTTGGTTTAATGGAAATTCAAAATATTCTGAACATTCCCCAGATTAAATTGAAAAAGGCCAGTGACACTAGATGGCTGTCTCATGACTTTGCAGCACAGTCACTACGACAGTGTATGTATGATGAGTGATCTCCTTGGAGGGCCTAGATCCTGGGGACTTTGATTATGAGAAAGCTGCAGACAACCGGGCCTCTAGGAAGAAAAGAAAAATAAATATTTAACTGAAGACACCTTCCGCATATGCAAGTTGGCTTTGAAGAATATTTTTAAATTTCTCTTCATTGGGTTTCCCATACTTTTTTTTCCCCCATTGTTTTCACTTTTCTTCACGACAGCGACAATACTTGTGCCTCTTGGTTTATGTCATAACAATTGTTATTTAAAATTTTTGTTAGGGTTGCAGGATCCTGAATTGGATACTTCTTAAATTTAATAAAAATATTCTGGCACAAGAGTCAAGCCTTAAAAAAGGAAATCATATTGAGCATTGGAAAATAATTAATAATAATTAACTAATAAAAATAGTCCCTGTGGCCCTGTAGTTAGGATATAGCGGGTTGGATAATGGATGGCTGATAAAAATAGTGCACATTTAATTTTCCCCACCACCAAATTTCCCCGTTCTGCCCCACCCGGCTACTTTTTCATGCCACCCAGCTGGAAAAAATTTCTGGGGAGAACACCATACTGTCAGGGATATGTGATTAGCCCTTGGCTTCTGTTAAGATTGTGTACTTCCTTCAAATGTTAACCATCGGAATACAAAAGCCTGACAGAAGTAGCAGTTACTGGCTTTTGCTAGGGCATTCTGAAGTGTAGCTCTTTCAGGGGAAGCAATTTGAAGACAGATTGACACATAATCCCTGCAGGGAAACCTCGTGAGCAGAATGGCTTCTAGAACCTGGTAAGGTATCAAAGTTGAGGTACAGTAGCTAGCCTTGGCCAGTGTTGAGATATTCTTACTTTGAATTTGAGCTTATCTGTGCTGAGTGAATGTTGAATAGTTAGTTTTTGCAAGCCATATGCGTGAATTAAGGCTAACAGTTTAGGCATTTCTGTTATTAACTTGTCCACCAATATAAAAAGAAACTTAGAGGTTAAAGTGCCTTTCCAGGACACTTTCACACCACAAAACACCAAGAAGCATCATTAAATCCATTATAACAAAATTAAAATATGGCACCACTACAAACTTGAAAACAGAAGGCTGCCCACCAGAACTCACAGACTTGGCAAATAGGACATAAGAGATGCAATAAAGACACCAAGGATAGCCCTAAAGGGCTTGCAAATATCCACTACTGAGATGGGAATATCTGTCCATTGGACCACTTTAAGCTGTACGCACCATTCAATGTTAATCTAATACAGACACTCCCTAAGAGACTAGCAGCTACTGTACAACTGCAGCAAAAAGGGGGCTTTACAAAGTATTGACTTGGAGGGGTGAAAACCTATGCACACTCTTGATTTTTTTTTTCCTTGTCTTAATTATTGTTAGTGTCACAATAAAAATATTTTGCACCTTCAAAGTAGTAGGTAAGCCACCAAAAAACATTTAATTCCAGGTTGTAATGTGAAAAAACAGGACATGCAGTGAGAGGGGATGAATACTTTCACAAAGGCACTGTATTTGTCCTCTTTTACATGAAAGAACGACTGCCTATCTGTATATACCGATTCTAGTCGGGTTCATTTTAAATTGCATGTTTGTTCTACAGATCTGTCTAAAGCCAGTGGTGCACTACATAACTTACAACTGGAGGGGATGGCAAACTTAGCGACTGTACTTGTTGGATCTTGTATCCTTGAGGATGTCCGATTCCCTGCAATATGAAGTCATGACAGGGGCTTGCTATGCGATACTCAGCATGTGGTATCTGATGGGTGTCTTAATCAAAAACTATTCACCTTTAGATGAAATACAGACTGTAGGCAATACATCAGACACTAATTAGAATTTGTATGTGTATTTTTAGTATACATCTATTAAATGTAAGAAGTGTGAAATGGGCTAGTTATAAAACTGTACACACTGCAGTTATGCACACTTCAGTTATTCAGTTTGATAGTATGACATAATAGCTAAGACATTAAATCAATATGACTTTTTGGAAGTCATCTAAATTTCCTGTCCTTTATTTTAAAGAATATATGAACAATTGTTCTGAAGCTCTGTGCTTGTGAAGATATTTGAAAAACAGTACTTTTGCCAAAAAAAAAAAGTATTTTTAAAAAAATGTTTATTATGAAAAATCAGTTACAGCAACAATAAAAGAAACGACTAATACAAGAACTGAGAGGGTGTGTTACAGAAAAACATTTAAAAATGTACAATGTACAAATATGTTTACAGTAACAGGAGGTGGAAAGGTTCTTAATATATATTTAAAAATGAAAGTTCGTAACAAAGGCTCATAACTTTGGATTAATACATACAAAATTTCACCAATGTAATATTCTGTAAACCCCGATAATAAAAAAATAATATTCTTTCTCTTTATCCTTTTTCAGGCATGTTTGCATATAATGCACAGAGCACCTACTGTGATAGCAATGTCTGTCTGTCTGTCTGTCTGTCCGTCCGTCCATCCATTCGCATGAAACAACTCATGCCCCAATAGACTAATTTTGTTGAAGCGTGACACATTTACTCTTCAAGGAAATTTGTTGCGACAATTTTCATTGAGATATTTCAAACAGTTCATGTTATACACATTTTTAAAATTGCAAAATCTCTTATTGAAAAGTATTGCTGAATTAGCCAACTTGTCTATCTTAAAACAGAAAAACATTCTGTGTAATTTCAACTACAAATGAGTTTTACTGTTTCAATTTTACCTTAACAGGAGGTACACCAAATTGTATATTTTGCAGATTTTACTATTTTTCATCTCCAGCATCCGGTGCTGATGGCAAACAGATTCTTAGTACAAATTAGCGAAACACTAGCAGGCTGCATACATAGGTAGGAAGTCACTGTCACTGGCTGCTCGTATGTGGAAGGGCAATCCTAGGTTTGGCAAGACAGGCTGGGTGCATGTGAAATCTTTGCATCAGCAAGTTAATTCTGCTTTAAGTCTTCCCAAACCATTTGGCCACAAGCACATCAGCGAGTTAAATGCTCTTCCTAACCACTAAAGCTTATCTAGATATGACCGAATTACCCTCTTTAAATGTAAGCTGTAGTGCACACAGCAAATTAACATTTACTCAGTACTTTCCTTACATTAAACCAACCACACAGCTGCATAATTTGCAGATGATATGATTCACTATTTCACTGTCAGTATAATTTACTAGGGTAGCCTGATGTCCCAGCGACAGGAACAGCCTGATTTCAGGCAATGCATTACAACAACAAATAACAGTATTATAAAAGGCTTTGGTTTTACCAGACTGCTCATCTAATAAAACATTGCTCTGCCGAAACAAGCATTGTAACAGTATACTCTATTTACAACTGTGTGCATGATACTTCAAAATCCCCCCCCCCCCATACCACTCCACCACTCTTTATGTTATATACATATAACAGCACAGTCAAAACTTCAACATGGAAAAGCGTGATCAAAAACCTGCCTTAAATTTGAACAACATTGTGAGGACAACCAAGCTTACTCTGATAAGCTGAAGGAACAATTGTCTGCATCAGTTTGGAGAGATGTTAAAACAGGTCACTAACTACAAGAAACAAACATCAAACAGTTTTGTGGATTACAGTCTGGCTAAACAGTTAAATCAGTTTTACAACAAGTTTAGTCTTGCTGTGAAAAGGCACAAGGTGAGGCAGACAGCACCGTGCCGCCCTGAAGGGGGCTCATGTGAACCCAACAGGTGCTTGTTGCTGCTGTTCTTCTACGCAGAGGTGCCAATAAGTTAGTGATATCAGAAAGTCAAGTGCACTGCAGCAGGCTGTTTATTTTTATTTTTTTGTTCTGACTGACTGCCAAAATGGAAGATTAAGATTTTAAAAACTAAAGGAAAATAAGGAGGACTTTTACAGGAAAGTGACAGAGATTTTTGTGGAGGATAGGCGCATGGACTTCATTTACAAATAAAGGTAAGACCATAAACGGTTTTCAATTTTATAAAAAAATGGGATCAGAAAAAAAATCCAATAGTTAACAAATAAATTTTGACCTTAAATAAAATACTGTATTCTTTTGTTTTTCTTGTTAACCTTTTGTTGTTAACAGTCTCTATTAAAATTGATTAAAGCATCAGAAACAAAAGATTTTAAAAACAACTAAATATTTCAATTAAAGTCAAAATTTAAATCAGTTTTTTTTGTACACCACTCTATACTTTAATTTGTATTAAATAAGTATGAATTGTGAAATTGCAATGGCAAATTTAGAACACATGGAGAGTGAGGTGCAAATGCGCTCTCTCTCGCCGCTATATATTTTTGTACTTTCTGAGCCAAATATGCACCTTACCTGTGTGTGTAAAGAATGCTGATGTGATATGAAAAATAACCAATAATTAATATGCATGCTGCCAAATGAATAGTGAATAAGCTACTCTTTTGGGTTCATATGTTTGTAAATCTCACTCTAAAGGAGTCACCAGCCATGAACCTCTCCGCACGTCACTGTTTCAGGACTGGCAGCAGAAATCGTCAACATACAGTCTGCTGGTGCCAGTGGCCGAGGACTTCGTCTGTGTACCTGCAATACAGGCGCTCGTCAAATGAATATTTTCACTGTGTGGCTATCTGTGCAATGGACGTCATTGCAACATGAAGAAATCTCTTGAAATGTGTGCTTTTTTAAAGTTTAACAGTAACGTGCTTGCACAGACTGGTTTCTTGGGTTGAAACATTTGATCTTGCTGACTACACTCATTAGGCCACTTCATCTGTTTGATCATTGATAGTCAGGGTGTGTTTAACGGCATTATGAACTGTGAGTTTATTTTGTTGGCTGAAACACAAGTTGCAATAGCCGAATAAAATAAAAACTAAAATTTTAAACACAGAACTAAATAAAAATTGTTGACTCCACTGAAAAGTAGAACGAAATAAAAATTAATTTTATAAAATAAAATAAAAACTAAACTACAATTAATATCAGAACTGAAATATCACTGGAATATACAGTAGACGTCAAATACGTGCAGCGTATTTGTGTGATGGTTAGTACTTCGGCCTCGTGCATCCAGTTTCACGTGTTTAATTGGTTATTTGTGTGAAGTTTGCAAATTCTCTCTGCATCTACAGTACTATTCCTCTAGGTTATCTAGTTTTCATCTGATTATTAATTAAAAAACTAAAAGAGTATTAATCAACTTAAACTAACTTGTAAAATACTTTATGTAAAGCCAATGTCACATTACAGGAGGTATGTCAGATTTGCCACCCACAGCTGCTAAACTCATCACCATGTCAGTTTCAACAACTTAAAATGCTTGGGCTTGTCATGTTTACTGACTGAGTGGTGACCTTCTGACCTTCCATTGTTGTGACAGCCAATAGCGTAATGACTGATGGTGCCAGAACTATATGAAGAGATAACTGGTACAGTGAATTCAGTCACAATCTCAACCCTTTTATTTCCTTTTTCCACTGTGTTGAGGTATGTCTAATACAAAGAATCCAATAGACAAACTTGTCTTCTGTTTGTGAGGTCCAAAACAGCACTGGTTCTTATTCATTGTTGCTGCATTTTATGCATTGTACTTCTGAATGATCACTTATTGCTTGCCAGCCACAGGGAATGCACAAACCAGTGTGTTTCTTCGTGTTGGTCCCAAGCCCAGATAAACGGGGAGGGTTACATCAGGAAGGGCATCCAGTGTAAAATTTTGCCAGATCAACATGAGGACAAGAAAACAGATTTCCATACCAGATCAGTCAAGTCCCGGGTTAACAACAACCGCCACCAGTACTGTTAGCCAACATGGTGCTTGCTAAAATTGGGCTACTGTTGGCCAAAGAAGGAAGATGATCTGCTGTGGAAACCCCTAATGGGAACAGTCGAAAGAAGAAGAAGATCTAATGCACACAGAACCCACCCCCACTAAAGACAAAATCAAACCCGTTTGATTTTATGGGAGCAGGTTACGGATTAGTTACAAGGAGTCACTCGGCATGGCACATTACACTAGTTGTTTCAAGAAGTGCGCTGCCAACTACCTATGACTTGCTAGGATCATATAAATGTAGGCTATGACTGAAAAACATTGGAAAAGTAATGCAATGTGATGCAACCTAAATATGTTCATGTCACATTTGCTTATAGTTTTGGGGTTATTTTAATAGCAAATGTAACAAAGTGCAGATTTTAAATTTATGTTATGTAATTATTCCTTCATATAAAATGACTTCCAATAAATGTTTCATTAAAACTTTCTTTTTCTACTTGCTGCCAAGCACTTACCTTTTAATGCCTCTACTGTTTTGGCCCTGCTGTTAGCTGCATGGTACCAGATGATTTCAGCTCCATCGATTTCCTTAATCTGCTTCAGTCTAATGAAATAGTTCAGTGTACAGGAAAAAGAATGGTCTAAAATCAAATAGACACAATTTCAAGTCTGTAACATTTCGAAAATCAAAATAGTCAAGACATCTTATTGAATTCAGCAAAGTTACCCCTTTTCTGTTTATTACTTAAAACAATCATATTTCTAAATGACAAAGTTATGAATAACAGAATAACAACATGTTAACATTTTCAGCCACACAGAGATAAATCCAACTTTTTTTTGAGAAATGTAAAAGTTATAAAGGTATATATTACAGGAGAGTATATGTAAACGTAGGTTAGTTTCCATCTAAATAGTAGATGGTACTCAAAAGTAAATGTTAAGTTTTCTGGAAGAAGAGAGAAGCCATAGTCTTAATGTGTTGTTCTAATTGGCCAAGATAATTATAACCACTGGAAGTAGTGTTAGCTTAATAGATTTGAAATAAATAAATATTTGGCTAGAACAAGTCTCGTATGAATAACTATGCACAGATTTACAACGTGCACATCGATACCCTGTAAAAGCGGCAGGCACTGAATATACTAATTCAGTGTGTGCCTTCGTGCTTCCCATAAAACAGCTGACAGGATCCAAAGTATAAAGGAAAAACATTTGCCCGCAAGAAAGTCCTCTCTGCTCCAAACAGAATAACTAAATTTAAGAAACGGCACGATGTGAGTTACTCAGTATACATATCACATCTTCTTGTATTTCCTCGCGTTCTTCAATTATGTTACTATAATTACCATCTTGTTTGTGAACTCATGCTCAAAATAGTTCGTTTGGCTAAATTACAGATTTATCGTCCGTACTTTTTTCTCAGTATGGTCAAAGGAAACAGAGCAGCGAGTGAACTAAATTCTAAAGTCTTTCACCGGGACTGGATATTTTACAATGAAATTCATTGATAATACTCAAGCTGAGACAGCCGTCACAGAACATAACTTTCGCCCTGAAGGAAAAACGTCTGCAATACTTTTAAAATTCTTTGTTACCCCATACCCGCTTGCTGAAAACTCTCCATCGTCCTCAAAAATTAAACGAAAAAAAAAGTTTTTGATCTTTACATTCCTTTTAAGCAGTAATAAAGCCTAACGCCTTGCAAGAATTGCTTTAAATTTATAAACGTCCAATGGTTTTCCGGGATTGACGCGTTCAGTGTCGTCATATACGTGCGACGCGACGCTACAAGGGTGCAGATCTAGATGTTGAACCAACACCTCCAGAACACTTGGTGGCAGAATAACACCGTAGGCTGGAAATTGTTTGACGAATTTCAAACATGCTGTACTACTCTTCTTTTTCTCTTTGAAACTAATTTGGCGACGGATTGTATGAGGCGTTAGATTGCAGAAGGGATACAATTAATTTATTTGGATACGTCTGTTCATTGTAAAATGTGAGTATTGTGTTGGAAAATGCATTTTTATCGTAGAATACGTTTGTGGAAAAACTGATTGTATGCAATATGGGTTTTAATTGCCGGCGTGGAAATGAAAATGTGAGCGTTTACCAAAAGCGCTGCACTTATGTTTTTGAATGGTTTGGTATTATATTATCTTAATAATAATAATAATAATAAGGAGCTAGTTTAAGAATGTTCCCAAATTGCCCAAAAAATACTTGATACCAAGTGGAAGAGAAAGTTCTTGGCTGTAACTGCTGCATGTTGGAATAGCATTTACAGTACTGTGCTGTTTTCTCTTAATTATCAAATGAATACCTGTTTCTCATAGAATATGACAGCTAATGTCAAGTAGTAATGCAGAACAGTGTCTGATATGATATGGAAGAGCAAGTGCTCGGGTATTAACAGTGTATGGTTGAAAAAGATTTACTGCGTCACTCTGATAAATACAAAATCAATTCAGAAATCATTTATGTGGCTTTATATGATTGTAACTGATATGCTATCTTTGGCGAGCTCTTTCCTATTATACCCAAAATTGTTAGTATCGCATGGAACAGAAATTCTTCGGCTATTACCAGTGCAAATTTAAGAAAATGTAAACTAAAACTATTCTGGTAAGTGCAAATTTCTTAATGTATTTCAGTGACTTTATAGGATTATGGCAAAGAGAGCAATTTTTCCCATAATGCCCAAAAAGGTCTTAAGCAGAAAAGCAAGTAATGCGTTATAATCAAACATACACTGTGCTGAACACATTGCAGAATATGTGCCAGGAAGACACTGATTTCAGTTCAGACCTGTCTTAAGAAGCAGTGTTCCTAGCAGAGCTTAAGGCCCTCTGTGATGGGGCACTGGTTGCAGAAATGCAGAAAGAGTTCCTGGCTAGCCTGGCAACATGTGGAAAATGAAGGGTTTGCATCACTGTCTGCCTCCAGGGTCTGCAGGTAGCTACACAGCTCCACTTGAATAGTCTCCTCACTTAAGAGAGATGCTGTATCTAATTCCGCATTTCCCTGCCTTTTATTATGGGTATAGTTTCAGAAGCTGTTAGTTGCTCATTTAATAATAATTTGATCTCTTCTGCTTCTCTCGCTTTTATGTCATTTTCTTTTTCATTCTTGATGAAAAAATTGGGGTTAAAAAAGAGAAGCCATGTTCAGGAGGTCCTTTGTGACAGGATCAGAATATTTTTTATTTGAACAGGTCAAAATCGTTTTTTTAAATGTCTCTTGCAAGTTGTATGTCATCTATGCAATCCTATACAATGGTTTAATTGAAAGGATGGAGTACTGGTTTAAGATATAACACACTAACATAATGTTCATATGACAAGAGAGGCGGGGGTGGGAGCATGCACTGTTACAGCGCATTGCTGCACAAACCACACAATGAACCACATCAGGATCCCAAATTTGGACCCGAGCACAGCCTTGCAGTGGGCAACACCTCAGCACCACACTAATTGGAATGGAGTGGAACAGTGTGAGGTTTTTTTCACAGTGGCTCTAGGCTCTAGTTTTCCTTGCAAGTTGGAGGACCTGCTTGCAGGGTTGGATGCAGGTTAATGTCATACCCAGGTTTTAGCATTTGCAGGTTAAGTGCCTTCCTCAAGGGCCCAGCAGAGTGGAATCAACATTTACCAACACAGGTCCCTAGCTTCAAAGCCATATGACAAGGCATCCTTGATTTCCTGCAGAGGGCTCAATAATATATTAACTGCCTCTAATACATCTGTGCCTTGCCAATCTTGCAGCAAGCGACATTTTTTTTGTACGCTCCTAACTGACTTATTGCCTTCTCCTGCTTGATCAATCTTTCAGTCATTTTCAAGATCCCCATCTAGTAGGTATTTCTCTGTTTTCCGCTAGTGATTTAGTAAGCCCAGGTCAGTCTAAGTACAGGTCAAGTCTATCTTCCTTTTCCAGGAGTAGGAAAAGGCACAACAATTTTTTTTACAAGTGTTTATTGCACTTTCTACACAGGGATCTTTGACACTTCTGTCTATGAAAAGCAATAAACAAGATGTTTTATACAGCTTATAAATGTTTTTATTATATTACAGTGTTCTCCCTAGCGTCTTTTAGCCTGGCGCTATGCTGCAGATCTAATGATCTGCAGAAATGGCAAGGTACGAGCGGGCTGGTGGGCAAATATTTTAGAAGCATGATCGTATGTGGCAAGGGGAGAGGCGCCGGGTGGGATGTTGCCGATCACTGGATGAACAAGCTAATAGCGGGGAACGAGGCTGAGCGGAGTTCACAAGCAAAGAGTATGGGGAGGTGGGCTTTCGAGAGGTGGCTGTACATGGTAATATCGGGGGCGGAGCAGCTTAATACAGTAGCAAGGAGTATGGAGAGGTAGGTGGGTGGGTGAGAGGGGCCGTACATGCTAATAGCGGGAGTGGAGTGGCATATCACAAGCAAAGAGGACGTGGAGGTGGGCAGGCGAGAGGAGGACTGAGAAAATAAAAAAGTCTAGTGGAACCAGCCTGTCAGATATCAGAAAAAGGGCGCCAGGAAGTGACGTTAGGTACCGTAATGATAGGTACCGTGATACCAGTTTAATTTGTTCCGTGACTGAGCTCATAAGTCAAAATGCTCGTATCTCAAATCAATTTTCCCCATTAAAATTAATTGAAATGAGAGTAATTTGTGCCAGCCCCTAAAAAACCACCCCAATTTTTTGTTAAATGTTTTCAAAATAAGAAAAATGTATTTATAATGAACAAATATTGTACACAAACAAAATAAAACCTAATACATAAAAGAAAATCTAAAGAAATAAACAGATGTTGGCGAAGCCAATTAGCGTATTGTAATGTTTTTTCCTTTCACTTAATTTTTGCTTAACTTAATTTTCTTCTTCACTAGTTTTTTTTTTCTTTTTTGCCACGCTTTCGTCACTTTCATTCGCAGGGTGTTTCAATAGAAACCTATCCAAGGAGCTTTATTTAGTCCTCCCCTTTAGAATGTTTCTGAAATGAGTTAGGCAAGTATCATTAAATAGCACCGCTGCACGATCAGTTGCAACGTTTTCAGGGTTTCTTTTCAATAACGTCAAGTGTTAGGCAAATGTCATTAAATAGCGCTCCTGCACGATCAGCTGTAACTTTTTCGGGGTGTTTGTTTTCAATAAAGTCAAGCGTTAGGCAAGTGTCATTAAATAGCGCTGCTGCACGATCAGTTGTAACTTTTTCAGGGTGTTTCTTTTCAATAAAGTCAAGTGTTAGGCAAGTGTCATTAAATAGCGCTGCTGTACGATCAGCTGTAACTTTTTCAGGGTGTTTCTTTAAACTTCGAAACTTTTTCCCACATTGCAAACACTCCCTTTATCTCACTTTAAGAGATAATCTCCTCCGCGATACCGATCTCCTGCAGAACCTCCGTATGTTGCTGCGTCTATAGTTTCGTCAACTCCTCTGTCGTTGGTTCCTTGGAATGTGCGGCGATAAGCTCTTTGATGGCTCATATTTTGAATTTTGGCTCGTAACTCAAGACAAAAAATCGACCTAGTGACGGCTCGTATCTCAAAATAATCGTATGTTGGGGCACTTGTATCTCAAGGTACCACTGTACTTGTAATTTTTTTCCAAAAAATTAGATTGGCTAATGGTCAAAGGAAATGGTATGTGGCGCTCATTGTGCATGAAATATTCAAACAAACACCCCCCAAGGAGGGAGTTACCTTGGGTAAACGTGTCATGCACAAGAATTCGAAAAGAAAGCTTGCTGGACCATGAAAAAAGTAAAACCCCCCAAAAAAGTACGTATATAAATCCATAAAAAATCCAATAAAAAGTGGGAATCAAAATCAATAAATAAATCCATTAAAAAATCTGAGGTTAAAATGCAGTCTAACTCCTCCTGATCTCAGCCCACCTCTTTTTCATTCTCACCGGCTCACCCATTGCTTTTGTAGCCGGCAGAGACTCAGCAGCCACAAGCTCCTTTTGGCTGACCTCCATCTTGGCTGCCTCCAGGCATCACGACCAGACCGTCCTCTCCTCCCTTCTTCCTTTGCACTCACGTCGCACCTCGGAAGCCTAGCGAGGGCACCTGCCTTGCACACAACACTCAACCTGGATGTTCAGTGAGGCGGACTAGCCCCTAGAGTGCCACAGCTAACGCTCCTTCACGGGGCCCCAGCTCGTGTGGTCTCCTCCTTTCAGGTGGTCAGATCGTCCTTCTAAGACTGCCTTTCACGTCCTTTACCCTCCTTCTGTTTCTTTTATTCTTTGATTTCTGCATCTTTGAATTCTTTCCCTTTGAATTCTCCCTCTTGTGCCCACCCGTACGTGTGTGTGTGTGTATATATATATATATATATATATATATATATATATATATAGTGACAGATAGGGGGCGCTGTTTTTTATTTTTAATAAATTTGCAAAAATCTCAAGTAAACTTTTTTCATTTTGTCATTATGGGGTGTTGTGTGTAGAATTCTGAGGAAAAAAATGAATTTAATCCATTTTGGAATAAGGCTGTAACATAACAAAATGTGGAAAAAGTGATGCGCAGCGCCTTAATCACCCGCCGCAGGAAGCCAATGAAGCAATTCAGAATAATTGCAAGTGCTGGTGCAACTCACTCCAACTACCTTTTTTTTTTGAAGCCGCAGACCCACTATACCACATTCTTTTCGATCATTACTCCAAAAATGGTAGCCCTTCAATTTTAAAATATGAAAGTAGCAAGCAAGAATGGACAGTTGCGTCGAAGATGATCAGAAGTCAATCATACAAAGAATTCAGTCCAAAACAGATTTTACTAAAAATGGCAACGATATCAGAGCTCGTTTCCAAATTTAGCCAAACTAGCTCATATTGGGCTAGTGATCCCAGTCAGCACAGCTGAATGTGAAAGGGGGTTTTCTCCCCTTAAAAGGATCAAGTCATGTTTGAGAAATCGCATGAATCAAAGCACGCTAAAAATTCTAATGCTGATCTCCTTGGAGGGCCCAGATCCTGGGGACTTTAATTATGGGAAAGCTGCAGACAACTGGGCCCCTAGGAAGAAAAGAAAAATAAGTATTTAACTGAAGACATCTTCTGCATATGCAAGTTGGCTTTGAAGAATATTTTTAATTTTTTTTTTCATTCGGTTTCCCATACTTTTTTTTCATTGTTTTCACTTTTCTTCCTGACAGCGACAATACTTGTGCCTCTTCGTTTATGTCATAACAATTGTTATTTAAAATTTTTGTTAGAGTTACAGGATCCTGAATTGCATACTTCTTAAATTGAATAAAAAATATTCTGGCACAAGTGTCAAACCTTAAAAAAGGAAGTCATATCGAGCATTGGAAAATAATTAATAATAATTAACTAATAAAAATAGTGCATATTTAATTTTCCCCACCAACAAATTTCCCCGTCCCACCCCACCTGGCTACTTTTTCATGCCACCCGGCTGAAAAACATTTCTGGGGAGAGCATTGTATTAGAATATTTTTTTTTTTTATCATCATCATTATTGCATGGCCTTAAGGCCAAGTGATCTCCCCTCAGTCCTTCCATTATTTAATTGTCGA
>JANRMT010062837.1:37224192-37254665 GCA_026402145.1 Polypterus bichir lapradei | reverse complement strand
ATAAAAAAACTGAGAAATCACATGTACATAAGTATTGACAGCCTTTGCTCAATACTTTGTCAATGCATCTTTGGCAGCAATTACAGCCTCAAGACTTTTTGAATATGATGCCACAAACTTGGCACACCTGTCCTTGGCCAGTTTCGCCCATTCCTCTTTGCAGCACCTCTCAAGCTCCATCAGGTTGGATGGGAAGCGTCGGTGCACAGCCATTTTAAGATCTCTCCAGAGATGTTCAATCAGATTCAAGTCTGGGCTCTGGCTGGGCCACTCAAGGATATTCACAAAGTTGTCCTGATGCCACTCCTTTGATATCTTGGCTGTGTGCTTACGGTCATTGTCCTGCTGAAAAATGAACCGTCGCCCCAGTCTGAGGTCAAGAGCGCTTTGGAGCAGGTTTTCATCCAGGATGTCTCTGTACGTTTCTGCAGTCATCTTTCCCTTTATCCTGACTAGTCTCCCAGTTCCTGCCACTGAAAAACATCCCCACAGCATGAGGCTTCCACCGCCATGCTTCACTGTAGGCATGGTATTGGCCTGGTGATGAGCGGTGCCTGGTTTCCTCCAAATGTGACGCCTGGCATTCACACCAGAGAGTTCAATCTTTGTCTCATCAGACCAGAGAATTTTGTTTCTTATGGTCTGAGAGTCCTTCAGGTGCCTTTTGACCTTTTACTAAGGAGTGGCTTCCGTCTGGCCACGCTACCATACAGGCCTGATTGGTGGATTGCTGCAGAGATGGTTGTCCTTCTGGTAGGTTCTCCTGTTTCCACAGAGGACCTCTGGAGCTCTGACAGAATGACCATCGGGTTCTTGGTCACCTCCCTGACTAAGGCCCTTCTCCCCCGATCGCTCAGTGTAGATGGCCGGCCAGCTGTAGGAAGAGTCCTGGTGGTTTCGAACTTCTTCCACTTACGGATGATGGAGGCTGTTGGGACCTTCAAAGCAGCAGACATTTTTCTGTAACCTTCCCCAGATTTGTGCCTCGAGACAATCCTGTCTCGTAGGTCTACAGACAATTCCTTTGACTTCATGCTTGGTTTGTGCTCTGACAGAACTGTCAACTGTGGGACCTTATATTGACAGGTGTGTGCCTTTCCAAATCATGTCCAATCAACTGAATTTACCACAGGTGGACTCCAATTAAGCTGCAGAACAAATCTCAAGGATGATCAGGGGAAACAGGATGCACCTGAGCTCGATTTTGAGCTTCATGGCAAAGGCTGTGAATACTTATGTACATGTGCTTTCTCATTTTTTTTATTTTTAATAAATTTGCAAAAACCTGAAGTAAACTTTTTTCACGTTGTCATTATGAGGTGTTGTATGCAGAATTCTGAGGAAAAAAATGAATTTAATCCATTTTGGAATAAGGATGTAACATAACAAAATGTGGAAAAAGTGATGCACTGTGAATACTTTCTGGATGCACTGTATTGCAACTTGCTTACTTGCCTAGTATACAGCTCATGCTAAGCTTTTCTTTAGTTCTTTAGTTCTTTAGTTATGGGTTATTCCATGTCAAATCAACCAATGGCTCAAACGCTCAAAAAATTCTGGAAAAATTACCAAGTGTACCCATGTTAGTCAGGAGGAAGACTGATACTTTTCAAGATGTAGGCAGTTTACTAAGGTGAGGGGCGTGTCAGTTTTATCTGGTTTCATTTTTTCATCAAATTTCATAAGTCCATAGCTCAAGAACTAAAACAGTGAGCAGGCTCAGACTTTGCAAACTGGCACATTAATTGGTGTAGTATGTGGTAAAATTGAAACATTTGGTCCAGATGACCCTGCATGGTCAATGCAGTCCCTTGAAATGGACCAAAATTTAATTTGAGTTGTTGGCTTGGCTATGTTTAGCCCACAGAAACACATATTTGTAACCAACACAGACTTTTGATTTTTTTTCCTTGTACATATAACTATATAAGCTTTCTGAAAATCAAAGAACAGAAATGTATCTGTATCATGGTTTGAACGTCAGACCTCTCAATTCCAAAAAAGTCATTTTGGATTTCATTTTGAGAGCACCCTAATAGCATGTGGGAATGTGCAGACAATTTTTAAAATATTTCTCAGTTATTCTACATTGTCCCGTCTTTCTCAAAACAAAAACGTCACTTTTCTTATGCAAATCTTTTGTGTTTATTTTCCATCCTAAACATGCACCATGTGTCAGTAATGGTAATCCTTGAGTTTTCAGTCAGTAAGTTATCAAAAATCTCAAATATTTTTTCATATCAGACGACGATGATCTCCCTTATGTTGCTGAACAGAGAATGCAGTTCTTCATGGCCAAAACAGTGCTCGAGAATATCTCTGTTACATCCCTAAAAGAAGATGGCAAACTCAGAGTCAGACGGGTGTCTGAGGACAGTGACTGTCCGAATATTCACCAACTGGAGCAGCAGCTGAGATCCTGCCCTTTCACGATCACACTCCTGATGGATCAGATGCATCCCTCATAAGACCAGTGTCCTATTGGAGGCTATGTTGAGTGCATGTATGATGAAATAAGTTGGATCGGTGTGAGTGAAGCGGAATCAGACATCCCAATATGTTTCAAGCACAGAAAATGTCCTGCTAAGTCGTTCCAATGGCCACTTAGAGACGATACGTTGGGTGCCATTACATTGTGTCATTGCACTGCATACTGCACCTTCAATGGTCAGTGGGAGTCTGTACCATCTTGAATTTATTTATTTATTATCATTTTATTGATTTTATTAAAATCAAATAACATTCCATACAAGCAAGTATGGAATGTGATCATTCCAGTAACAAAACAAGGTTAAAACAAATCAACCCCCACCCATGAGAAAGAGAGCTAGGCCAGCAGAGTAAAACTTTAAACTAGTAAAAAAAAATAAGTAAACAGATAAATTAATAAATGAATAAAAATAAATAGAATATAAAAGAGGGGAGAGAATCTGCTTCCTCAATTTAAATGCATATTCTAAAATGTTATTGATTAGATCCTGCCAAGTTTTGAAAGTTTTATACAGATCCTTTAAGTGAGAATTACATTTTTTCCAATTTCAAATAGTATGTACAGTAACATCAGTTACTCACTGACATAAAACAGGTGAGTTAGGATTCTTCCAGTTGAGCAAGATAAGTCTATGTGCCAATAGTGTAGTAAAGGCAATTACAGTTTGTCCTTCTCCACTTTAAGCTCATCTGGAAGTGCACCAAACACAGCTGTTAATGGATTAGGAAGGCTTGTGACACCAAGGGTGTTTGAAAGGCTTTTAAAGATTTTGGTCCAAAATTATATTAATTTGGTGCACGCCCAAAACATACAGCCCAATGAGGCTGGAACTTGATTGCAACGTTCGTAGGTTGGATCCTGCCCTGAAAACATTTTGGACAATTTTAAATTGAATAATTGTATGCTTTGCTTATATGGAGCTTGAGTGAATTCTGTACATTGCTACCTTCCTCTCCTTTTCTGAGATATGGAGTGAGAGATCCTTTTCCCCCTGTACTCTGGGATCTTTGAAAGGGAGGGACTGTAAAATGTTTTTATATATTACAGAGATGCTGTCCGAGTCCTCAAGACTGATCAATATTTTTTCCCGGAATAGAGGTTGGTGGGAAGTGAGGAAAATGGGACAGGTTTTGTTTAACAAAGTTTCTAATTTGAAGGTAGTGAAAGAAATGTGTTGCTGGAAAGTTAAATTTGAAGTGTTAATTGTTTGTAGGATGCGAAGACGTCGTCTATGTACAGATCTCTAAGTGATTTAATCCAGAATGTTTTCCAGACATTAAAAACTGAGTACGTTTGAGAGGGTGGAAAAAAGTGATTCTTGTGCATAGGTGCCACAGATAAAAGCTTTTCTATCTTAAAATACTTCCTACAGTGATCCCTCGCTATATTGCGCTTCAACTTTTGTGGCTTCACTCTATCACTGATTTTATATGTAAGCATATCTAAATATATATCACGGATTTTTCACTGCTTCGCGGATTTTATATGTAAGCATATCTAAATATATATTGCGGATTTTTCACTGCTTCACAAATTTCTACGGGCAATGGGCCTTTTTATTTCTGGTATATGCTTCCTCAGTTGGTTTGCCCAGTTGATTTCATACAAGGGATGCTATGGCTGATGGCTGAGAAGCTACCCAATCATAGCACGTGGTTAAGTTCCTGGGTGCTAATTGGCTCAGCAACGGAGAGCAGAATTCGATTCCGCTTTGCATTAGCCAGCACCTCGTCTCGCTTATTCAGCATTAACATGTTTCTTTGTGCTAAGTCAAGTCCTTCGTTATGTCTGCAAAACAAACTGCTCCTGCTACTGCTTCCGGGGGCCGTGCCCAAGCGCCAACGGAAGATGCTAACAATTGCCGCAAAGGTAAAAGTCTTTGGATATGTTGAAGGAATGAAAAAGCTACACCGCTGTAGGGACGCCATTGCGGCATCAGTGAGTCTACGGTTTGTTATATTAAGAAGAAGGAAAAGAATATAAGATCTACGGCCGCAGTGTCCTTTAACCAGGGTGTGAAACAAGTTGTAAGTGGATGTAATAAGGCAGTAGTCCGGATTGAATCTGCTTTAGGGATTTGGATTGAAGACTACCGGAAGAAGAACAACCCCATGGACACCAATATCATCCGAGAGAAGGCCAAGCAACTTCATGATAGGTTTGCGGATGCCAGGGATGCTCTAGATGACGTCCCTCAACCTGGAACTTCTGTTGAATTCCCCAGCAAGAAAAGTGAATTTACTGCCAGCAAGGGCTCGTTTGAAAAATTCAAGAAAAGGTTCAACTTGGCTAGCGTGAACCTGCATGGAGAGGCTGCCTCCTCAGACAAAGCCGCAGCCGAGAAATATGTCGCTGACACGTTCAAGGTGATCATTGAGGAAGGTGGATATCGGCCTAAACAAGTGTTTAATATGGATGAGACGGCCCTATCTTGGAAGCGGATGCCATCTCATACTTTTATCACGAAGGAAGAGGCAAAAGCCCTGGGGTTTAAGGCTCACAAAGATCACATCACGCTGGTCATGTGTGGCAATGTTGCGGGCTTTATGATAAAGCCTGGGCTCATTTAGAAGTCCAAAAACCCTTGGGCCCTGAAAAAAAACCTGCTGCCTGTGTACTGGATGCACAACCCGAAGGCCTGGATTATGAAATGCCTGATGTCGGATTGGTTTCACCAATGAACCATCCCGGAGGTAAAGATCTATCTGGTAGAGAAAGGGCTGGAGTTCAAAGTCCTTTTACTTCTGGACAATGCTAGAGGTCATCCCTTAGATTTATCCTTCCAAGGTGTAAAAATAGAGTTCTTGCCACCGAATACAACGTCACTGACTCAGCCAATGGATCAAGGAGTTATCCGGGCTTTCAAGGCGTTGTACACCAGGAACAGCATGCAACACATGGTCGAGGCAATGGACACGGACAACGATTTTTCCCTGAAGGAGTACTGGCGTAAGTACATGATCACATCGTGTATGGTGAACGTGCAGAAGGCCCTTAACGATATGAAGAAAGAGACGGTTAATACCTGCTGGAAGAAATTGTGGCCAGAAGTCGTGCATGACTGTAAGGGCTTTTCTGCAGAAGATGTTCATCTCTTGGCGGTTTACAAGGCAGTCAGGCTGGCAAAACTGCTAGGAGGAGAAGGATTTGACGACATGACTTTTGATGACGTCATTGAGCTGCTCGATGCCCACTCCAAGCTGCTGAGAGACGAAGATTTGGCCGAGATGACCAAGTCAGTGAGTGAGGAAGAACAAGAGACCCAGCACAGGAAGAAGACACCGGCCTAACTCTCGAGCATCTCACGACCATTCTACAAATGGCAAAAGATCTCCAGACATCGGTTGAAGAATGGGACCCGCAAATGATTCGTTCTTTGCAATTTAGAAATGCTCTTGACGGCGCCACGGAAGTGTATAAAAACCTCCTTACACAGATGAAAAAGCAGCCCCAGCAACTGCCCATCACGATGTTCTTTTCCTGCAAAACACTGCCTAGTACGCCTTCAGTGAAATAAGAAACTCCAGACGACGGCGGCAGTGCTACACAGTCACCTGAAGAGGCTCCTTTAGAAGAGCTGTAACTCTCTCCTTTGTTGTGCAGTAAATGTCATCGTTTTCGGACAAGTCGTCGCGTCATTGTTGTGGAGTACCCATAACTAATTTTCTACGTACTTAGTACATGAATGTATGTTTAGTGTTACTGTACTGATAGATAGATACTTTATTCATCCCAAGGGGAAATTCAAATAATCCAGCAGCAGCATACTGATACAAAAAACAATATTAAATTAAAGAGTAATAAAAATGCAGGTAAAAACAGACAATAACTTTGAATAATGTTAACGTTTACCCCCCCCCGGGTGGAATTGAAGAGTCGCATAGTGTGGGGGAGGAACGATCTGAGTCTGTCAGTGGAGCAGGACAGTAAAAGCAGTCTGTCGCTGAAGCTGCAGTGGATTCTCCATGATTGACAGGAGCCTGCTCAGCGCCAGTCGCTCTGCCACGGATGTTAAACTGTCCAGCTTCATTCTTACAATAGAGCCTGCCTTCCTCACAAGTTTATCCAGGTGTGAGGCGTCATTCTTCTTTATGCTGCCTCCCCAGCACACCACCGCGTAGAAGAGGGCACTCGCCACAACCGTCTGGTAGAACATCTGCAGCATCTTATTGCAGAAGTTGAAGGACGCCAGCCTTCTAACGAAGTATAGTCGGCTCTGACCTTTTTTACACAGCGCATCAGTATTGGCAGTCCAGTCCAATTTTATCATCCAGCTACACTCCCAGGTATTTATAAGTATGTACCCTCTGCACACAGTTTCCTGTGATGAACACGGAGTCCATGAGGGGCCTGGGCCTCATAAAATCCACCACCAGTTCCTTGGTCTTGCTGGTGTTCAGGTGTAAGAGGTTTGAGTCGCACCATTTAACAAAGTCCTTGATTAGCTTCCTATACTCCTCCTCCTGTCCACTCCTGATGCAGCCCACGATAGCAGTGTCGTCAGTGAACTTTTGCACGTGGCAGGACTCCGAGTTGTACTGGAAATCTGATGTATATAGGCTGAACAGGACCGGAGAAAGTACAGTCCCCTGCGGCGCTCCTGTATTGCTGACCACAATGTCAGACCTGCAGTTCCTGTAAGATAGTCCACGATCCATGCCACCAGGTATGAATCTAATCCCATCTCTGTCATCTTGTCCCTAAGGAGCAGAGGTTGGATGGTGTTGAAGGCGCTAGAGAAGTCCAAAAACATAATTCTTACTGCACCACTGCCTCTGTCCAAGTGGGAGTGGGATCGGTGTAGCATATACAGTAGATGATGGCATCCTCCGCTTCCACCTTCTCCTGGTATGCGAACTGCAGAGGGTCGAGGGCGCGGCGGACCTGTGGCCTCAGGTGGTGAAGCAGCAGCCGCTCCATGGTCTTCATCTCGCGATGGTGGCACCCCGCTTGGAGCTGCAGCCAGTGATGATCTTCATCCCATCCCACACTTCCTTCATGCTGTTATTCTGCAACTTCTGCTCCAGCTTTCTCCTGTACTGCTCCTTCGCCTCCCTGAGCTGGACTCAAAGTTCCTTCTGTACGCGCTTGAGCTCATGCTGATCACCGACTTGTCTTCTGGTTGAAAAGGCCCTTGATGTCACTTGTAATCTGTGGCTTGTTGTTAACATAGCAGCGTACTGTTCTTACTGGAACTACAATGTCCATACAGAAGTTGATGTAATCAGTAGTGCAGTCAACAACCCCCTCAATGTTCTCACTATGTGATCCCTGCAGGATATCCCAGTCCGTAGTTCCACAGCAGTCTCTCAGAGCCTGCTCTGCCTCACAACTTCCTGAATGAGCGTGTGGTTGTAGGTAGCTCCCTCACTCTTGGTTTGTAGTGGGGCTGAAGCAGAACCAGGTTATGATCTGCTTTCCCAAGAAGGCAGGTAATGTTTTGTCCAGCGCTGCATGGTTAAAGTCTCCAGCGATTTAGCACAAGTGCCTCAGGGTGCTGCGTTTGTAATTTAGCAACTGTGGAATGCATGACGTTACTCGCTATCTCCGCATTCGCTCGAGGGGGGATGTAAACAATAACAACAATCACGTATGGGCGTTATTCTCTGGGCAAGTAATAGGGGCGCAAACTTATGGCCAACAGTTCGTTGTCCCTGCTGCAAGTGGAGATTTTAATGTTTACATGTCCAGACTTGCACCATCTTGTATTGACATAGAGAGCAACAACTCCTCCTTTCTGCTTCCCTCAGGTACTTGCGTGTCTGTCTGTTCTAACTGTGCTAAACCCAGGTAGCTCCACATTAGCATCTGGGATGTTAGTTGTTAGCCACGTTTCACTAAAACACAGCAAACTGCATTCTCTGTAGATCCTGACATTTTTCACTAGCACGGCCAGTTCGTCGATCTTATTTGGTAGTGAGTTCACATTTCCCAGGATCAGCTTGCTCTCTTCCTCTGATCTCAACTTTCCGTAAGCGCTGTTTAATGTTGTAAAATGCAGTACATTTAGCTGCTGTTGAGGGTGAGAAATCAAGGAAAATCCAAATGTTGTTATTTTCAAATATAATCTCTTGTTTCTGTCTGAGAAGTAACATAATATGTAATTTAAATTGTCATTTTTCCAAATGCACGATAAGAGTCCTAGGTTTAGAGGTATTTGATCCCCATATGCGGTAAGCTGCTGCTATCTCGGTGTCTGATTTGAAGTCATCTCCAATTATTTTAGAGAATAGTTCAGCTACGAATTTCACTGGGTTTGGACTTTCATGATTCTCAGGGAGACCTTTGATTCTAATATTATTCCTTCTGCATCCATCTTCCAGTGCAGGAAGTCTGTTTCTGAGTAATTTGCATTCGGAATTTGCAGTTGTTGCTTTTCCGTCAGTGGTAGATGCCAGTTGTTCAGCTATTTTAATTCTAGTTGTGAATGTTGGCTTAATATCTTCCAACTGAGTGCCAAGTGGTCTCAGTTTATTCTCAAACTTAGACGCATTTTCCTATATTTATTGCTCAATTTTTTCTAGCATACCTTTTAAAGGTTGCCTCAGAGCAATTATTTAAACGTTTTTCGTGGTCTTTAATATCCTGAAGCATCTTCTTGTTTGTCTTATGTATGTCCTTTATTTCCTTCCTTATATCATTTGTTTCTTTCTTCATATCTTTCTTTAAATCACTCTTGAGCTCGTTTATGTCTTGAGCTTTGGCCCTTGTGGTGATCATTACCTTCAGTTCGGACAGATCATTTTGGCCTTCTCCGTGCTCCACAGGTGAAGTGGCAAGCCCAGTTAAAGTCGGTGTTCCTGGCTCGCAAGGAGTATTTGACAATGCAGAAGGTAAGGCCATTTTCAGTTTCAATGAATCTTCTGGAATCGAACAGCTATCCTGACCTGACTCACTTGCACATTCACCCCTACTTTTCACTCTTTGTGGGAGACGATGCAGCAACGTCGGGTCCCAGGAAATCTGTGCCTTCGCCTATCTGTTCCAGGTCAGCCTTTGAAAGGCCATACCCTGAGCTTGGACTTGATGCCTGTCTAGGCTTGGATGAAGCTTTAGCTTTCTTTTCTGTTTCTTTCTGAGCCCCTTTCCTGCTGCTAATGTTTATATATGTTTGCATTTATTGTAATTGAACCCCCTCGGGTTGTGTAAATACAGAATACCTCGGGATGATAAAAAATAAGAGAAAAAATAACACCGCTGCTAATGGAGTTCCTCTTTAGTCGTCCATCCCCCATAACATATGAGACCAGCTGTCTTGATTTTAAAGACGAAGATGCCGTACACTCTTCTCTTCGATTGTAACAGAAATGAAATGGGTGACATTCCTGCTGCTGCAATACCACTATTTTAACCTTTTTTAATAGCAAGTGTTGTATTTAATGATAAATTGAGCAGCTGTTTTTCATGTGCCTATCAGACACCCTTGATGTCGCGATCATTCCTAATCCATTAATAGCTGTGTGTGGTGTACTCCCAGAATGGCTTAAAGTGGAGAAGGACAAACTATAATTGCCTTTACTTCACTATTAGCATGTAGACGTATCTTGCTCAATTGGAAGAACCCTAGCCTACCCCTTTTAAGTCAGTGGGTAACAGACGTTATATACTATTTGAATTTGGAAAAAATCAAATTGTCACTTAGAGGATCTGTTCAAAACCTATTTAAATCCTGGTAGGATCAAATCAATAACATTTTAGAATAAACATTTATACTGGGGAGAAGGACTTATTTCCCTCTTTACTAAATAAACTAAAAGTTTCATTCTGGCTGTTGGCCGTCCTCTCTTGGTTGGGGGGTTGAATTGAACTTAGTTTTGTTAAGCTTGACTTGATTGTATGGAATGTTACATGCTTTTAATAAGTTCAATGAAAGATTAAAAAAATCCTATACCCAAATCAGTGATGAAAATGACTATCATTACACAAATGGTGAATTGTACAAATGTCTGGACATTCTTACAGTGCATTAAGCTGGTCTGAAAATAAGACTCAAAATGATTTTTTTCACATTTTAGAGGTCTTCTAGTCAAAATCTGATGCAGTTTGTTTGTTTGTTTGTTTGTGACTGGACACCTACACAGAGCTTTTCTAACAGTTATCTATCAATTAGATTTATGCTTTTTGAAAGCCTAAACAAGGCAAAGCCAAAGACAGAATTTTTTTTTTCATTTTTGAAGTTCTGCCCTTACCAATTATTGTCATCTAGACGAAAAAGTTTGATTTTGTTACGTACTATACCTAAAAAGGTACCAGTATACAAAATTTGAGCCTGCTAGGTGGTTTAGTTCTTGAGAGTTTGTCTTGTTAAATTGATGAAAAACTTTAGTGTGTAAAATTTGACACCCCTCTACTATCTGAAAATTGGCTGTATCTTGGAACGTATTGATCTTACATGAAAATAATTTAACAGGGTGTCCCCTAAATAACATGGGTACACCTGGTATTTTTTCAGAATTTTTTGAGAAGTGCATGGTTTTTCTGGACAATTGGTTGATTTGACATTGAACGACCCTTATCTATGTCAGCGGTTTTCAAACCTTTTGCACCAGGGACCCTTATTATATTCTGGGCCTAGCTAGCGGACCCCTATATTGAGCAAATAAAATTTTATAACATAAAATGCAATCAAAATAATGGACATACAAGTTCCACAGTACCTTCTTCACTGCCACAATGACTACTATAACGGGAAATCATAAATGAACAAGTAATGCAGAATAAATTTTCGTTATACCTATGTGCATGCAATAATTATGGAACAAAGTCATTTTTAAGAAATTATTAAGCTACCATTTGGTTTCGGTTAACACTAATATCAGTGGGAAGGACGTGCTTATTTGATTTGCACAAACTGTCAATTCTCAGTGGTACTTTTGATAAGCTTACACGCAAGCCACTTTCAACGGCCAGTCTGGAACTGTACATGCATAAGTGCTGAAAATGCTGTTTCACACAAATATGCTGTCGCAAACGATGATGAAATCTTGACTGCCTTGTCGGATATCAAAGGATACTCAGAAGCCACACTCAACCAAACGATGACAGTGATTGCTGCTTGGACTTACTTTGTAAGCTGCGATCGCATGACAATTCAGCTAACTCCTCCTGCTCGTGCTCAGCGAGGTCAGTCAATTCAACATCAAAGGGACTGGGGACCCAATCAAAATTAGCAATGTTATCATTCAAGAAGTATTCATCAAAATGGTCAGCCAGCGACTGCAAATGCTGCTCGACATTGCAAATTATGAGATCGGCGTTGATCAACAAATTATTGCAGACTAATCATCCAAGATTGGAAACATATTGTCACGCTTGGGTCACAAATTTGCACAGAGACACAGGAGGTCGTAGAGACAAGAAGGATTTTATTCAAACACTGCAAACAAACATTTGTCTCTTCAAAAGATTTTTAAAACTTGCTCCTTGACAGATGACATTTCTGTCTATTAATTAAAGGTAAGCATGCGTATCTTCTTCTTCAAAGGAGTACGCGTCAGGAGCATGGACAATCTGAGGGAGAGAGAAAGCAAAACAAATCAATACCAAAACTGACAGGGGCTGCACAAGGCTTTTAAGTAAGTGGAGTACCGCGCGAGGGCTTTATTACGCGTTATAGCACAAGTGAGAAGGTTAAGGAGCAATATGATGGTAGACTGTGTTTCAGGGGTTTTCCCAGGGGCGTCTGTGTCCTCTTGGGGTGCGATCACCCTTTCAGTTTACACCCTCCCCCTCAGCTTTATTCACATTCTTGTGAATCAAGCAACTCTCTGTACCAGGTTCAGGTTCATGTAGCCGTGATAATGCGTCTGCGTTGACGTGTTCAGAGCCTGGTCGATGTTTTACTTTGAAACTGTAAGGTTGTAAGCCCAGAAACCATCTCCTGAGGCGAGAGTTTGTATCTTTCTGTCAGTATAACCATTGAAGTGGAGCATGATCAGTTACCAAAGTGAAGTTTTGTCCCCACAAGTAATAGCGAAGCACTTCCACAGCCCACCTAATTGCCAAGCATTCTTTCTCAATTGTAGAATAATTACGTTCCCTAGGAAGTAACTTACTACTCAAATGTGATTGGATGTTCTTCTCCATCAAAAAATCTGTAACAGGACTGCGCCTACCCCAAATGCACTTGCGTCTGTTTGCAAGACAAAATCCCTTGTGAAATCTGGGTTCCTTAGAACCGGATAAGAAGACAAGGCTTTTTTTTAAATCGCTGAAAGAACGTTCACAATTTTCTGTCCATAAGAGAGGTCGGTTTTTCCTGCCTCTAGTAAGTTCTGTAAGAGGAGCAGCTCTATGTGCAAAATTTGGAATGAACCTTCTGTAGTAACCAGCAAGCCCCAGAAAAGCGCGTACCTGTTTCTGTGTTTTTGGCCTCAGGTAAGCAAGCATTTCTTCTATTTTCCTTAATTGTGGCCTAAGTAAACCCTTGCCCATAGAATAACCTAAATAATGAGTCTCTGACATGCCCAGTTTACATTTCTTAGGGTTAGCAGTAAGGCCAGCCTGTCTCAAGCTTTCAAGAACAGCTTGAAGCCGCTCTAAGTGTGTTTGCCAATCATTGCTGAAAATCACAACATCGTCAAGGTATGCCCCGGAATATTCAGAATGAGGACGCAGGATCTTATCCATCATACGTTGAAAAGTTAGAGGTGCCCCGTGAAGACCAAACGGCAGCCTTATAAAGTCCGCCAGGAGTCGCGAATGCTTATGTCTCACAACTGCTAGCCTCTAATGGCACCTGCCAATAGCCTTTCGTGAGATCTAGCGTGGAGATATAGCTCACCTGACCCAGTTTTTCCCACTGTTCATCGACACTGGGCATCGAATAACCATCGAATTTACAGACCTTATTCAAGTGTCTGAAATCGATACAGAAGTGAACCGAACCGTCTTGCTTTGGGACTAATACGACCGGGCTGCACCAGTGACTTTTACTTTCACGAATTACACTAATGTCAGCATCTTCTTTACCTCTTCGCGCACAATATTTCGTCGCGCTTCTGGTATCCGGAATTGCCGCATCTGTACGCGAACATCAGGTTCAGTAGTGATTTTATGTTTTGTAATGTTAGTCTTGCCTGGTAAATCTGAAAAGACATCAGTGTTCCGTTCGATCAAAAATAACAGTTCTGTCTTTTGCGAGTCAGTAAGATCGTTGCCAATGGCAACATCAGTCTGAGAAACAGCAGCCTAGGAAGTGTTAACCTCTTGTTGGTCGTGCCATTCATTCAAGAGATTAATGTGTAAAATCTGGAATGGTTTGCACTGGCCTGGTATTCTAACCTTGTAATTTACGGGACTCATACGCTTTTCAATAATGGCAGGGCCTTGCCATTTAGCTAAGAATTTGTGTGTATTGGACGGAACTAATGCCAACACACATTGGTTTGAATTCCAAAACTGACAGGCGCTACACAAGGCTTTTAAGTAAGCGGAGTACCGCTCAAGGGCTTTGTTACGCGTTATAGCGCAAGTGAGAAGGCTAAGGAGCAATGTGAAGGTAGACTGTGTTTCAGGGGTTTTGCCAGGGGAGTCTGTGTCCTCTTGGGGTATGATCACCCTTCCAGCTTACAATATCTAAAACCTTTGTGTTAATTCTGATTTTCCATATACTGAGCTTCTTCTTAAATGCTGCAGTCTTGTCATGACTTCTTAAGATGTTTGAATCTCTTCCCTGAAGTGACAAGTTCAGCTCATTTAGTAAGTTGAATATACCAGCCAGATAACATTTGGCTAGGCAAACTTGCCTATTGGCCATGACTGAAGCTAGGTCAGCATTACATTCCGTCAGAAATACCAGTAGTTCTTCTCGAAGTTCAAATACATGCTGTACTATTTTGCCTCGTGATAGCCATCATACTTCTGTATGAAGCATCCAAGTAGGCAGCACTATACAAATTATGGGGTCGAAGCATTTTGTCCACCAGACGTTGGAAGGTAGCGGAAGTCCCACGTAACAACAACAACAACATTTATTTATATAGCACATTTTCATACGAACAATGTAGCTTACATGATGAAAAAAGAAAAAAAAGACAAAAGAATTACAATTAGGGAACACTAATTAACACAGAATAAAAGTAAGGTCCAATGGCCAGGGAGGACAGAAAAAAAATAAACTCCAGACGGCTAGAGAAAAAAATAAAATCTGCTGGGGTTCCAGGCCACGAGACCGCCCAGCCCCCTCTAGGCATTCTACCTTACAAATGACCCCAGTCAGTTCTCATTGTATTCTGGGTTCTCATGGAAGGATTTGATGACGGTCATGTGGACTTCTTGCCTTTAATCCATCAACGTAGGGACATTACGGTGGTTTGATTAGGTGGTGGCACAGATCTCAACACCAGAAAACCGGAAAAAGAACAGAAGAGATGGTAGGGGTTAGTACGGATTTTGGAGCCACCATGATTAATAATGATAATTAAGTGAATATACAGAGCATCAGGATTAAACTAAGATGAAGCTATGAGAAAGCCATGTTACAGTACATGATACTGCCAATGTCTGCTAGGGGTGCAGAACGCTGTCTTTTCCTTTGCAGAATCCGTTAAGGGAACCTGCCAGTACCCCTTCGTCATATCAAGGGTAGTCAAAAATTTGGCAAATCCTAGCTGCTTGAGGAGGTCGTCCACTCACAGCATTGGATAGGCATCGAATTGGGAGACTTGGTTAAGCTGATGGAAGTTACTGCAAAACCTCTGAACTTCTGTGTGGCTTTTTGACCAACACGATGGTACTGGACCAGGGACTATAACTCTCCTCTATCACACCTAGGTCCAGCATTAGTTTGATCTCTGACTCCACTTCTGCCTTTTTTGCTGCAGGAATCCGATATGGGTGTTCTCTGACTATAATCCCAGGTTTCATGACGATGTCATGCACAACCTGGGAGGTTCATCTGGGCTTTTCTTTCACTATGTCCGGGACAGACAGGATAGCTGCTTCGAGCTCCTGTTGCTGTAGGTGAGTCAAATTATCACCAAAGTTAAGGTTCCGTTTATGAGCAAAGAGGGAACAGGGCTGTCCAGAGGAGGGATTGAGATCCCTTTCCTTCCACTATTTCAGAAAATTGACATGACAAATCTGCTCTCTAGGTTGATGATTAGGTTGGATAACTAAATAGTCGACCAGACTCTTCCTCTCCTTAACTTCATATGGGCCTTGGCAATGTGCCAATAATTTGGAGCGTAAGGTAGGACCCAATACCATGACTTGATCCCCCGGACGGATCTCCCGAAGGGACGTACCACGGTTGTAACAACGAGCCTGGGCTGCTTGTGCCTTGTCCATGTGAGATTGTAAGATGTGCCTAATTTTAGCCAATTTATCGTGTAATTGCATGATATATTCAAGTATATTTACAGAGGGAAGGGCCTCCTCCTCCCAGCCTTCTTTTAATACTGTTTATCCAATATACCTCGGGGTTGTTCTCAATACAATAATTCAAAGGGAGAGAACTCCGTGGAACGAAAACAGAACGGGGCGGGGGGGAACATTTGGTGCTGATCCCACTTCCTTCTGCCCTCATTGACTACTTTTTGTAGCATCTGTTTGACAGTTTGATTAAACCTCTCAAACAGACCATTGTTTGAGGATGATATACCAAGGTCTTTAAATGTTTTATTTTCAGTAACTTAGCTTTTTCCTTGAATGTCTCCGAGGCAAAATGCATCCCTTGATCCTTCAGGATTTCTTTAGGGATGTCGACTCAGGCACAGACCCCCACCAATTCCCGTGCGATAGCCTTGGATGTAGCTGAGTACAAGGGAACAGCTTCAGGATATCAGGTGGCGTAATCTACTAGGACTATAATGTATTTATGACCTCTGGCTGTGGGTTCTAGGGGTCCCACCAGGTCAACCCCAATTCTCAAAGGGGACATCTATTAAGGATAAAGAGATTAAAGGAGCATGGTCCCTCCTAGGAATCTGACACAATTGACATTCCGGGTAGGATATGCAAAAGCAGCAGACCTCCTCATTAATCCCAGGCCAAAAAAATCAGAGCTTGATCTGCTCTAAAGTTTACTCTTCTACCTGATACTTCTTGGTTTGGCGATTTTGAGGGTGTGTCAAGGCTTTTTTTCTGGTCTGGCTTCCAGTTCCATAAGGAGGCCATCATCCTGCCAACAACGCCATTGTGAAATGAACAGCCTTAACACACACAAAAAGGTTTGGGGGAACCACCCATATATTATCCCTGGCTGCAAAAGGGTTTTGAAATAGCAGTCATGTGCTCTGTTGTGAGTCCTGAACTGAACAGACGAGTTGAGAAAAGATGGCGGCTTTATAAGCCAAAAGACGGTAGTGACGTCGGCCTGGGCCATACTTTAACAGTCCTTCTGGTTGGTTTAGCACTGTTTTGTGTTTAGAGACAAGAAACAAAGAAAGATGGTCAGACTGTTCAAAATGGGGGCATGGTATAACCTCATAGGCATCTTTTATGTCTATATAAACATAACCTAGATGTTTTTCCCCCTCTAGTTTTGCAATTTACATGTTGGTAAAATCTGGGAAGTACATGCATAAGATATGCCTGGTTGAAATCCTAGGCATTGATAAAATTGTTAGGGTGTGTGTTCTGTTGTTGACATCATGTACTGTAACTGTTTAAGTGCTTACTTAGCATTAGCCTATGATGGAATGTTTAATGCTGTGACAACCACAATTAACTGTATGATCCCTGGGCAAGTAAAATTGTTGGCATCTTAGCATTAAATATTCCAAGTCCTTGTTGATTATGATTATGTCTTAGTGCACCAAGCATCATTAATGTAAACACGGAGTCCTCTTGTTTTCTTACTGGAGTCAGGTGTTCTATTGTTGTGGTAGAGCGTGGGACCTGCTAGCTCAGCTGCAGTGTCCGGTATGCTGAAATTCAGCCACATTTAAAAAAAAAAATCAGAAAGCAGCAGTCTTTGGAGTTTTATGTGGGGCAATATCCAGTTTTAGCTTGTCCAATTTGTTGGCGACTGATCTAGGGAGACAGGTTTTATATGGAGAAGTTCTAAGCCTAGCTAGTGAACGTGCTTGTTTACCCCCCTTCTACTTCCTCTCTCTGCGTTGTCTCCCTCCAGGTGTAGGAGTCAACGTCAGTCCCGGTGATCTGAGAATTTCCTGCGGTATTACTTCCAAGTTATAACAATAATCTGTGGAGTCCGAGCTGATCTGTAGAAGCTTCTAACAACTGTAATAAATAGTCAGCATTAAAAACATTCTTAACATAAAATAGCTCCTAATTTGTAGAGCATGAAGCCACAGCACCTGTGCATGCCACCATACTTTCAGTTTAAAGGCATTCAGCCCACCATAAACATTTTAAATTTAAAGACAATTACACATCTCAACGAAGCAACAAATTAGCAGTGGTCAATAAATCACAGGAGAGAAACTGAATACAAATTCACTAAATAATCCAAGACAATTTTGGAATTTTTGTTTTGACTTTAGCAGAAAAATATACTTTGGCCTATTTTTAGCCTTTAGTTGAACATAATTTAGTAGAGTTTCTTCTAAAGCTTAGTTTAAACAGAGGTCATCATGTGTCACATCCTTGTCTTCTGCACAGCTCTGATGAACAGCCGAATTCTACACCTCTATGGTTCAATCAACAGCAACAGCAACAGGCAAGAGATCTTGCAAAATATACATAATGAAAAATATGTAAAATTTTGAGCAACGAATTAGGCGCAATTATAAAATTGTAATTTTAAAAAGACATTGAGTATTCTTGCAACAATAAAGAAAGAATGCTTACCACATAAATGTGTGCAGGAAATTCCCTCATTAAAAGTTAAAATTGGCGGAAATTACTTAATTTGTACGGGATGCCCATAATCCTGCACCAAATTCCATCCCTGATCTCACAACAGTAGTTTGGTTCTTGCTTTTTTTGCTTCTTAAAATGATGTTGACATATTATTTTGCAATCTGTGCGTAATCTCAAAGATCAGTATTCATTTGTGCCTTAAGTAATTTTTAATGCTTTTTTTTATGTTGGAACCCCAGTACCCATTATCTCTATTATAAATGCAAGAGTGAGCTAGTTGTTTTGTTTCATTAATAAAATATGCCTTACTTTTGAATGCAATTACCTGTGGCAAACTATTATATACCAAAATTGTGAAAAACTAACTTTGACTTGAAAAATACCAAACTTTTCCTTTAAAACTACTCCAGTACTTAAAATATTGTTCTGCATCTGAACCTGTTCCACTTCACTATTACATCCAAGATCCTTTACTGTTGGTTTATGCTAGGATGATGTTATTAATACAAGTGGAAAATAATTTCCTTTTATTATTATAACTTTTTAAATGCCTTAGCAAAAATGTGTAATACAATTGATCTCAATTTTAATGGCTGCTGCATTGATCTGTAATGCCTAAATCAACAAGAGATAATTTAAAATATTCTGGCCACCTTGCTGCTTTTAAAATGGAGTAAAAATATTAGTTTAATCCAATCTTTTATTCCTTGACAGCTGGCTCCTACCTGCAGTACTCATCTGGTGTCCTGGCTGCAAACTTATCAAGCTGCTACAAACTTATTAAGTTGGTTTGTTTCAGTCTGTCATCTTTACAATAGGTATGTGTCTTACATCCAGAACCTCTTTTAATTTGCTTTAAAATTTTGCTCTTTATCATTTGTTAACTTTGTAGTCTATTGATAAACACCCAAACTTATTTTACAGAATTTTGAAGTTGCTATTAATAAAAAAAGTCTTCTAAATAAAAATATTAATAATGATGGGTAATTAGTTAAAAAATCATTACATTTCAACACTAGTACATTCAGTTATTTCATTGACTCACAGTGCCTCAAGTTTTATGATGGTGAGTTGGGTAGTGACATCATGACTTTTGGCTTCAAAGACTAAAAACCCAACTAGATGGGGAAAAATAAAATAATGACAGCATTTTGTTTGGTTAAGCTATCATGCATGATTTTGTATGTGCTTCACATGTGCAATACAGTGGCATTGTATCCAGTTCTACTTTCTTTTTTCACTTTGTACACACAGCAAATTCCACTTTGTGGTTTCAAACTAAACTTACTTTTGAAGGCTGCAGTATTCACTCACCAGTGCATGAGTCAAAAACTATGAGTAAAAAAAAATATACAGTATATGTATTAATACTGTAGCAAAGAACAGTGTGAGTTTATATGACTCAGAAATATCTAAAATCCTAAATGATTGTGAGAATCTTTCCTTTTCTTAGGTTGCACCTGTGTAAGATTTTGATAACTCTTATATTTACCTAATGGTTGCCCAAGTACTGCTGTAATTTTTTTCTGCTTAGAAGGGCTTGCTGTTGCTACTGGTGCCAAAATTAACATAAAGTAAAAAAAATACATGTAAAAACCTACATCTGACATCCAGAATCATTCATTTAAATTCAGATGTATTTAATATTTACATAATTTTAACTCTTTTAGGGCAATTTGTTTTTTGTTTCTTCCAGGGCTGAATATTTTTCCAAAAACTAACTTTTAAAAAAAAAATCACAAAGCAATTATTTAACATATCAAATCAACAAAAAATATTTACTTTTGACAAATGTTACTGTCTTGCATGTTGTATGAGCCTGCATACTATATGATTTCACATACCTATGATTTCACGTACATATCACATACATGTTACACAGGAAAGTACTGCCAAGTATGATACCACTCAAAGCAGCCAATTGCATGCATTGCGACATTGCACTGCTTACAATATGTGTTGCACTGGTGCCTTCTTTTCAATTGTCTGTTGCTGCACTTTCTCACATATATTGTTAGTGTGTACTGTAGAGAGACAAGTCACATGTTTGACATCGTGCCATGCCACTGCCACCAAGTTTTCTGTTCGCATGAAAACTGTATTGTCACCTCTTTTCATCTTCAGCCTGTCTGGCTTCAACTGTGAAGGCATGTGTCTCCTGTTCACCCTCATTGTGCCACAAGCTCCAATTCCTCTGCTCTGTAGCTCCATGAACAATTCTAGTGATGTATAAAAACTGTCCATGTACACAACATGATCCAAATGTTCATAGCCCTGATGCAGCTCCAGCACAACCTGATTTGTCAAGGGACAATTCTCTCTTTGAACGAAATACTTTCCTGTATATGTAATTACTTTTAGGCAGAAACCTGTGTTTGTACTGCTCCCAGAACAAAACCCATTATGCCATACTCTGTGGGTTTGTCTGGCATATATTAGCAGAAAAAAAGGCGTCCTCTTTATTTTTTCATAGATTCATGCACAGACAAAACACGACCAGGCTGATAAAATTGTTTATATGTTGGTTCCACAATGTCAAGCAGGGTCTGAACGTTATACATGGGGTTATAGCCTGGCTCACCCCTTGGGGTTTGCTTCTGGTTATCACAGAAGTGAATAAAACTTTGCAGTAGCACGTACCTACCACGGGGCATAATCTGTCCAAAGCCACCAGGGGACAAAGCACACTTGGGCCAATGCTCCCTGAAGTTATATCACCAGTCTAGTCCCATCTGTATTTGTAATGCCCCAAAGCCCTTCATCTCATCTTTTGTTGTGGGTTTCCACTTTCAAAAACGAGAATGCGGTGCAAGCGCAGCCCGCGATTCCAAAAATTGCTCTGCATACCTGTTAGTCTCGTGTGACAGTAGCTGAAAAACAGCATCAGGAGACAGCAGCCTGAAGTAGTCCAGCGGCTGATAATCTGTCATGTCCAACAGCAAGCCGTGCTGTCTTATGAAGTCCGATCGCCAGTTTGGCTTCCATGGATCAATGTCTGGGTATTCCTCCCACATGAACCTTGCCGTAGGTGTGTCGGCTGTGCAAATGCACTCAGCTGGCAGCCGATTGGTTGGGGTGGCATCGGCTGGTGTCCGATGAGCTGATGCCAGTTCCTCACTCTCTTGCTCGATCTCCTGATCACTGTCAACAAAATCAGATTCTGAAAAATCAGAGTCCGACTCGGCGATAATGTGCAAAACATTGTCTACTGAGTATTTTCTTTTCTGCACTCGCTTTGCTCCCTTGTGAGATGTCGATGCCGTCTTGCATTTGTTTACATTTCGTAACTCGCACACACGCAAGGATTAGGTGCCGAGTCAATGAGTCTAACATTTCTCCAAGCAGAGAGAGAATGCCTGTGACGTAACAGTGAGTTTTGCTGCTGTTAACAGCTGATTGTTGCCCTCTACCCTTGGATGTCGACTTCAGTCGAAATGCGCCCTCAACCCCTCCTGTCGACATCCGCCCTAAAAGAGTTAATCGGAATATTCAGACCTTATGTTTTGACTAATTTGACAGCCCTAGCTCCTGTCACTTATATGTTTTATATATGGAAAAGGCTCTGGGCCTGATTCAGTGTTGACTCTGGGTTCTCTGTTTTAATCACTTGCAGTGAATCTAGTTGTGTTTTCAAGCATTGCAGTTATTCGAAAGCTGCATTTTTCATCAACACTATCAGTGATGTACAAAACACAGTCTAGTCTAGTTTAGCAGGAGCAGCTGATAATGGATGGACGAGTGAAAAATCCTATGAACAGTTCACTGTAATTAATGTAAAGTGTGTCCTACCAGTTTCCTGATGTGATGTGGGATTAGGTGATTGGTGCTCCCTTTAATGAAGACATATCCAATCTGTACAAATTCACACAAACAGGCAGGAAGAAGACTGACCATACATTTATACAGGAATACTGTACTCCGTGTAATGGAAATGGCACTATTTTACACTCTGGATACTTCTAGCTCATGGTTTGAATATTATTATCTACAACATTATTTATGAACCGTTTTAGGTGTGGTAACCCAATTTTTCCCCATATAAATGTGTTCGTGTCCCACCAAGGGTTGTCCCCCTCAATAACTCGAGCACTGTCTTTAGAGTGGTTGGTGTCGCTCTTGGTGAATCAAGTGCTCAGAGAGAATCAAGCCCAATCTTTTGAGTTGGTGGGTGGGATCTGGCACATTCATTGGAGCAGGAACCCACTTGCAATAGCAATGTGCGACCATCTCAACAGCAGCTGCAACCCAGAGGTTGAGTAACACTGAACTTTAAAATACAGTGTAATGACACAGGGAAAAAAAATACAGCCTCCTCTTTTTCTCCTACTCCAACCAAAAATTGTAAGAACACTAGTACAAAAATATTTACAAAATTAAATGTTCTTTCTTCTTCCTTCATAAAAGAAAAAAATACATAAAAATATCCCAAAAGAGAAACATATTGTTAGAATTTGTCTTCAGCATTCAAGTGCTTTAATTCCTGCGCCACACGTTACCACCTTACACAGTGCACTGATGAAAAGGTTAGCCAGACACTCAACCAAGTTGAAAAGAAATCCCTAGCATTTGTATCAAGGTTGTATATGCTGGTTGCCTGGGACTTTCCTCAACTCTTTTATAGCTTCTTGTTTTTGCAGTTTTCAATGTACCGTTCCTACTGCCCTCTTTCTGTTTGGTAGGGGACAGGTTGATGACCAGCAGCTAGAGTCACCCCTCAGAGTGCTTGGCCAATCCATGTAGCTCTCTGTAAATTGAATACAAGCACTAGGGCATGTGTTACCTGAACTGCTGTGAAACTGCAACAACACCGGAGATTTCTTGCACCTCCTTTACTGTCTTGGTAAAGGCACTTGTTTCCCAGTTAGCTATTTAAAATAGTTAAATTAAGGCTCTAAACAGCTGCACTCATGACAAGTTTCTTATATTGCTGTGCGATTCACCAAATGAGTGCATGAGTCATAAGCACAAATGTGTATGCATGACAACCAGAATGTTTTATGTACATTAGAAAATATTTTGAGTGTACATGAATTTTTAATATGAATATAATTCACAGAAGTATTGGTTTATTTGACAATCCTAGTACACTTCACGACAAATCTGCCTGTTGTGATGATTTGTACATCAACTTGTAAGGACTTCTTTCGAAATTATCCTTAACCTCCTTAGCATTATGTTTTATTCCAAAAACACATGTAAAAAGCGTTGCATTTTTGTTTTCCTGGCATGAAAGTTTACATATTTACTAAATCTCAAAAGTAGAATAATGATACAAATAATAATAGTAATGATTAAAAAAAGATATGAAATGAACAATAACAAAAAAATAACAGTAATAGTAATACTACTAGTAATGCCAAAACATTATATAATCTCAAAAGAAGTCCTTGGTCTGGCAAATTTTTAAAGCACAGTGAAAGACACAGTTGGGGCACTAATAGCATGTTTCTTTTCAGTTTTTTAACAGCACACTGCACAGGTATGAGTTGTGTTCTGTTTTTTTTCTGTTGGTGGTATATAAGCAATAAAATACCTACCAATAAGATGCCTTGGATTGATCCAAGATGTGCTGGGTCGACCACATCTTTTTAGCAGTAGTGTGGATGGTGGATGTACAGCCATAATTTGTTCAACAAGCTGGCATGTAAAGCTTGCATGAGATACAGTTACGCCAGCTTCTTGTTTGTATAAAATAAAGCTTTCCAAATTCACTGTTCCATCAGATGACAAAATGAATAGAAAGTCCATTTTTGATCGGCACGATCTATGCCGTGCATCATGCTATTGTAGTTGACCACAGCCCAAGGCTTCATAACCTGCTTGTTGCCTTTTTCTGTACAGTGACTGTAGCTGCTTTATGTATAGTGCTAAGACGACAAAAAATTTTCTTGTCCTTCCATTTCAGCACTTTACACTGTAATTTAGCACTGCCAAAGACTCCAGGCGTGCCACGATGGTTGGGACGCACTGTTCCATATCTTCAGTTTTTCCTGCAGCAAGATGTCAAATAGCTGTGGCGAAGTATAAAAATTGTCCAAGGTTACACAATAACATTGATCCATCATATTATCTATCAAAGTCAGTACCAATGAGGTAGCGATGCTGTACTGATTGTATTTCGGATCGAACATTGTCCCTTTTTCAGTGTACAGAACCGAATTCCAGATTTGTCCCATTTTAGATTCACAAAGATGATACAACTTTATGCCAAATCTTGCTCTTTTTGACACGATATAGTGTATCCATGACAGTCTACCCTTATAAACCATGAGACTTTCATCGATGCTGACATCACTATCCGGAATGTAAATGCTCCAAAATTTTGCTATAATAGCCTGGCATAGTTTCCAAATTTTCTTCAGTTTGGGTGCTAAATGGGTATTCACATCAAAGTCTTCATTGTTGGTAAAGTGCAGATATTTCATAATTAGTGAAAACCTACACTTGGACATAATTTCTTCAAAGAAGAAATGCTCAGGTTTCACTGCAAGTCCTTGCAATATAAATAAGCCTAAAAAGGCCCATGTATCATCAGCAGTTACTGGTTCCCATCTTTTTTTAATGGTAAAACTGCTTAGATGTATGGTTATTCGCCCAACACTGTTCAGCGTAATGATTCGTCTCGACATCTCTTCTGTTGATCACGTTAACAGCCATGAATAACTTAACGTAATTGAGTGGATCTTGTCTGTCAATGTACACTTTTATTCCTGGCTGCCCCACAAAGTCAAACTGAGGTGGCACTGGTTTATTTGAAGCAGGGTCAAAAGATAGCCGGACACGAGGGTCACAATAGGATACAGATTCATGTCCATTTCAGTTTCACCTCCTGAGGACAGATTCACTTCCTCATCACTGCTGACTGTGTGATTCAATCAGTCAAAGGCCCCAACTCATGATCATGAACACTTTTTGGACATTGAACTTTCCTGTGTTTTTTTTTTTTTTTTTTTTTTGTTGATGATGTGGAAATGTATAATGTCCATCTCTCCAATCATAGTTTTGTTGTATTTGATGATAGTTTGTGTTTTAGTGATAACCATACTGTGTCCGTATATTATTCATGGTCTTTTAAGTCTACTACTGCTAGTCTTTTCTGTAATGCCTATATACTGTTGAGCATTCTAATATAAGCGAAACCTCTACACATGTTGATACTGAGAATTTAGTTAATCATATCAACAAAAATTGCTTTAATATTTTGAATGATGTACCTCTTTTTAAAAAGGCACAAGGTAAGAGCACAGCTTTGGGAAAATTGATACCATCTGTTCTCATAGGAAAACATGTAGGACAGCAGAGAGAAAATGCAAGAAGGACAAACTGAAGATGCCTCATATTTTGAGGGACTAACTGGGTAAATTTCAGGAAGCTGTAAAAACGGGGGAGAGAGAGAAAAATATTTTTCTGATATTATCAAAAAATAGGCCTCGGAAGTTTTTTATTAATAATATGCTTAGTCCATCTGTGAATGTTTGCAGCACTGGATAACCCTTGACATCTAATGATTTTTTTTGATCTTTGTAAATAAAACTGATGCAATATGTGGTATAACAAGTCCTAGGCTCAGAAAAACTGTCCTTTTTAAAAAAAAATAATGAGCTTGTTCGTGCTGGGGTGTGGAGCAGGTGCGAGCAATTGTCTGAGAGGATGGCTCATCTCCTGGGTTGGCATGAGGTGGATGGCCAGCCATGCGCTACCATGCCGGCATGTGCGGACAGTTTGCAGCTCCCGGCTGATAATGAGATAATCAATCAGATGATTGTATCTGCAACCGTTCCCCAGCGTATAAAAGGGGAGATCAGGAACAGGGAGGTAGAAAAAAAAACAAAAGGAAAAGGGCAAAGAGGTTAATATGGGGGAAACCAGGCAAGAGTTAACAGGTGTAAAGAGAAGGAGCAGGCAGAAGGCAGTGGAGCCCCAGGAAGGAGTATGTTCCTGGCGCTCAGGAGAGAGCTGATGAGTTGCTCCTGTTGAACGTCCAAGTAGTAGGAGCAACCACTATGCTCAGGAGTGTGCTTTCATTGGGAGGAACCAAAGGATCAGCATTATGAGAGGAGAGCGTGCGCTTTGCCTAGTGGAGCCTGGAAAGGCAACAGTGGGTGTGGAGCAGGGCTTGGTAGCTCCCTGCAGATGCCATAGGATTTGTATCAGGGACCCAGGCCAAGAAAAGGTTGTCTGCTCCTCCTGGGGAACTTCTCCTCGGGCTGCAAGGTCCGGAGAGGGCAAGCCAAAGAGAAGTCGGATTTTAAAGGGGCACCAAGGCTCATTGGACAAAAAGACAGTTTCCTGTACTGTGTTGTTTTTTTAAACTTGTTTTAAAGGATTTATTTATTGGATTTTAAACTCCACTTGCCCTTTTATTTTTATGGATTATTTATTTATTATAGAAGAAGCACTGCACTTTTTGAACACCATTTTGTTTGTTTGTTTATAATAAAACCACTTGAGCCATTTTCACCATCTCCTTGATTGTTTTTTTGTCCTCATCTGCTCGGCTTATCCCGGTCATGACTATCGGCAAAGGCAGGTTGAAGAGGCTCCCAGTGGGACCCGGTAGCGTGGGGCTGACCTACACCATCACAAATTAGATTACAGATTGAACCTCCAGCCTGTGGTTCAGTTGAATTGATTAGGTACTTGGCTGCTTTTAGCCAGCTTCAGCCAGTGACTCTTTTTTATGTTTATCTAATCTTGTTTCCCAAATGAAGCCATCTTCCTCTCCTTGTGATATTATGCCTGTCCATTGCTTTAAGGAGGTTTTTGAAACAATCGGCCCCAGTGTTTTGGCAGTCATAAACAGTTCTTTAATTATTGGCTCAGTTCCAGCATGGTGTAAACATGCGCTGGTCCAGCCACTACTTAAGAAGGCAAACCTGGACCAGTCTGTTCCTAATAATTTTTGTTCATCTACCTTTCTTAGTTAAAATTTTGACGAATATTGTTCTCTTTCGGTTAAATCACTTTCTGGATCAGGCTGGTTCTTTAGATGATTTTCAGTCTTGTTTCAGATCATTCTATAGCACAGCATCAGCTCTTTTGAGAGTAACAAATGGTTTTGCTGTCTGCAGTTGATTCAGGAAAATGTTATTCTGATTTTTCTGGATCTTGGCACAGCTTTTGATACAGTTTAGCATTATATCCTCATTGATCGGCATGAACAAGAAGTAGGAATGTTGTCCTTGGGTGGTTTTCAGCTTATCCGAAGAGTGAGACATTTGCTGTTAATTTTAACGACTCATTGTCCTTTGCAGCTCTTGTTACATGTACGGTTCCACAAGGATCCATTTCAAGACGTGTTCTTTTTTCTTTGAACATGTTGCCACTTTGTACGATCCTTAGAAACTTTAATATTGATTGTCATTGCTATGCTGATGACACCCAAATTTAGAAATCAATAACTTCCCTTTTATATATATTAAATGTTGGCCTGGCATCAAATTTTCTCCAACTGATCAAATCCAAGACAGGTGTTATTCTTCTTGGTCCTTCCAAATCTACTAATATAATTTCAAATATTCTGGGACCATTGATTCTATATACAGTATTAAGTCATAAGTAAGAAATCAAGGGTGTGCTTTTTTGACTTTGAACTTAAATTTAACAAACAGATAAATGCTGTTGTAAAGAAGCGTTTTTTTCAGCTTGGGGCGTTTACTGAAGTCAAACCTTTTTTGTCATATGTTGACTTTCAAAAGTGTGTTCATGCTTTTGTCTCCTCATGCTTAGATTATTGCAATTCCTCTTTATGCTGGTGTCTCTTAATTGTTTTTGTCTCACCTCCAGTTGGTTCAGAATGTGGCTGCAGTGGTGTTGACTGGCACCAGGATTTCCTGCACTGGCTTCAAGTACAGTATAGGGTGAATTTTTATGATTTCGTTATTTGTGTATAAGGCACTGCACAGGTCTGTTTCTTAGCCCATATCTACCACCAATGGCTCTCTGGTCCTCAGATCAGTAGTTGTTATGCATTGTGCAGACAGGCTGGAAGCTAACAGGTGAGCTTGCATTCACAGCAGTGGCCCCGAGGCTTAGGAACACACACTGCCTATGAAATTAGAGCTTCTCCCTCAATCTACAGTTTTAAATCTAAATTGAAAGCATTTTTATACACTGGCTTTTGGCTCAAAGTAAGAGGTTGCTTATAATGTTTTTAAACTTATGTGCTGATGCTATACACTTTTTTTTTAGTTATTTACTGATTTGTATTTATATTTTGTAATTTTTAGGTTCTATAAATTGTATTTTTATTGGATTTTTTTTTTTTTTGGTTATGCACTTTGGTCAACTTGTAATTGTGTTAAGGTTGTGGAGCATGTTTAATGTGCTATGTAAATAAAGCCGACTTGACTCAAGTTCCAGTAAACACCTCCATACTCCTTTGGAACGGCACTTCATCATACAGTAAGATAATGATCTGAAACATGCTAGTAAGGCAATAAAGGACTATTTCACACCAATAAATGGAACATTCTTGAATCGCCAAGCAAGTCACCCAGTTTAAATCCAGTTGAGCATGCTTTTCATATGCTGAAGAGAAAACTTAAGGGGACAAGCCCCACAATCAAAAAGGAGCTGAAGATGGCTACATTAGAGGCTTGGCAGAGTTTACCAAAAGGATACTCGGCTCTTGCTGATGTCTAGGAATCGCTGACTTCAGTCAGTCATTGTATGCGAAGGATGTGCAACAAAGTACTTAATATAATAGCTTTAATATACAGCACTGAGAAAAAGTATTTGCCCCCTTCCTGATTTCATATTTTTTTTGGCATGTTTGTCACACTTAAATGTTTTAGATCATCAAACAAAATTTAACGAGGGGGGCAATTACTTTTTCACATAGGGCCATGTAGGTTTGGATAGTTTTTTTTTCCTTAATAAATAAAATCATCACTTAAAAACTACATTTCGTGTTTACTTACGTTGTCTTGGTCTAATATTTAAATTTGTTTGATCGCAAACTTCGCCTAAAATTGCTATGTTTCAAACATTATGATGCCATGATATTTGGGGAAGGACAGTGTAGAAAAAGTGTTATAATATAGACATGGTGTGACCGAAATGTATGCAAATATCCTTAAAATCTGCAATGTGCACTTTAATCGCGTGTGGATTGTTTGATTTCTAATTTTAAACTGTGGAGCAGAGGGTTAAATCAAGGGAAAAGTGTGTATTTGTCCCAAACATTATGGAGGGCACTGTAAGTATATTAAATGAATAACATGTTCACAGATTACATTGTTCCATAGTTATGTTTTAACTCTGGTAATATGTGTCTGCACAAGTGTGGTCACTGAATTAACTAAGTGAGTAACATTTAATTATCTCACAATTATGCTGCCCAACATGACTCACATTCTGTTATTAATTTTGTTGTTGACACAGTAGTAGTGAGACAGAATTCCAACAATGATGACACATTTTAAAAACAGAAAGCTAGACTTCTAATTGAAAGGTGCACTATCCCTCAATGCCTCAAGCATCCCTCAAGCAAAACATACAAGATTAATTTTAGGAACAGTAAAGGGGGGTTATCCTTATGTTGACATAAATGAGACAACCGTGAGAAGAATGAATACGTAGTTTTAAGTGTTTAGAAGTCCACATCATTTAGGATATCTCAACTCAATGTTTCTTATTGAAAAGGCCCTCAGTTCCTTCACATTTTGAGGACTCCAAGGATAGTTTCCTTGATTACTCGTTCCTCAATACACCTTTACACTCCTAGAATACTGATCACATTGATTAGCTGCATCACAGTATCTGAGTGTGGCAGTTCACAGAACCATACTGAAAATGGGATATTTATGACTATGAATAAAACAATTTGATGCTGGTCCCCTTAGCAAAACCTTATTATTTGATGTGGTACCACCAGATTTTCAAAAATTTTCTATTCCTGGAGTTTAAACTGCTTATTCACCTATATCCTTCACCTGATCTATAAATAAAGGCACATTATGCTTGGTCGCAGGCAGCTGCAGACATAGTTGTGTACAATGGATTTATACCATGGTTCTACACCACAGCATTATTTTAGAATCCCCCGGCTCTTCCTCCAAAAGATTGTTTTTTTCACTGGACTGTGAAATTTTGGAGGCATGCTGTTGCCAGCGCAGTGGTCTGCACACCAGGACTGATGATAAAATTTACGTCATGCATGCTCTAGCAGCCCCTTGTGGCAATGCAGATGCAGTTGTAATTTTAATTTGTT